>CP125818.1:10274788-10579963 GCA_036287905.1 Corylus americana | reverse complement strand
CACGCCTTTACGGATCATTTTCATCTTACTTACTTACTTACTTACTTCTTAATCGCGATGTTATATTATCCCAAAAGTCAAACGGACACGTGCGAGCGCCGGATCCATTAACCATTAGGGTCAGTTCAGCTAGACGCGTGAGGCTTATATGTATTTTGCGTAAGGATGCTAACGGGTGCGATCATACCAGCACTAATGCACGGATCCCATCAGAACTCCGCAGTTAAGCGTGCTTGGGCGAGAGTAGTACTAGGATGGGTGACCTCCTGGGAAGTCCTCGTGTTGCACCCCTCATTTTGGTTTTAGCTTTTTGGTCCGCGCGGCTTTGGGCAGGGCTGGGTGAGCACATTTTCGAGCTCAAAATCCATCACTTTGACCCCCAAGTAGCTCATTTTCAGCCGTGGCTCCGTAGAAAAGGCGTTTTTACGGAGGGTGTTTGGTCTTACTCGCGGACACGCCTTTACGGATCATTTTCATCTTACTTACTTACTTACTTACTTCTTAATCGCGATGTTATATTATCCCAAAAGTCAAACGGACACGTGCGAGCGCCGGATCCATTAACCATTAGGGTCAGTTCAGCTAGACGCGTGAGGCTTATATGTATTTTGCGTAAGGATGCTAACGGGTGCGATCATACCAGCACTAATGCACCGGATCCCATCAGAACTCCGCAGTTAAGCGTGCTTGGGCGAGAGTAGTACTAGGATGGGTGACCTCCTGGGAAGTCCTCGTGTTGCACCCCTCATTTTGGTTTTAGCTTTTTGGTCCGCGCGGCTTTGGGGCAGGGCTGGGTGAGCACATTTTCGAGCTCAAAATCCATCACTTTGACCCCCAAGTAGCTCATTTTCAGCCGTGCTCCGTAGAAAAGGCGTTTTTACGGAGTGTTTGGTCTTACTCGCGGACACGCCTTTACGGATCATTTTCATCTTACTTACTTACTTACTTACTTCTTAATCGCGATGTTATATTATCCCAAAAGTCAAACGGACACGTGCGAGCGCCGGATCCATTAACCATTAGGGTCAGTTCAGCTAGACGCGTGAGGCTTATATGTATTTTGCGTAAGGATGCTAACGGGTGCGATCATACCAGCACTAATGCACCGGATCCCATCAGAACTCCGCAGTTAAGCGTGCTTGGGCGAGAGTAGTACTAGGATGGGTGACCTCCTGGGAAGTCCTCGTGTTGCACCCCTCATTTTGGTTTTAGCTTTTTGGTCCGCGCGGCTTTGGGCAGGGCTGGGTGAGCACATTTTCGAGCTCAAAATCCATCACTTTGACCCCCAAGTAGCTCATTTTCAGCCGTGCTCCGTAGAAAAGGCGTTTTTACGGAGTGTTTGGTCTTACTCGCGGACACGCCTTTACGGATCATTTTCATCTTACTTACTTACTTACTTACTTCTTAATCGCGATGTTATATTATCCCAAAAGTCAAACGGACACGTGCGAGCGCCGGATCCATTAACCATTAGGGTCAGTTCAGCTAGACGCGTGAGGCTTATATGTATTTTGCGTAAGGATGCTAACGGGTGCGATCATACCAGCACTAATGCACCGGATCCCATCAGAACTCCGCAGTTAAGCGTGCTTGGGCGAGAGTAGTACTAGGATGGGTGACCTCCTGGGAAGTCCTCGTGTTGCACCCCTCATTTTGGTTTTAGCTTTTTGGGTCCGCGCGGCTTTGGGCAGGGCTGGGTGAGCACATTTTCGAGCTCAAAATCCATCACTTTGACCCCCAAGTAGCTCATTTTCAGCCGTGCTCCGTAGAAAAGGCGTTTTTACGGAGTGTTTGGTCTTACTCGCGGACACGCCTTTACGGATCATTTTCATCTTACTTACTTACTTACTTACTTCTTAATCGCGATGTTATATTATCCCAAAAGTCAAACGGACACGTGCGAGCGCCGGATCCATTAACCATTAGGGTCAGTTCAGCTAGACGCGTGAGGCTTATATGTATTTTGCGTAAGGATGCTAACGGGTGCGATCATACCAGCACTAATGCACCGGATCCCATCAGAACTCCGCAGTTAAGCGTGCTTGGGCGAGAGTAGTACTAGGATGGGTGACCTCCTGGGAAGTCCTCGTGTTGCACCCCTCATTTTGGTTTTAGCTTTTTGGTCCGCGCGGCTTTGGGGCAGGGCTGGGTGAGCACATTTTCGAGCTCAAAATCCATCACTTTGACCCCAAGTAGCTCATTTTCAGCCGTGCTCCGTAGAAAAGGCGTTTTTACGGAGTGTTTGGTCTTACTCGCGGACACGCCTTTACGGATCATTTTCATCTTACTTACTTACTTACTTACTTCTTAATCGCGATGTTATATTATCCCAAAAGTCAAACGGACACGTGCGAGCGCCGGATCCATTAACCATTAGGGTCAGTTCAGCTAGACGCGTGAGGCTTATATGTATTTTGCGTAAGGATGCTAACGGGTGCGATCATACCAGCACTAATGCACCGGATCCCATCAGAACTCCGCAGTTAAGCGTGCTTGGGCGAGAGTAGTACTAGGATGGGTGACCTCCTGGGAAGTCCTCGTGTTGCACCCCTCATTTTGGTTTTAGCTTTTTGGTCCGCGCGGCTTTGGGCAGGGCTGGGTGAGCACATTTTCGAGCTCAAAATCCATCACTTTGACCCCCAAGTAGCTCATTTTCAGCCGTGCTCCGTAGAAAAGGCGTTTTTACGGAGTGTTTGGTCTTACTCGCGGACACGCCTTTACGGATCATTTTCATCTTACTTACTTACTTACTTACTTCTTAATCGCGATGTTATATTATCCCAAAAGTCAAACGGACACGTGCGAGCGCCGGATCCATTAACCATTAGGGTCAGTTCAGCTAGACGCGTGAGGCTTATATGTATTTTGCGTAAGGATGCTAACGGGTGCGATCATACCAGCACTAATGCACCGGATCCCATCAGAACTCCGCAGTTAAGCGTGCTTGGGCGAGAGTAGTACTAGGATGGGTGACCTCCTGGAAGTCCTCGTGTTGCACCCCTCATTTTGGTTTTAGCTTTTTGGTCCGCGCGGCTTTGGGCAGGGCTGGGTGAGCACATTTTCGAGCTCAAAATCCATCACTTTGACCCCCAAGTAGCTCATTTTCAGCCGTGCTCCGTAGAAAAGGCGTTTTTACGGAGTGTTTTGGTCTTACTCGCGGACACGCCTTTACGGATCATTTTCATCTTACTTACTTACTTACTTACTTCTTAATCGCGATGTTATATTATCCCAAAAGTCAAACGGACACGTGCGAGCGCCGGATCCATTAACCATTAGGGTCAGTTCAGCTAGACGCGTGAGGCTTATATGTATTTTGCGTAAGGATGCTAACGGGTGCGATCATACCAGCACTAATGCACCGGATCCCATCAGAACTCCGCAGTTAAGCGTGCTTGGGCGAGAGTAGTACTAGGATGGGTGACCTCCTGGGAAGTCCTCGTGTTGCACCCCTCATTTTGGTTTAGCTTTTTGGTCCGCGCGGCTTTGGGCAGGGCTGGGTGAGCACATTTTCGAGCTCAAAATCCATCACTTTGACCCCCAAGTAGCTCATTTTCAGCCGTGCTCCGTAGAAAAGGCGTTTTTACGGAGTGTTTGGTCTTACTCGCGGACACGCCTTTACGGATCATTTTCATCTTACTTACTTACTTACTTACTTCTTAATCGCGATGTTATATTATCCCAAAAGTCAAACGGACACGTGCGAGCGCCGGATCCATTAACCATTAGGGTCAGTTCAGCTAGACGCGTGAGGCTTATATGTATTTTGCGTAAGGATGCTAACGGGTGCGATCATACCAGCACTAATGCACCGGATCCCATCAGAACTCCGCAGTTAAGCGTGCTTGGGCGAGAGTAGTACTAGGATGGGGTGACCTCCTGGGAAGTCCTCGTGTTGCACCCCTCATTTTGGTTTTAGCTTTTTGGTCCGCGCGGCTTTGGGCAGGGCTGGGTGAGCACATTTTCGAGCTCAAAATCCATCACTTTGACCCCCAAGTAGCTCATTTTCAGCCGTGCTCCGTAGAAAAGGCGTTTTTACGGAGTGTTTGGTCTTACTCGCGGACACGCCTTTACGGATCATTTTCATCTTACTTACTTACTTACTTACTTCTTAATCGCGATGTTATATTATCCCAAAAGTCAAACGGACACGTGCGAGCGCCGGATCCATTAACCATTAGGGTCAGTTCAGCTAGACGCGTGAGGCTTATATGTATTTTGCGTAAGGATGCTAACGGGTGCGATCATACCAGCACTAATGCACCGGATCCCATCAGAACTCCGCAGTTAAGCGTGCTTGGGCGAGAGTAGTACTAGGATGGGTGACCTCCTGGGAAGTCCTCGTGTTGCACCCCTCATTTTGGTTTTAGCTTTTTGGTCCGCGCGGCTTTGGGCAGGGCTGGGTGAGCACATTTTCGAGCTCAAAATCCATCACTTTGACCCCCAAGTAGCTCATTTTCAGCCGTGCTCCGTAGAAAAGGCGTTTTTACGGAGTGTTTGGTCTTACTCGCGGACACGCCTTTACGGATCATTTTCATCTTACTTACTTACTTACTTACTTCTTAATCGCGATGTTATATTATCCCAAAAGTCAAACGGACACGTGCGAGCGCCGGATCCATTAACCATTAGGGTCAGTTCAGCTAGACGCGTGAGGCTTATATGTATTTTGCGTAAGGATGCTAACGGGTGCGATCATACCAGCACTAATGCACCGGATCCCATCAGAACTCCGCAGTTAAGCGTGCTTGGGCGAGAGTAGTACTAGGATGGGTGACCTCCTGGGAAGTCCTCGTGTTGCACCCCTCATTTTGGTTTTAGCTTTTTGGTCCGCGCGGCTTTGGGCAGGGCTGGGTGAGCACATTTTCGAGCTCAAAATCCATCACTTTGACCCCCAAGTAGCTCATTTTCAGCCGTGCTCCGTAGAAAAGGCGTTTTTACGGAGTGTTTGGTCTTACTCGCGGACACGCCTTTACGGATCATTTTCATCTTACTTACTTACTTACTTACTTCTTAATCGCGATGTTATATTATCCCAAAAGTCAAACGGACACGTGCGAGCGCCGGATCCATTAACCATTAGGGTCAGTTCAGCTAGACGCGTGAGGCTTATATGTATTTTGCGTAAGGATGCTAACGGGTGCGATCATACCAGCACTAATGCGACCGGATCCCATCAGAACTCCGCAGTTAAGCGTGCTTGGGCGAGAGTAGTACTAGGATGGGTGACCTCCTGGGAAGTCCTCGTGTTGCACCCCTCATTTTGGTTTTAGCTTTTTGGTCCGCGCGGCTTTGGGCAGGGCTGGGTGAGCACATTTTCGAGCTCAAAATCCATCACTTTGACCCCCAAGTAGCTCATTTTCAGCCGTGCTCCGTAGAAAAGGCGTTTTTACGGAGTGTTTGGTCTTACTCGCGGACACGCCTTTACGGATCATTTTCATCTTACTTACTTACTTACTTACTTCTTAATCGCGATGTTATATTATCCCAAAAGTCAAACGGACACGTGCGAGCGCCGGATCCATTAACCATTAGGGTCAGTTCAGCTAGACGCGTGAGGCTTATATGTATTTTGCGTAAGGATGCTAACGGGTGCGATCATACCAGCACTAATGCACCGGATCCCATCAGAACTCCGCAGTTAAGCGTGCTTGGGCGAGAGTAGTACTAGGATGGGTGACCTCCTGGGAAGTCCTCGTGTTGCACCCCTCATTTTGGTTTTAGCTTTTTGGTCCGCGCGGCTTTGGGCAGGGCTGGGTGAGCACATTTTCGAGCTCAAAATCCATCACTTTGACCCCCAAGTAGCTCATTTTCAGCCGTGCTCCGTAGAAAAGGCGTTTTTACGGAGTGTTTGGTCTTACTCGCGGACACGCCTTTACGGATCATTTTCATCTTACTTACTTACTTACTTACTTCTTAATCGCGATGTTATATTATCCCAAAAGTCAAACGGACACGTGCGAGCGCCGGATCCATTAACCATTAGGGTCAGTTCAGCTAGACGCGTGAGGCTTATATGTATTTTGCGTAAGGATGCTAACGGGTGCGATCATACCAGCACTAATGCACCGGATCCCATCAGAACTCCGCAGTTAAGCGTGCTTGGGCGAGAGTAGTACTAGGATGGGTGACCTCCTGGGAAGTCCTCGTGTTGCACCCCTCATTTTGGTTTTAGCTTTTTGGTCCGCGCGGCTTTGGGCAGGGCTGGGTGAGCACATTTTCGAGCTCAAAATCCATCACTTTGACCCCCAAGTAGCTCATTTTCAGCCGTGCTCCGTAGAAAAGGCGTTTTTACGGAGTGTTTGGTCTTACTCGCGGACACGCCTTTACGGATCATTTTCATCTTACTTACTTACTTACTTACTTCTTAATCGCGATGTTATATTATCCCAAAAGTCAAACGGACACGTGCGAGCGCCGGATCCATTAACCATTAGGGTCAGTTCAGCTAGACGCGTGAGGCTTATATGTATTTTGCGTAAGGATGCTAACGGGTGCGATCATACCAGCACTAATGCACCGGATCCCATCAGAACTCCGCAGTTAAGCGTGCTTGGGCGAGAGTAGTACTAGGATGGGTGACCTCCTGGGAAGTCCTCGTGTTGCACCCCTCATTTTGGTTTTAGCTTTTTGGTCCGCGCGGCTTTGGGCAGGGCTGGGTGAGCACATTTTCGAGCTCAAAATCCATCACTTTGACCCCCAAGTAGCTCATTTTCAGCCGTGCTCCGTAGAAAAGGCGTTTTTACGGAGTGTTTGGTCTTACTCGCGGACACGCCTTTACGGATCATTTTCATCTTACTTACTTACTTACTTACTTCTTAATCGCGATGTTATATTATCCCAAAAGTCAAACGGACACGTGCGAGCGCCGGATCCATTAACCATTAGGGTCAGTTCAGCTAGACGCGTGAGGCTTATATGTATTTTGCGTAAGGATGCTAACGGGTGCGATCATACCAGCACTAATGCACCGGATCCCATCAGAACTCCGCAGTTAAGCGTGCTTGGGCGAGAGTAGTACTAGGATGGGTGACCTCCTGGGAAGTCCTCGTGTTGCACCCCTCATTTTGGTTTTAGCTTTTTGGTCCGCGCGGCTTTGGGCAGGGCTGGGTGAGCACATTTTCGAGCTCAAAATCCATCACTTTGACCCCCAAGTAGCTCATTTTCAGCCGTGCTCCGTAGAAAAGGCGTTTTTACGGAGTGTTTGGTCTTACTCGCGGACACGCCTTTACGGATCATTTTCATCTTACTTACTTACTTACTTACTTCTTAATCGCGATGTTATATTATCCCAAAAGTCAAACGGACACGTGCGAGCGCCGGATCCATTAACCATTAGGGTCAGTTCAGCTAGACGCGTGAGGCTTATATGTATTTTGCGTAAGGATGCTAACGGGTGCGATCATACCAGCACTAATGCACCG
The DNA here is from genome assembly GCA_036287905.1 of Corylus americana. Classification (NCBI taxonomy): domain Eukaryota; kingdom Viridiplantae; phylum Streptophyta; class Magnoliopsida; order Fagales; family Betulaceae; genus Corylus; species Corylus americana. The sequence goes on along the minus strand of CP125818.1, from coordinate 10,572,539 downwards.
GATCCCATCAGAACTCCGCAGTTAAGCGTGCTTGGGCGAGAGTAGTACTAGGATGGGTGACCTCCTGGGAAGTCCTCGTGTTGCACCCCTCATTTTGGTTTTAGCTTTTTGGTCCGCGCGGCTTTGGGCAGGGCTGGGTGAGCACATTTTCGAGCTCAAAATCCATCACTTTGACCCCCAAGTAGCTCATTTTCAGCCGTGCTCCGTAGAAAAGGCGTTTTTACGGAGTGTTTGGTCTTACTCGCGGACACGCCTTTACGGATCATTTTCATCTTACTTACTTACTTACTTACTTCTTAATCGCGATGTTATATTATCCCAAAAGTCAAACGGACACGTGCGAGCGCCGGATCCATTAACCATTAGGGTCAGTTCAGCTAGACGCGTGAGGCTTATATGTATTTTGCGTAAGGATGCTAACGGGTGCGATCATACCAGCACTAATGCACCGGATCCCATCAGAACTCCGCAGTTAAGCGTGCTTGGGCGAGAGTAGTACTAGGATGGGTGACCTCCTGGGAAGTCCTCGTGTTGCACCCCTCATTTTTGGTTTTAGCTTTTTGGTCCGCGCGGCTTTGGGCAGGGCTGGGTGAGCACATTTTCGAGCTCAAAATCCATCACTTTGACCCCCAAGTAGCTCATTTTCAGCCGTGCTCCGTAGAAAAGGCGTTTTTACGGAGTGTTTGGTCTTACTCGCGGACACGCCTTTACGGATCATTTTCATCTTACTTACTTACTTACTTACTTCTTAATCGCGATGTTATATTATCCCAAAAGTCAAACGGACACGTGCGAGCGCCGGATCCATTAACCATTAGGGTCAGTTCAGCTAGACGCGTGAGGCTTATATGTATTTTGCGTAAGGATGCTAACGGGTGCGATCATACCAGCACTAATGCACCGGATCCCATCAGAACTCCGCAGTTAAGCGTGCTTGGGCGAGAGTAGTACTAGGATGGGTGACCTCCTGGGAAGTCCTCGTGTTGCACCCCTCATTTGGTTTTAGCTTTTTGGTCCGCGCGGCTTTGGGCAGGGCTGGGTGAGCACATTTTCGAGCTCAAAATCCATCACTTTGACCCCCAAGTAGCTCATTTTCAGCCGTGCTCCGTAGAAAAGGCGTTTTTACGGAGTGTTTGGTCTTACTCGCGGACACGCCTTTACGGATCATTTTCATCTTACTTACTTACTTACTTACTTCTTAATCGCGATGTTATATTATCCCAAAAGTCAAACGGACACGTGCGAGCGCCGGATCCATTAACCATTAGGGTCAGTTCAGCTAGACGCGTGAGGCTTATATGTATTTTGCGTAAGGATGCTAACGGGTGCGATCATACCAGCACTAATGCACCGGATCCCATCAGAACTCCGCAGTTAAGCGTGCTTGGGCGAGAGTAGTACTAGGATGGGTGACCTCCTGGGAAGTCCTCGTGTTGCACCCCTCATTTTGGTTTTAGCTTTTTGGTCCGCGCGGCTTTGGGCAGGGCTGGGTGAGCACATTTTCGAGCTCAAAATCCATCACTTTGACCCCAAGTAGCTCATTTTCAGCCGTGCTCCGTAGAAAAGGCGTTTTTACGGAGTGTTTGGTCTTACTCGCGGACACGCCTTTACGGATCATTTTCATCTTACTTACTTACTTACTTACTTCTTAATCGCGATGTTATATTATCCCAAAAGTCAAACGGACACGTGCGAGCGCCGGATCCATTAACCATTAGGGTCAGTTCAGCTAGACGCGTGAGGCTTATATGTATTTTGCGTAAGGATGCTAACGGGTGCGATCATACCAGCACTAATGCACCGGATCCCATCAGAACTCCGCAGTTAAGCGTGCTTGGGCGAGAGTAGTACTAGGATGGGTGACCTCCTGGGAAGTCCTCGTGTTGCACCCCTCATTTTGGTTTTAGCTTTTTGGTCCGCGCGGCTTTGGGCAGGGCTGGGTGAGCACATTTTCGAGCTCAAAATCCATCACTTTGACCCCCAAGTAGCTCATTTTCAGCCGTGCTCCGTAGAAAAGGCGTTTTTACGGAGTGTTTGGTCTTACTCGCGGACACGCCTTTACGGATCATTTTCATCTTACTTACTTACTTACTTACTTCTTAATCGCGATGTTATATTATCCCAAAAGTCAAACGGACACGTGCGAGCGCCGGATCCATTAACCATTAGGGTCAGTTCAGCTAGACGCGTGAGGCTTATATGTATTTTGCGTAAGGATGCTAACGGGTGCGATCATACCAGCACTAATGCACCGGATCCCATCAGAACTCCGCAGTTAAGCGTGCTTGGGCGAGAGTAGTACTAGGATGGGTGACCTCCTGGGAAGTCCTCGTGTTGCACCCCTCATTTTGGTTTTAGCTTTTTGGTCCGCGCGGCTTTGGGCAGGGCTGGGTGAGCACATTTTCGAGCTCAAAATCCATCACTTTGACCCCCAAGTAGCTCATTTTCAGCCGTGCTCCGTAGAAAAGGCGTTTTTACGGAGTGTTTGGTCTTACTCGCGGACACGCCTTTACGGATCATTTTCATCTTACTTACTTACTTACTTACTTCTTAATCGCGATGTTATATTATCCCAAAAGTCAAACGGACACGTGCGAGCGCCGGATCCATTAACCATTAGGGTCAGTTCAGCTAGACGCGTGAGGCTTATATGTATTTTGCGTAAGGATGCTAACGGGTGCGATCATACCAGCACTAATGCACCGGATCCCATCAGAACTCCGCAGTTAAGCGTGCTTGGGCGAGAGTAGTACTAGGATGGGTGACCTCCTGGGAAGTCCTCGTGTTGCACCCCTCATTTTGGTTTTAGCTTTTTGGTCCGCGCGGCTTTGGGCAGGGCTGGGTGAGCACATTTTCGAGCTCAAAATCCATCACTTTGACCCCCAAGTAGCTCATTTTCAGCCGTGCTCCGTAGAAAAGGCGTTTTTACGGAGTGTTTGGTCTTACTCGCGGACACGCCTTTACGGATCATTTTCATCTTACTTACTTACTTACTTACTTCTTAATCGCGATGTTATATTATCCCAAAAGTCAAACGGACACGTGCGAGCGCCGGATCCATTAACCATTAGGGTCAGTTCAGCTAGACGCGTGAGGCTTATATGTATTTTGCGTAAGGATGCTAACGGGTGCGATCATACCAGCACTAATGCACCGGATCCCATCAGAACTCCGCAGTTAAGCGTGCTTGGGCGAGAGTAGTACTAGGATGGGTGACCTCCTGGGAAGTCCTCGTGTTGCACCCCTCATTTTGGTTTTAGCTTTTTGGTCCGCGCGGCTTTGGGCAGGGCTGGGTGAGCACATTTTCGAGCTCAAAATCCATCACTTTGACCCCCAAGTAGCTCATTTTCAGCCGTGCTCCGTAGAAAAGGCGTTTTTACGGAGTGTTTGGTCTTACTCGCGGACACGCCTTTACGGATCATTTTCATCTTACTTACTTACTTACTTACTTCTTAATCGCGATGTTATATTATCCCAAAAGTCAAACGGACACGTGCGAGCGCCGGATCCATTAACCATTAGGGTCAGTTCAGCTAGACGCGTGAGGCTTATATGTATTTTGCGTAAGGATGCTAACGGGTGCGATCATACCAGCACTAATGCACCGGATCCCATCAGAACTCCGCAGTTAAGCGTGCTTGGGCGAGAGTAGTACTAGGATGGGTGACCTCCTGGGAAGTCCTCGTGTTGCACCCCTCATTTTGGTTTTAGCTTTTTGGTCCGCGCGGCTTTGGGCAGGGCTGGGTGAGCACATTTTCGAGCTCAAAATCCATCACTTTGACCCCCAAGTAGCTCATTTTCAGCCGTGCTCCGTAGAAAAGGCGTTTTTACGGAGTGTTTGGTCTTACTCGCGGACACGCCTTTACGGATCATTTTCATCTTACTTACTTACTTACTTACTTCTTAATCGCGATGTTATATTATCCCAAAAGTCAAACGGACACGTGCGAGCGCCGGATCCATTAACCATTAGGGTCAGTTCAGCTAGACGCGTGAGGCTTATATGTATTTTGCGTAAGGATGCTAACGGGTGCGATCATACCAGCACTAATGCACCGGATCCCATCAGAACTCCGCAGTTAAGCGTGCTTGGGCGAGAGTAGTACTAGGATGGGTGACCTCCTGGGAAGTCCTCGTGTTGCACCCCTCATTTTGGTTTTAGCTTTTTGGTCCGCGCGGCTTTGGGCAGGGCTGGGTGAGCACATTTTCGAGCTCAAAATCCATCACTTTGACCCCCAAGTAGCTCATTTTCAGCCGTGCTCCGTAGAAAAGGCGTTTTTACGGAGTGTTTGGTCTTACTCGCGGACACGCCTTTACGGATCATTTTCATCTTACTTACTTACTTACTTACTTCTTAATCGCGATGTTATATTATCCCAAAAGTCAAACGGACACGTGCGAGCGCCGGATCCATTAACCATTAGGGTCAGTTCAGCTAGACGCGTGAGGCTTATATGTATTTTGCGTAAGGATGCTAACGGGTGCGATCATACCAGCACTAATGCACCGGATCCCATCAGAACTCCGCAGTTAAGCGTGCTTGGGCGAGAGTAGTACTAGGATGGGTGACCTCCTGGGAAGTCCTCGTGTTGCACCCCTCATTTTGGTTTTAGCTTTTTGGTCCGCGCGGCTTTGGGCAGGGCTGGGTGAGCACATTTTCGAGCTCAAAATCCATCACTTTGACCCCCAAGTAGCTCATTTTCAGCCGTGCTCCGTAGAAAAGGCGTTTTTACGGAGTGTTTGGTCTTACTCGCGGACACGCCTTTACGGATCATTTTCATCTTACTTACTTACTTACTTACTTCTTAATCGCGATGTTATATTATCCCAAAAGTCAAACGGACACGTGCGAGCGCCGGATCCATTAACCATTAGGGTCAGTTCAGCTAGACGCGTGAGGCTTATATGTATTTTGCGTAAGGATGCTAACGGGTGCGATCATACCAGCACTAATGCACCGGATCCCATCAGAACTCCGCAGTTAAGCGTGCTTGGGCGAGAGTAGTACTAGGATGGGTGACCTCCTGGGAAGTCCTCGTGTTGCACCCCTCATTTTGGTTTTAGCTTTTTGGTCCGCGCGGCTTTGGGCAGGGCTGGGTGAGCACATTTTCGAGCTCAAAATCCATCACTTTGACCCCCAAGTAGCTCATTTTCAGCCGTGCTCCGTAGAAAAGGCGTTTTTACGGAGTGTTTGGTCTTACTCGCGGACACGCCTTTACGGATCATTTTCATCTTACTTACTTACTTACTTACTTCTTAATCGCGATGTTATATTATCCCAAAAGTCAAACGGACACGTGCGAGCGCCGGATCCATTAACCATTAGGGTCAGTTCAGCTAGACGCGTGAGGCTTATATGTATTTTGCGTAAGGATGCTAACGGGTGCGATCATACCAGCACTAATGCACCGGATCCCATCAGAACTCCGCAGTTAAGCGTGCTTGGGCGAGAGTAGTACTAGGATGGGTGACCTCCTGGGAAGTCCTCGTGTTGCACCCCTCATTTTGGTTTTAGCTTTTTGGTCCGCGCGGCTTTGGGCAGGGCTGGGTGAGCACATTTTCGAGCTCAAAATCCATCACTTTGACCCCCAAGTAGCTCATTTTCAGCCGTGCTCCGTAGAAAAGGCGTTTTTACGGAGTGTTTGGTCTTACTCGCGGACACGCCTTTACGGATCATTTTCATCTTACTTACTTACTTACTTACTTCTTAATCGCGATGTTATATTATCCCAAAAGTCAAACGGACACGTGCGAGCGCCGGATCCATTAACCATTAGGGTCAGTTCAGCTAGACGCGTGAGGCTTATATGTATTTTGCGTAAGGATGCTAACGGGTGCGATCATACCAGCACTAATGCACCGGATCCCATCAGAACTCCGCAGTTAAGCGTGCTTGGGCGAGAGTAGTACTAGGATGGGTGACCTCCTGGGAAGTCCTCGTGTTGCACCCCTCATTTTGGTTTTAGCTTTTTGGTCCGCGCGGCTTTGGGCAGGGCTGGGTGAGCACATTTTCGAGCTCAAAATCCATCACTTTGACCCCCAAGTAGCTCATTTTCAGCCGTGCTCCGTAGAAAAGGCGTTTTTACGGAGTGTTTGGTCTTACTCGCGGACACGCCTTTACGGATCATTTTCATCTTACTTACTTACTTACTTACTTCTTAATCGCGATGTTATATTATCCCAAAAGTCAAACGGACACGTGCGAGCGCCGGATCCATTAACCATTAGGGTCAGTTCAGCTAGACGCGTGAGGCTTATATGTATTTTGCGTAAGGATGCTAACGGGTGCGATCATACCAGCACTAATGCACCGGATCCCATCAGAACTCCGCAGTTAAGCGTGCTTGGGCGAGAGTAGTACTAGGATGGGTGACCTCCTGGGAAGTCCTCGTGTTGCACCCCTCATTTTGGTTTTAGCTTTTTGGTCCGCGCGGCTTTGGGCAGGGCTGGGTGAGCACATTTTCGAGCTCAAAATCCATCACTTTGACCCCCAAGTAGCTCATTTTCAGCCGTGCTCCGTAGAAAAGGCGTTTTTACGGAGTGTTTGGTCTTACTCGCGGACACGCCTTTACGGATCATTTTCATCTTACTTACTTACTTACTTACTTCTTAATCGCGATGTTATATTATCCCAAAAGTCAAACGGACACGTGCGAGCGCCGGATCCATTAACCATTAGGGTCAGTTCAGCTAGACGCGTGAGGCTTATATGTATTTTGCGTAAGGATGCTAACGGGTGCGATCATACCAGCACTAATGCACCGGATCCCATCAGAACTCCGCAGTTAAGCGTGCTTGGGCGAGAGTAGTACTAGGATGGGTGACCTCCTGGGAAGTCCTCGTGTTGCACCCCTCATTTTGGTTTTAGCTTTTTGGTCCGCGCGGCTTTGGGCAGGGCTGGGTGAGCACATTTTCGAGCTCAAAATCCATCACTTTGACCCCCAAGTAGCTCATTTTCAGCCGTGCTCCGTAGAAAAGGCGTTTTTACGGAGTGTTTGGTCTTACTCGCGGACACGCCTTTACGGATCATTTTCATCTTACTTACTTACTTACTTACTTCTTAATCGCGATGTTATATTATCCCAAAAGTCAAACGGACACGTGCGAGCGCCGGATCCATTAACCATTAGGGTCAGTTCAGCTAGACGCGTGAGGCTTATATGTATTTTGCGTAAGGATGCTAACGGGTGCGATCATACCAGCACTAATGCACCGGATCCCATCAGAACTCCGCAGTTAAGCGTGCTTGGGCGAGAGTAGTACTAGGATGGGTGACCTCCTGGGAAGTCCTCGTGTTGCACCCCTCATTTTGGTTTTAGCTTTTTGGTCCGCGCGGCTTTGGGCAGGGCTGGGTGAGCACATTTTCGAGCTCAAAATCCATCACTTTGACCCCCAAGTAGCTCATTTTCAGCCGTGCTCCGTAGAAAAGGCGTTTTTACGGAGTGTTTGGTCTTACTCGCGGACACGCCTTTACGGATCATTTTCATCTTACTTACTTACTTACTTACTTCTTAATCGCGATGTTATATTATCCCAAAAGTCAAACGGACACGTGCGAGCGCCGGATCCATTAACCATTAGGGTCAGTTCAGCTAGACGCGTGAGGCTTATATGTATTTTGCGTAAGGATGCTAACGGGTGCGATCATACCAGCACTAATGCACCGGATCCCATCAGAACTCCGCAGTTAAGCGTGCTTGGGCGAGAGTAGTACTAGGATGGGTGACCTCCTGGGAAGTCCTCGTGTTGCACCCCTCATTTTGGTTTTAGCTTTTTGGTCCGCGCGGCTTTGGGCAGGGCTGGGTGAGCACATTTTCGAGCTCAAAATCCATCACTTTGACCCCCAAGTAGCTCATTTTCAGCCGTGCTCCGTAGAAAAGGCGTTTTTACGGAGTGTTTGGTCTTACTCGCGGACACGCCTTTACGGATCATTTTCATCTTACTTACTTACTTACTTACTTCTTAATCGCGATGTTATATTATCCCAAAAGTCAAACGGACACGTGCGAGCGCCGGATCCATTAACCATTAGGGTCAGTTCAGCTAGACGCGTGAGGCTTATATGTATTTTGCGTAAGGATGCTAACGGGTGCGATCATACCAGCACTAATGCACCGGATCCCATCAGAACTCCGCAGTTAAGCGTGCTTGGGCGAGAGTAGTACTAGGATGGGTGACCTCCTGGGAAGTCCTCGTGTTGCACCCCTCATTTTGGTTTTAGCTTTTTGGTCCGCGCGGCTTTGGGCAGGGCTGGGTGAGCACATTTTCGAGCTCAAAATCCATCACTTTGACCCCCAAGTAGCTCATTTTCAGCCGTGCTCCGTAGAAAAGGCGTTTTTACGGAGTGTTTGGTCTTACTCGCGGACACGCCTTTACGGATCATTTTCATCTTACTTACTTACTTACTTACTTCTTAATCGCGATGTTATATTATCCCAAAAGTCAAACGGACACGTGCGAGCGCCGGATCCATTAACCATTAGGGTCAGTTCAGCTAGACGCGTGAGGCTTATATGTATTTTGCGTAAGGATGCTAACGGGTGCGATCATACCAGCACTAATGCACCGGATCCCATCAGAACTCCGCAGTTAAGCGTGCTTGGGCGAGAGTAGTACTAGGATGGGTGACCTCCTGGGAAGTCCTCGTGTTGCACCCCTCATTTTGGTTTTAGCTTTTTGGTCCGCGCGGCTTTGGGCAGGGCTGGGTGAGCACATTTTCGAGCTCAAAATCCATCACTTTGACCCCCAAGTAGCTCATTTTCAGCCGTGCTCCGTAGAAAAGGCGTTTTTACGGAGTGTTTGGTCTTACTCGCGGACACGCCTTTACGGATCATTTTCATCTTACTTACTTACTTACTTACTTCTTAATCGCGATGTTATATTATCCCAAAAGTCAAACGGACACGTGCGAGCGCCGGATCCATTAACCATTAGGGTCAGTTCAGCTAGACGCGTGAGGCTTATATGTATTTTGCGTAAGGATGCTAACGGGTGCGATCATACCAGCACTAATGCACCGGATCCCATCAGAACTCCGCAGTTAAGCGTGCTTGGGCGAGAGTAGTACTAGGATGGGTGACCTCCTGGGAAGTCCTCGTGTTGCACCCCTCATTTTGGTTTTAGCTTTTTGGTCCGCGCGGCTTTGGGCAGGGCTGGGTGAGCACATTTTCGAGCTCAAAATCCATCACTTTGACCCCCAAGTAGCTCATTTTCAGCCGTGCTCCGTAGAAAAGGCGTTTTTACGGAGTGTTTGGTCTTACTCGCGGACACGCCTTTACGGATCATTTTCATCTTACTTACTTACTTACTTACTTCTTAATCGCGATGTTATATTATCCCAAAAGTCAAACGGACACGTGCGAGCGCCGGATCCATTAACCATTAGGGTCAGTTCAGCTAGACGCGTGAGGCTTATATGTATTTTGCGTAAGGATGCTAACGGGTGCGATCATACCAGCACTAATGCACCGGATCCCATCAGAACTCCGCAGTTAAGCGTGCTTGGGCGAGAGTAGTACTAGGATGGGTGACCTCCTGGGAAGTCCTCGTGTTGCACCCCTCATTTTGGTTTTAGCTTTTTGGTCCGCGCGGCTTTGGGCAGGGCTGGGTGAGCACATTTTCGAGCTCAAAATCCATCACTTTGACCCCCAAGTAGCTCATTTTCAGCCGTGCTCCGTAGAAAAGGCGTTTTTACGGAGTGTTTGGTCTTACTCGCGGACACGCCTTTACGGATCATTTTCATCTTACTTACTTACTTACTTACTTCTTAATCGCGATGTTATATTATCCCAAAAGTCAAACGGACACGTGCGAGCGCCGGATCCATTAACCATTAGGGTCAGTTCAGCTAGACGCGTGAGGCTTATATGTATTTTGCGTAAGGATGCTAACGGGTGCGATCATACCAGCACTAATGCACCGGATCCCATCAGAACTCCGCAGTTAAGCGTGCTTGGGCGAGAGTAGTACTAGGATGGGTGACCTCCTGGGAAGTCCTCGTGTTGCACCCCTCATTTTGGTTTTAGCTTTTTGGTCCGCGCGGCTTTGGGCAGGGCTGGGTGAGCACATTTTCGAGCTCAAAATCCATCACTTTGACCCCCAAGTAGCTCATTTTCAGCCGTGCTCCGTAGAAAAGGCGTTTTTACGGAGTGTTTGGTCTTACTCGCGGACACGCCTTTACGGATCATTTTCATCTTACTTACTTACTTACTTACTTCTTAATCGCGATGTTATATTATCCCAAAAGTCAAACGGACACGTGCGAGCGCCGGATCCATTAACCATTAGGGTCAGTTCAGCTAGACGCGTGAGGCTTATATGTATTTTGCGTAAGGATGCTAACGGGTGCGATCATACCAGCACTAATGCACCGGATCCCATCAGAACTCCGCAGTTAAGCGTGCTTGGGCGAGAGTAGTACTAGGATGGGTGACCTCCTGGGAAGTCCTCGTGTTGCACCCCTCATTTTGGTTTTAGCTTTTTGGTCCGCGCGGCTTTGGGCAGGGCTGGGTGAGCACATTTTCGAGCTCAAAATCCATCACTTTGACCCCCAAGTAGCTCATTTTCAGCCGTGCTCCGTAGAAAAGGCGTTTTTACGGAGTGTTTGGTCTTACTCGCGGACACGCCTTTACGGATCATTTTCATCTTACTTACTTACTTACTTACTTCTTAATCGCGATGTTATATTATCCCAAAAGTCAAACGGACACGTGCGAGCGCCGGATCCATTAACCATTAGGGTCAGTTCAGCTAGACGCGTGAGGCTTATATGTATTTTGCGTAAGGATGCTAACGGGTGCGATCATACCAGCACTAATGCACCGGATCCCATCAGAACTCCGCAGTTAAGCGTGCTTGGGCGAGAGTAGTACTAGGATGGGTGACCTCCTGGGAAGTCCTCGTGTTGCACCCCTCATTTTGGTTTTAGCTTTTTGGTCCGCGCGGCTTTGGGCAGGGCTGGGTGAGCACATTTTCGAGCTCAAAATCCATCACTTTGACCCCCAAGTAGCTCATTTTCAGCCGTGCTCCGTAGAAAAGGCGTTTTTACGGAGTGTTTGGTCTTACTCGCGGACACGCCTTTACGGATCATTTTCATCTTACTTACTTACTTACTTACTTCTTAATCGCGATGTTATATTATCCCAAAAGTCAAACGGACACGTGCGAGCGCCGGATCCATTAACCATTAGGGTCAGTTCAGCTAGACGCGTGAGGCTTATATGTATTTTGCGTAAGGATGCTAACGGGTGCGATCATACCAGCACTAATGCACCGGATCCCATCAGAACTCCGCAGTTAAGCGTGCTTGGGCGAGAGTAGTACTAGGATGGGTGACCTCCTGGGAAGTCCTCGTGTTGCACCCCTCATTTTGGTTTTAGCTTTTTGGTCCGCGCGGCTTTGGGCAGGGCTGGGTGAGCACATTTTCGAGCTCAAAATCCATCACTTTGACCCCCAAGTAGCTCATTTTCAGCCGTGCTCCGTAGAAAAGGCGTTTTTACGGAGTGTTTGGTCTTACTCGCGGACACGCCTTTACGGATCATTTTCATCTTACTTACTTACTTACTTACTTCTTAATCGCGATGTTATATTATCCCAAAAGTCAAACGGACACGTGCGAGCGCCGGATCCATTAACCATTAGGGTCAGTTCAGCTAGACGCGTGAGGCTTATATGTATTTTGCGTAAGGATGCTAACGGGTGCGATCATACCAGCACTAATGCACCGGATCCCATCAGAACTCCGCAGTTAAGCGTGCTTGGGCGAGAGTAGTACTAGGATGGGTGACCTCCTGGGAAGTCCTCGTGTTGCACCCCTCATTTTGGTTTTAGCTTTTTGGTCCGCGCGGCTTTGGGCAGGGCTGGGTGAGCACATTTTCGAGCTCAAAATCCATCACTTTGACCCCCAAGTAGCTCATTTTCAGCCGTGCTCCGTAGAAAAGGCGTTTTTACGGAGTGTTTGGTCTTACTCGCGGACACGCCTTTACGGATCATTTTCATCTTACTTACTTACTTACTTACTTCTTAATCGCGATGTTATATTATCCCAAAAGTCAAACGGACACGTGCGAGCGCCGGATCCATTAACCATTAGGGTCAGTTCAGCTAGACGCGTGAGGCTTATATGTATTTTGCGTAAGGATGCTAACGGGTGCGATCATACCAGCACTAATGCACCGGATCCCATCAGAACTCCGCAGTTAAGCGTGCTTGGGCGAGAGTAGTACTAGGATGGGTGACCTCCTGGGAAGTCCTCGTGTTGCACCCCTCATTTTGGTTTTAGCTTTTTGGTCCGCGCGGCTTTGGGCAGGGCTGGGTGAGCACATTTTCGAGCTCAAAATCCATCACTTTGACCCCCAAGTAGCTCATTTTCAGCCGTGCTCCGTAGAAAAGGCGTTTTTACGGAGTGTTTGGTCTTACTCGCGGACACGCCTTTACGGATCATTTTCATCTTACTTACTTACTTACTTACTTCTTAATCGCGATGTTATATTATCCCAAAAGTCAAACGGACACGTGCGAGCGCCGGATCCATTAACCATTAGGGTCAGTTCAGCTAGACGCGTGAGGCTTATATGTATTTTGCGTAAGGATGCTAACGGGTGCGATCATACCAGCACTAATGCACCGGATCCCATCAGAACTCCGCAGTTAAGCGTGCTTGGGCGAGAGTAGTACTAGGATGGGTGACCTCCTGGGAAGTCCTCGTGTTGCACCCCTCATTTTGGTTTTAGCTTTTTGGTCCGCGCGGCTTTGGGCAGGGCTGGGTGAGCACATTTTCGAGCTCAAAATCCATCACTTTGACCCCCAAGTAGCTCATTTTCAGCCGTGCTCCGTAGAAAAGGCGTTTTTACGGAGTGTTTGGTCTTACTCGCGGACACGCCTTTACGGATCATTTTCATCTTACTTACTTACTTACTTACTTCTTAATCGCGATGTTATATTATCCCAAAAGTCAAACGGACACGTGCGAGCGCCGGATCCATTAACCATTAGGGTCAGTTCAGCTAGACGCGTGAGGCTTATATGTATTTTGCGTAAGGATGCTAACGGGTGCGATCATACCAGCACTAATGCACCGGATCCCATCAGAACTCCGCAGTTAAGCGTGCTTGGGCGAGAGTAGTACTAGGATGGGTGACCTCCTGGGAAGTCCTCGTGTTGCACCCCTCATTTTGGTTTTAGCTTTTTGGTCCGCGCGGCTTTGGGCAGGGCTGGGTGAGCACATTTTCGAGCTCAAAATCCATCACTTTGACCCCCAAGTAGCTCATTTTCAGCCGTGCTCCGTAGAAAAGGCGTTTTTACGGAGTGTTTGGTCTTACTCGCGGACACGCCTTTACGGATCATTTTCATCTTACTTACTTACTTACTTACTTCTTAATCGCGATGTTATATTATCCCAAAAGTCAAACGGACACGTGCGAGCGCCGGATCCATTAACCATTAGGGTCAGTTCAGCTAGACGCGTGAGGCTTATATGTATTTTGCGTAAGGATGCTAACGGGTGCGATCATACCAGCACTAATGCACCGGATCCCATCAGAACTCCGCAGTTAAGCGTGCTTGGGCGAGAGTAGTACTAGGATGGGTGACCTCCTGGGAAGTCCTCGTGTTGCACCCCTCATTTTGGTTTTAGCTTTTTGGTCCGCGCGGCTTTGGGCAGGGCTGGGTGAGCACATTTTCGAGCTCAAAATCCATCACTTTGACCCCCAAGTAGCTCATTTTCAGCCGTGCTCCGTAGAAAAGGCGTTTTTACGGAGTGTTTGGTCTTACTCGCGGACACGCCTTTACGGATCATTTTCATCTTACTTACTTACTTACTTACTTCTTAATCGCGATGTTATATTATCCCAAAAGTCAAACGGACACGTGCGAGCGCCGGATCCATTAACCATTAGGGTCAGTTCAGCTAGACGCGTGAGGCTTATATGTATTTTGCGTAAGGATGCTAACGGGTGCGATCATACCAGCACTAATGCACCGGATCCCATCAGAACTCCGCAGTTAAGCGTGCTTGGGCGAGAGTAGTACTAGGATGGGTGACCTCCTGGGAAGTCCTCGTGTTGCACCCCTCATTTTGGTTTTAGCTTTTTGGTCCGCGCGGCTTTGGGCAGGGCTGGGTGAGCACATTTTCGAGCTCAAAATCCATCACTTTGACCCCCAAGTAGCTCATTTTCAGCCGTGCTCCGTAGAAAAGGCGTTTTTACGGAGTGTTTGGTCTTACTCGCGGACACGCCTTTACGGATCATTTTCATCTTACTTACTTACTTACTTACTTCTTAATCGCGATGTTATATTATCCCAAAAGTCAAACGGACACGTGCGAGCGCCGGATCCATTAACCATTAGGGTCAGTTCAGCTAGACGCGTGAGGCTTATATGTATTTTGCGTAAGGATGCTAACGGGTGCGATCATACCAGCACTAATGCACCGGATCCCATCAGAACTCCGCAGTTAAGCGTGCTTGGGCGAGAGTAGTACTAGGATGGGTGACCTCCTGGGAAGTCCTCGTGTTGCACCCCTCATTTTGGTTTTAGCTTTTTGGTCCGCGCGGCTTTGGGCAGGGCTGGGTGAGCACATTTTCGAGCTCAAAATCCATCACTTTGACCCCCAAGTAGCTCATTTTCAGCCGTGCTCCGTAGAAAAGGCGTTTTTACGGAGTGTTTGGTCTTACTCGCGGACACGCCTTTACGGATCATTTTCATCTTACTTACTTACTTACTTACTTCTTAATCGCGATGTTATATTATCCCAAAAGTCAAACGGACACGTGCGAGCGCCGGATCCATTAACCATTAGGGTCAGTTCAGCTAGACGCGTGAGGCTTATATGTATTTTGCGTAAGGATGCTAACGGGTGCGATCATACCAGCACTAATGCACCGGATCCCATCAGAACTCCGCAGTTAAGCGTGCTTGGGCGAGAGTGAGTACTAGGATGGGTGACCTCCTGGGAAGTCCTCGTGTTGCACCCCTCATTTTGGTTTTAGCTTTTTGGTCCGCGCGGCTTTGGGCAGGGCTGGGTGAGCACATTTTCGAGCTCAAAATCCATCACTTTGACCCCCAAGTAGCTCATTTTCAGCCGTGCTCCGTAGAAAAGGCGTTTTTACGGAGTGTTTGGTCTTACTCGCGGACACGCCTTTACGGATCATTTTCATCTTACTTACTTACTTACTTACTTCTTAATCGCGATGTTATATTATCCCAAAAGTCAAACGGACACGTGCGAGCGCCGGATCCATTAACCATTAGGGTCAGTTCAGCTAGACGCGTGAGGCTTATATGTATTTTGCGTAAGGATGCTAACGGGTGCGATCATACCAGCACTAATGCACCGGATCCCATCAGAACTCCGCAGTTAAGCGTGCTTGGGCGAGAGTAGTACTAGGATGGGTGACCTCCTGGGAAGTCCTCGTGTTGCACCCCTCATTTTGGTTTTAGCTTTTTGGTCCGCGCGGCTTTGGGCAGGGCTGGGTGAGCACATTTTCGAGCTCAAAATCCATCACTTTGACCCCCAAGTAGCTCATTTTCAGCCGTGCTCCGTAGAAAAGGCGTTTTTACGGAGTGTTTGGTCTTACTCGCGGACACGCCTTTACGGATCATTTTCATCTTACTTACTTACTTACTTACTTCTTAATCGCGATGTTATATTATCCCAAAAGTCAAACGGACACGTGCGAGCGCCGGATCCATTAACCATTAGGGTCAGTTCAGCTAGACGCGTGAGGCTTATATGTATTTTGCGTAAGGATGCTAACGGGTGCGATCATACCAGCACTAATGCACCGGATCCCATCAGAACTCCGCAGTTAAGCGTGCTTGGGCGAGAGTAGTACTAGGATGGGTGACCTCCTGGGAAGTCCTCGTGTTGCACCCCTCATTTTGGTTTTAGCTTTTTGGTCCGCGCGGCTTTGGGCAGGGCTGGGTGAGCACATTTTCGAGCTCAAAATCCATCACTTTGACCCCCAAGTAGCTCATTTTCAGCCGTGCTCCGTAGAAAAGGCGTTTTTACGGAGTGTTTGGTCTTACTCGCGGACACGCCTTTACGGATCATTTTCATCTTACTTACTTACTTACTTACTTCTTAATCGCGATGTTATATTATCCCAAAAGTCAAACGGACACGTGCGAGCGCCGGATCCATTAACCATTAGGGTCAGTTCAGCTAGACGCGTGAGGCTTATATGTATTTTGCGTAAGGATGCTAACGGGTGCGATCATACCAGCACTAATGCACCGGATCCCATCAGAACTCCGCAGTTAAGCGTGCTTGGGCGAGAGTAGTACTAGGATGGGTGACCTCCTGGGAAGTCCTCGTGTTGCACCCCTCATTTTGGTTTTAGCTTTTTGGTCCGCGCGGCTTTGGGCAGGGCTGGGTGAGCACATTTTCGAGCTCAAAATCCATCACTTTGACCCCCAAGTAGCTCATTTTCAGCCGTGCTCCGTAGAAAAGGCGTTTTTACGGAGTGTTTGGTCTTACTCGCGGACACGCCTTTACGGATCATTTTCATCTTACTTACTTACTTACTTACTTCTTAATCGCGATGTTATATTATCCCAAAAGTCAAACGGACACGTGCGAGCGCCGGATCCATTAACCATTAGGGTCAGTTCAGCTAGACGCGTGAGGCTTATATGTATTTTGCGTAAGGATGCTAACGGGTGCGATCATACCAGCACTAATGCACCGGATCCCATCAGAACTCCGCAGTTAAGCGTGCTTGGGCGAGAGTAGTACTAGGATGGGTGACCTCCTGGGAAGTCCTCGTGTTGCACCCCTCATTTTGGTTTTAGCTTTTTGGTCCGCGCGGCTTTGGGCAGGGCTGGGTGAGCACATTTTCGAGCTCAAAATCCATCACTTTGACCCCCAAGTAGCTCATTTTCAGCCGTGCTCCGTAGAAAAGGCGTTTTTACGGAGTGTTTGGTCTTACTCGCGGACACGCCTTTACGGATCATTTTCATCTTACTTACTTACTTACTTACTTCTTAATCGCGATGTTATATTATCCCAAAAGTCAAACGGACACGTGCGAGCGCCGGATCCATTAACCATTAGGGTCAGTTCAGCTAGACGCGTGAGGCTTATATGTATTTTGCGTAAGGATGCTAACGGGTGCGATCATACCAGCACTAATGCACCGGATCCCATCAGAACTCCGCAGTTAAGCGTGCTTGGGCGAGAGTAGTACTAGGATGGGTGACCTCCTGGGAAGTCCTCGTGTTGCACCCCTCATTTTGGTTTTAGCTTTTTGGTCCGCGCGGCTTTGGGCAGGGCTGGGTGAGCACATTTTCGAGCTCAAAATCCATCACTTTGACCCCCAAGTAGCTCATTTTCAGCCGTGCTCCGTAGAAAAGGCGTTTTTACGGAGTGTTTGGTCTTACTCGCGGACACGCCTTTACGGATCATTTTCATCTTACTTACTTACTTACTTACTTCTTAATCGCGATGTTATATTATCCCAAAAGTCAAACGGACACGTGCGAGCGCCGGATCCATTAACCATTAGGGTCAGTTCAGCTAGACGCGTGAGGCTTATATGTATTTTGCGTAAGGATGCTAACGGGTGCGATCATACCAGCACTAATGCACCGGATCCCATCAGAACTCCGCAGTTAAGCGTGCTTGGGCGAGAGTAGTACTAGGATGGGTGACCTCCTGGGAAGTCCTCGTGTTGCACCCCTCATTTTGGTTTTAGCTTTTTGGTCCGCGCGGCTTTGGGCAGGGCTGGGTGAGCACATTTTCGAGCTCAAAATCCATCACTTTGACCCCCAAGTAGCTCATTTTCAGCCGTGCTCCGTAGAAAAGGCGTTTTTACGGAGTGTTTGGTCTTACTCGCGGACACGCCTTTACGGATCATTTTCATCTTACTTACTTACTTACTTACTTCTTAATCGCGATGTTATATTATCCCAAAAGTCAAACGGACACGTGCGAGCGCCGGATCCATTAACCATTAGGGTCAGTTCAGCTAGACGCGTGAGGCTTATATGTATTTTGCGTAAGGATGCTAACGGGTGCGATCATACCAGCACTAATGCACCGGATCCCATCAGAACTCCGCAGTTAAGCGTGCTTGGGCGAGAGTAGTACTAGGATGGGTGACCTCCTGGGAAGTCCTCGTGTTGCACCCCTCATTTTGGTTTTAGCTTTTTGGTCCGCGCGGCTTTGGGCAGGGCTGGGTGAGCACATTTTCGAGCTCAAAATCCATCACTTTGACCCCCAAGTAGCTCATTTTCAGCCGTGCTCCGTAGAAAAGGCGTTTTTACGGAGTGTTTGGTCTTACTCGCGGACACGCCTTTACGGATCATTTTCATCTTACTTACTTACTTACTTACTTCTTAATCGCGATGTTATATTATCCCAAAAGTCAAACGGACACGTGCGAGCGCCGGATCCATTAACCATTAGGGTCAGTTCAGCTAGACGCGTGAGGCTTATATGTATTTTGCGTAAGGATGCTAACGGGTGCGATCATACCAGCACTAATGCACCGGATCCCATCAGAACTCCGCAGTTAAGCGTGCTTGGGCGAGAGTAGTACTAGGATGGGTGACCTCCTGGGAAGTCCTCGTGTTGCACCCCTCATTTTGGTTTTAGCTTTTTGGTCCGCGCGGCTTTGGGCAGGGCTGGGTGAGCACATTTTCGAGCTCAAAATCCATCACTTTGACCCCCAAGTAGCTCATTTTCAGCCGTGCTCCGTAGAAAAGGCGTTTTTACGGAGTGTTTGGTCTTACTCGCGGACACGCCTTTACGGATCATTTTCATCTTACTTACTTACTTACTTACTTCTTAATCGCGATGTTATATTATCCCAAAAGTCAAACGGACACGTGCGAGCGCCGGATCCATTAACCATTAGGGTCAGTTCAGCTAGACGCGTGAGGCTTATATGTATTTTGCGTAAGGATGCTAACGGGTGCGATCATACCAGCACTAATGCACCGGATCCCATCAGAACTCCGCAGTTAAGCGTGCTTGGGCGAGAGTAGTACTAGGATGGGTGACCTCCTGGGAAGTCCTCGTGTTGCACCCCTCATTTTGGTTTTAGCTTTTTGGTCCGCGCGGCTTTGGGCAGGGCTGGGTGAGCACATTTTCGAGCTCAAAATCCATCACTTTGACCCCCAAGTAGCTCATTTTCAGCCGTGCTCCGTAGAAAAGGCGTTTTTACGGAGTGTTTGGTCTTACTCGCGGACACGCCTTTACGGATCATTTTCATCTTACTTACTTACTTACTTACTTCTTAATCGCGATGTTATATTATCCCAAAAGTCAAACGGACACGTGCGAGCGCCGGATCCATTAACCATTAGGGTCAGTTCAGCTAGACGCGTGAGGCTTATATGTATTTTGCGTAAGGATGCTAACGGGTGCGATCATACCAGCACTAATGCACCGGATCCCATCAGAACTCCGCAGTTAAGCGTGCTTGGGCGAGAGTAGTACTAGGATGGGTGACCTCCTGGGAAGTCCTCGTGTTGCACCCCTCATTTTGGTTTTAGCTTTTTGGTCCGCGCGGCTTTGGGCAGGGCTGGGTGAGCACATTTTCGAGCTCAAAATCCATCACTTTGACCCCCAAGTAGCTCATTTTCAGCCGTGCTCCGTAGAAAAGGCGTTTTTACGGAGTGTTTGGTCTTACTCGCGGACACGCCTTTACGGATCATTTTCATCTTACTTACTTACTTACTTACTTCTTAATCGCGATGTTATATTATCCCAAAAGTCAAACGGACACGTGCGAGCGCCGGATCCATTAACCATTAGGGTCAGTTCAGCTAGACGCGTGAGGCTTATATGTATTTTGCGTAAGGATGCTAACGGGTGCGATCATACCAGCACTAATGCACCGGATCCCATCAGAACTCCGCAGTTAAGCGTGCTTGGGCGAGAGTAGTACTAGGATGGGTGACCTCCTGGGAAGTCCTCGTGTTGCACCCCTCATTTTGGTTTTAGCTTTTTGGTCCGCGCGGCTTTGGGCAGGGCTGGGTGAGCACATTTTCGAGCTCAAAATCCATCACTTTGACCCCCAAGTAGCTCATTTTCAGCCGTGCTCCGTAGAAAAGGCGTTTTTACGGAGTGTTTGGTCTTACTCGCGGACACGCCTTTACGGATCATTTTCATCTTACTTACTTACTTACTTACTTCTTAATCGCGATGTTATATTATCCCAAAAGTCAAACGGACACGTGCGAGCGCCGGATCCATTAACCATTAGGGTCAGTTCAGCTAGACGCGTGAGGCTTATATGTATTTTGCGTAAGGATGCTAACGGGTGCGATCATACCAGCACTAATGCACCGGATCCCATCAGAACTCCGCAGTTAAGCGTGCTTGGGCGAGAGTAGTACTAGGATGGGTGACCTCCTGGGAAGTCCTCGTGTTGCACCCCTCATTTTGGTTTTAGCTTTTTGGTCCGCGCGGCTTTGGGCAGGGCTGGGTGAGCACATTTTCGAGCTCAAAATCCATCACTTTGACCCCCAAGTAGCTCATTTTCAGCCGTGCTCCGTAGAAAAGGCGTTTTTACGGAGTGTTTGGTCTTGCTCGCGGACACGCCTTTACGGATCATTTTCATCTTACTTACTTACTTACTTACTTCTTAATCGCGATGTTATATTATCCCAAAAGTCAAACGGACACGTGCGAGCGCCGGATCCATTAACCATTAGGGTCAGTTCAGCTAGACGCGTGAGGCTTATATGTATTTTGCGTAAGGATGCTAACGGGTGCGATCATACCAGCACTAATGCACCGGATCCCATCAGAACTCCGCAGTTAAGCGTGCTTGGGCGAGAGTAGTACTAGGATGGGTGACCTCCTGGGAAGTCCTCGTGTTGCACCCCTCATTTTGGTTTTAGCTTTTTGGTCCGCGCGGCTTTGGGCAGGGCTGGGTGAGCACATTTTCGAGCTCAAAATCCATCACTTTGACCCCCAAGTAGCTCATTTTCAGCCGTGCTCCGTAGAAAAGGCGTTTTTACGGAGTGTTTGGTCTTGCTCGCGGACACGCCTTTACGGATCATTTTCATCTTACTTACTTACTTACTTACTTCTTAATCGCGATGTTATATTATCCCAAAAGTCAAACGGACACGTGCGAGCGCCGGATCCATTAACCATTAGGGTCAGTTCAGCTAGACGCGTGAGGCTTATATGTATTTTGCGTAAGGATGCTAACGGGTGCGATCATACCAGCACTAATGCACCGGATCCCATCAGAACTCCGCAGTTAAGCGTGCTTGGGCGAGAGTAGTACTAGGATGGGTGACCTCCTGGGAAGTCCTCGTGTTGCACCCCTCATTTTGGTTTTAGCTTTTTGGTCCGCGCGGCTTTGGGCAGGGCTGGGTGAGCACATTTTCGAGCTCAAAATCCATCACTTTGACCCCCAAGTAGCTCATTTTCAGCCGTGCTCCGTAGAAAAGGCGTTTTTACGGAGTGTTTGGTCTTACTCGCGGACACGCCTTTACGGATCATTTTCATCTTACTTACTTACTTACTTACTTCTTAATCGCGATGTTATATTATCCCAAAAGTCAAACGGACACGTGCGAGCGCCGGATCCATTAACCATTAGGGTCAGTTCAGCTAGACGCGTGAGGCTTATATGTATTTTGCGTAAGGATGCTAACGGGTGCGATCATACCAGCACTAATGCACCGGATCCCATCAGAACTCCGCAGTTAAGCGTGCTTGGGCGAGAGTAGTACTAGGATGGGTGACCTCCTGGGAAGTCCTCGTGTTGCACCCCTCATTTTGGTTTTAGCTTTTTGGTCCGCGCGGCTTTGGGCAGGGCTGGGTGAGCACATTTTCGAGCTCAAAATCCATCACTTTGACCCCCAAGTAGCTCATTTTCAGCCGTGCTCCGTAGAAAAGGCGTTTTTACGGAGTGTTTGGTCTTACTCGCGGACACGCCTTTACGGATCATTTTCATCTTACTTACTTACTTACTTACTTCTTAATCGCGATGTTATATTATCCCAAAAGTCAAACGGACACGTGCGAGCGCCGGATCCATTAACCATTAGGGTCAGTTCAGCTAGACGCGTGAGGCTTATATGTATTTTGCGTAAGGATGCTAACGGGTGCGATCATACCAGCACTAATGCACCGGATCCCATCAGAACTCCGCAGTTAAGCGTGCTTGGGCGAGAGTAGTACTAGGATGGGTGACCTCCTGGGAAGTCCTCGTGTTGCACCCCTCATTTTGGTTTTAGCTTTTTGGTCCGCGCGGCTTTGGGCAGGGCTGGGTGAGCACATTTTCGAGCTCAAAATCCATCACTTTGACCCCCAAGTAGCTCATTTTCAGCCGTGCTCCGTAGAAAAGGCGTTTTTACGGAGTGTTTGGTCTTACTCGCGGACACGCCTTTACGGATCATTTTCATCTTACTTACTTACTTACTTACTTCTTAATCGCGATGTTATATTATCCCAAAAGTCAAACGGACACGTGCGAGCGCCGGATCCATTAACCATTAGGGTCAGTTCAGCTAGACGCGTGAGGCTTATATGTATTTTGCGTAAGGATGCTAACGGGTGCGATCATACCAGCACTAATGCACCGGATCCCATCAGAACTCCGCAGTTAAGCGTGCTTGGGCGAGAGTAGTACTAGGATGGGTGACCTCCTGGGAAGTCCTCGTGTTGCACCCCTCATTTTGGTTTTAGCTTTTTGGTCCGCGCGGCTTTGGGCAGGGCTGGGTGAGCACATTTTCGAGCTCAAAATCCATCACTTTGACCCCCAAGTAGCTCATTTTCAGCCGTGCTCCGTAGAAAAGGCGTTTTTACGGAGTGTTTGGTCTTACTCGCGGACACGCCTTTACGGATCATTTTCATCTTACTTACTTACTTACTTACTTCTTAATCGCGATGTTATATTATCCCAAAAGTCAAACGGACACGTGCGAGCGCCGGATCCATTAACCATTAGGGTCAGTTCAGCTAGACGCGTGAGGCTTATATGTATTTTGCGTAAGGATGCTAACGGGTGCGATCATACCAGCACTAATGCACCGGATCCCATCAGAACTCCGCAGTTAAGCGTGCTTGGGCGAGAGTAGTACTAGGATGGGTGACCTCCTGGGAAGTCCTCGTGTTGCACCCCTCATTTTGGTTTTAGCTTTTTGGTCCGCGCGGCTTTGGGCAGGGCTGGGTGAGCACATTTTCGAGCTCAAAATCCATCACTTTGACCCCCAAGTAGCTCATTTTCAGCCGTGCTCCGTAGAAAAGGCGTTTTTACGGAGTGTTTGGTCTTACTCGCGGACACGCCTTTACGGATCATTTTCATCTTACTTACTTACTTACTTACTTCTTAATCGCGATGTTATATTATCCCAAAAGTCAAACGGACACGTGCGAGCGCCGGATCCATTAACCATTAGGGTCAGTTCAGCTAGACGCGTGAGGCTTATATGTATTTTGCGTAAGGATGCTAACGGGTGCGATCATACCAGCACTAATGCACCGGATCCCATCAGAACTCCGCAGTTAAGCGTGCTTGGGCGAGAGTAGTACTAGGATGGGTGACCTCCTGGGAAGTCCTCGTGTTGCACCCCTCATTTTGGTTTTAGCTTTTTGGTCCGCGCGGCTTTGGGCAGGGCTGGGTGAGCACATTTTCGAGCTCAAAATCCATCACTTTGACCCCCAAGTAGCTCATTTTCAGCCGTGCTCCGTAGAAAAGGCGTTTTTACGGAGTGTTTGGTCTTACTCGCGGACACGCCTTTACGGATCATTTTCATCTTACTTACTTACTTACTTACTTCTTAATCGCGATGTTATATTATCCCAAAAGTCAAACGGACACGTGCGAGCGCCGGATCCATTAACCATTAGGGTCAGTTCAGCTAGACGCGTGAGGCTTATATGTATTTTGCGTAAGGATGCTAACGGGTGCGATCATACCAGCACTAATGCACCGGATCCCATCAGAACTCCGCAGTTAAGCGTGCTTGGGCGAGAGTAGTACTAGGATGGGTGACCTCCTGGGAAGTCCTCGTGTTGCACCCCTCATTTTGGTTTTAGCTTTTTGGTCCGCGCGGCTTTGGGCAGGGCTGGGTGAGCACATTTTCGAGCTCAAAATCCATCACTTTGACCCCCAAGTAGCTCATTTTCAGCCGTGCTCCGTAGAAAAGGCGTTTTTACGGAGTGTTTGGTCTTACTCGCGGACACGCCTTTACGGATCATTTTCATCTTACTTACTTACTTACTTACTTCTTAATCGCGATGTTATATTATCCCAAAAGTCAAACGGACACGTGCGAGCGCCGGATCCATTAACCATTAGGGTCAGTTCAGCTAGACGCGTGAGGCTTATATGTATTTTGCGTAAGGATGCTAACGGGTGCGATCATACCAGCACTAATGCACCGGATCCCATCAGAACTCCGCAGTTAAGCGTGCTTGGGCGAGAGTAGTACTAGGATGGGTGACCTCCTGGGAAGTCCTCGTGTTGCACCCCTCATTTTGGTTTTAGCTTTTTGGTCCGCGCGGCTTTGGGCAGGGCTGGGTGAGCACATTTTCGAGCTCAAAATCCATCACTTTGACCCCCAAGTAGCTCATTTTCAGCCGTGCTCCGTAGAAAAGGCGTTTTTACGGAGTGTTTGGTCTTACTCGCGGACACGCCTTTACGGATCATTTTCATCTTACTTACTTACTTACTTACTTCTTAATCGCGATGTTATATTATCCCAAAAGTCAAACGGACACGTGCGAGCGCCGGATCCATTAACCATTAGGGTCAGTTCAGCTAGACGCGTGAGGCTTATATGTATTTTGCGTAAGGATGCTAACGGGTGCGATCATACCAGCACTAATGCACCGGATCCCATCAGAACTCCGCAGTTAAGCGTGCTTGGGCGAGAGTAGTACTAGGATGGGTGACCTCCTGGGAAGTCCTCGTGTTGCACCCCTCATTTTGGTTTTAGCTTTTTGGTCCGCGCGGCTTTGGGCAGGGCTGGGTGAGCACATTTTCGAGCTCAAAATCCATCACTTTGACCCCCAAGTAGCTCATTTTCAGCCGTGCTCCGTAGAAAAGGCGTTTTTACGGAGTGTTTGGTCTTACTCGCGGACACGCCTTTACGGATCATTTTCATCTTACTTACTTACTTACTTACTTCTTAATCGCGATGTTATATTATCCCAAAAGTCAAACGGACACGTGCGAGCGCCGGATCCATTAACCATTAGGGTCAGTTCAGCTAGACGCGTGAGGCTTATATGTATTTTGCGTAAGGATGCTAACGGGTGCGATCATACCAGCACTAATGCACCGGATCCCATCAGAACTCCGCAGTTAAGCGTGCTTGGGCGAGAGTAGTACTAGGATGGGTGACCTCCTGGGAAGTCCTCGTGTTGCACCCCTCATTTTGGTTTTAGCTTTTTGGTCCGCGCGGCTTTGGGCAGGGCTGGGTGAGCACATTTTCGAGCTCAAAATCCATCACTTTGACCCCCAAGTAGCTCATTTTCAGCCGTGCTCCGTAGAAAAGGCGTTTTTACGGAGTGTTTGGTCTTGCTCGCGGACACGCCTTTACGGATCATTTTCATCTTACTTACTTACTT
Source organism: Corylus americana (assembly GCA_036287905.1). Classification (NCBI taxonomy): domain Eukaryota; kingdom Viridiplantae; phylum Streptophyta; class Magnoliopsida; order Fagales; family Betulaceae; genus Corylus; species Corylus americana. The sequence goes on along the minus strand of CP125818.1, from coordinate 10,546,996 downwards.
ACTTACTTCTTAATCGCGATGTTATATTATCCCAAAAGTCAAACGGACACGTGCGAGCGCCGGATCCATTAACCATTAGGGTCAGTTCAGCTAGACGCGTGAGGCTTATATGTATTTTGCGTAAGGATGCTAACGGGTGCGATCATACCAGCACTAATGCACCGGATCCCATCAGAACTCCGCAGTTAAGCGTGCTTGGGCGAGAGTAGTACTAGGATGGGTGACCTCCTGGGAAGTCCTCGTGTTGCACCCCTCATTTTGGTTTTAGCTTTTTGGTCCGCGCGGCTTTGGGCAGGGCTGGGTGAGCACATTTTCGAGCTCAAAATCCATCACTTTGACCCCCAAGTAGCTCATTTTCAGCCGTGCTCCGTAGAAAAGGCGTTTTTACGGAGTGTTTGGTCTTGCTCGCGGACACGCCTTTACGGATCATTTTCATCTTACTTACTTACTTACTTACTTCTTAATCGCGATGTTATATTATCCCAAAAGTCAAACGGACACGTGCGAGCGCCGGATCCATTAACCATTAGGGTCAGTTCAGCTAGACGCGTGAGGCTTATATGTATTTTGCGTAAGGATGCTAACGGGTGCGATCATACCAGCACTAATGCACCGGATCCCATCAGAACTCCGCAGTTAAGCGTGCTTGGGCGAGAGTAGTACTAGGATGGGTGACCTCCTGGGAAGTCCTCGTGTTGCACCCCTCATTTTGGTTTTAGCTTTTTGGTCCGCGCGGCTTTGGGCAGGGCTGGGTGAGCACATTTTCGAGCTCAAAATCCATCACTTTGACCCCCAAGTAGCTCATTTTCAGCCGTGCTCCGTAGAAAAGGCGTTTTTACGGAGTGTTTGGTCTTCCTCGCGGACACGCCTTTACGGATCATTTTCATCTTACTTACTGACTTACTTACTTCTTAATCGCGATGTTATATTATCCCAAAAGTCAAACGGACACGTGCGAGCGCCGGATCCATTAACCATTAGGGTCAGTTCAGCTAGACGCGTGAGGCTTATATGTATTTTGCGTAAGGATGCTAACGGGTGCGATCATACCAGCACTAATGCACCGGATCCCATCAGAACTCCGCAGTTAAGCGTGCTTGGGCGAGAGTAGTACTAGGATGGGTGACCTCCTGGGAAGTCCTCGTGTTGCACCCCTCATTTTGGTTTTAGCTTTTTGGTCCGCGCGGCTTTGGGCAGGGCTGGGTGAGCACATTTTCGAGCTCAAAATCCATCACTTTGACCCCCAAGTAGCTCATTTTCAGCCGTGCTCCGTAGAAAAGGCGTTTTTACGGAGTGTTTGGTCTTACTCGCGGACACGCCTTTACGGATCATTTTCATCTTACTTACTTACTTACTTACTTCTTAATCGCGATGTTATATTATCCCAAAAGTCAAACGGACACGTGCGAGCGCCGGATCCATTAACCATTAGGGTCAGTTCAGCTAGACGCGTGAGGCTTATATGTATTTTGCGTAAGGATGCTAACGGGTGCGATCATACCAGCACTAATGCACCGGATCCCATCAGAACTCCGCAGTTAAGCGTGCTTGGGCGAGAGTAGTACTAGGATGGGTGACCTCCTGGGAAGTCCTCGTGTTGCACCCCTCATTTTGGTTTTAGCTTTTTGGTCCGCGCGGCTTTGGGCAGGGCTGGGTGAGCACATTTTCGAGCTCAAAATCCATCACTTTGACCCCCAAGTAGCTCATTTTCAGCCGTGCTCCGTAGAAAAGGCGTTTTTACGGAGTGTTTGGTCTTACTCGCGGACACGCCTTTACGGATCATTTTCATCTTACTTACTTACTTACTTACTTCTTAATCGCGATGTTATATTATCCCAAAAGTCAAACGGACACGTGCGAGCGCCGGATCCATTAACCATTAGGGTCAGTTCAGCTAGACGCGTGAGGCTTATATGTATTTTGCGTAAGGATGCTAACGGGTGCGATCATACCAGCACTAATGCACCGGATCCCATCAGAACTCCGCAGTTAAGCGTGCTTGGGCGAGAGTAGTACTAGGATGGGTGACCTCCTGGGAAGTCCTCGTGTTGCACCCCTCATTTTGGTTTTAGCTTTTTGGTCCGCGCGGCTTTGGGCAGGGCTGGGTGAGCACATTTTCGAGCTCAAAATCCATCACTTTGACCCCCAAGTAGCTCATTTTCAGCCGTGCTCCGTAGAAAAGGCGTTTTTACGGAGTGTTTGGTCTTACTCGCGGACACGCCTTTACGGATCATTTTCATCTTACTTACTTACTTACTTACTTCTTAATCGCGATGTTATATTATCCCAAAAGTCAAACGGACACGTGCGAGCGCCGGATCCATTAACCATTAGGGTCAGTTCAGCTAGACGCGTGAGGCTTATATGTATTTTGCGTAAGGATGCTAACGGGTGCGATCATACCAGCACTAATGCACCGGATCCCATCAGAACTCCGCAGTTAAGCGTGCTTGGGCGAGAGTAGTACTAGGATGGGTGACCTCCTGGGAAGTCCTCGTGTTGCACCCCTCATTTTGGTTTTAGCTTTTTGGTCCGCGCGGCTTTGGGCAGGGCTGGGTGAGCACATTTTCGAGCTCAAAATCCATCACTTTGACCCCCAAGTAGCTCATTTTCAGCCGTGCTCCGTAGAAAAGGCGTTTTTACGGAGTGTTTGGTCTTGCTCGCGGACACGCCTTTACGGATCATTTTCATCTTACTTACTTACTTACTTACTTCTTAATCGCGATGTTATATTATCCCAAAAGTCAAACGGACACGTGCGAGCGCCGGATCCATTAACCATTAGGGTCAGTTCAGCTAGACGCGTGAGGCTTATATGTATTTTGCGTAAGGATGCTAACGGGTGCGATCATACCAGCACTAATGCACCGGATCCCATCAGAACTCCGCAGTTAAGCGTGCTTGGGCGAGAGTAGTACTAGGATGGGTGACCTCCTGGGAAGTCCTCGTGTTGCACCCCTCATTTTGGTTTTAGCTTTTTGGTCCGCGCGGCTTTGGGCAGGGCTGGGTGAGCACATTTTCGAGCTCAAAATCCATCACTTTGACCCCCAAGTAGCTCATTTTCAGCCGTGCTCCGTAGAAAAGGCGTTTTTACGGAGTGTTTGGTCTTACTCGCGGACACGCCTTTACGGATCATTTTCATCTTACTTACTTACTTACTTACTTCTTAATCGCGATGTTATATTATCCCAAAAGTCAAACGGACACGTGCGAGCGCCGGATCCATTAACCATTAGGGTCAGTTCAGCTAGACGCGTGAGGCTTATATGTATTTTGCGTAAGGATGCTAACGGGTGCGATCATACCAGCACTAATGCACCGGATCCCATCAGAACTCCGCAGTTAAGCGTGCTTGGGCGAGAGTAGTACTAGGATGGGTGACCTCCTGGGAAGTCCTCGTGTTGCACCCCTCATTTTGGTTTTAGCTTTTTGGTCCGCGCGGCTTTGGGCAGGGCTGGGTGAGCACATTTTCGAGCTCAAAATCCATCACTTTGACCCCCAAGTAGCTCATTTTCAGCCGTGCTCCGTAGAAAAGGCGTTTTTACGGAGTGTTTGGTCTTGCTCGCGGACACGCCTTTACGGATCATTTTCATCTTACTTACTTACTTACTTACTTCTTAATCGCGATGTTATATTATCCCAAAAGTCAAACGGACACGTGCGAGCGCCGGATCCATTAACCATTAGGGTCAGTTCAGCTAGACGCGTGAGGCTTATATGTATTTTGCGTAAGGATGCTAACGGGTGCGATCATACCAGCACTAATGCACCGGATCCCATCAGAACTCCGCAGTTAAGCGTGCTTGGGCGAGAGTAGTACTAGGATGGGTGACCTCCTGGGAAGTCCTCGTGTTGCACCCCTCATTTTGGTTTTAGCTTTTTGGTCCGCGCGGCTTTGGGCAGGGCTGGGTGAGCACATTTTCGAGCTCAAAATCCATCACTTTGACCCCCAAGTAGCTCATTTTCAGCCGTGCTCCGTAGAAAAGGCGTTTTTACGGAGTGTTTGGTCTTACTCGCGGACACGCCTTTACGGATCATTTTCATCTTACTTACTTACTTACTTACTTCTTAATCGCGATGTTATATTATCCCAAAAGTCAAACGGACACGTGCGAGCGCCGGATCCATTAACCATTAGGGTCAGTTCAGCTAGACGCGTGAGGCTTATATGTATTTTGCGTAAGGATGCTAACGGGTGCGATCATACCAGCACTAATGCACCGGATCCCATCAGAACTCCGCAGTTAAGCGTGCTTGGGCGAGAGTAGTACTAGGATGGGTGACCTCCTGGGAAGTCCTCGTGTTGCACCCCTCATTTTGGTTTTAGCTTTTTGGTCCGCGCGGCTTTGGGCAGGGCTGGGTGAGCACATTTTCGAGCTCAAAATCCATCACTTTGACCCCCAAGTAGCTCATTTTCAGCCGTGCTCCGTAGAAAAGGCGTTTTTACGGAGTGTTTGGTCTTACTCGCGGACACGCCTTTACGGATCATTTTCATCTTACTTACTTACTTACTTACTTCTTAATCGCGATGTTATATTATCCCAAAAGTCAAACGGACACGTGCGAGCGCCGGATCCATTAACCATTAGGGTCAGTTCAGCTAGACGCGTGAGGCTTATATGTATTTTGCGTAAGGATGCTAACGGGTGCGATCATACCAGCACTAATGCACCGGATCCCATCAGAACTCCGCAGTTAAGCGTGCTTGGGCGAGAGTAGTACTAGGATGGGTGACCTCCTGGGAAGTCCTCGTGTTGCACCCCTCATTTTGGTTTTAGCTTTTTGGTCCGCGCGGCTTTGGGCAGGGCTGGGTGAGCACATTTTCGAGCTCAAAATCCATCACTTTGACCCCCAAGTAGCTCATTTTCAGCCGTGCTCCGTAGAAAAGGCGTTTTTACGGAGTGTTTGGTCTTGCTCGCGGACACGCCTTTACGGATCATTTTCATCTTACTTACTTACTTACTTACTTCTTAATCGCGATGTTATATTATCCCAAAAGTCAAACGGACACGTGCGAGCGCCGGATCCATTAACCATTAGGGTCAGTTCAGCTAGACGCGTGAGGCTTATATGTATTTTGCGTAAGGATGCTAACGGGTGCGATCATACCAGCACTAATGCACCGGATCCCATCAGAACTCCGCAGTTAAGCGTGCTTGGGCGAGAGTAGTACTAGGATGGGTGACCTCCTGGGAAGTCCTCGTGTTGCACCCCTCATTTTGGTTTTAGCTTTTTGGTCCGCGCGGCTTTGGGCAGGGCTGGGTGAGCACATTTTCGAGCTCAAAATCCATCACTTTGACCCCCAAGTAGCTCATTTTCAGCCGTGCTCCGTAGAAAAGGCGTTTTTACGGAGTGTTTGGTCTTACTCGCGGACACGCCTTTACGGATCATTTTCATCTTACTTACTTACTTACTTACTTCTTAATCGCGATGTTATATTATCCCAAAAGTCAAACGGACACGTGCGAGCGCCGGATCCATTAACCATTAGGGTCAGTTCAGCTAGACGCGTGAGGCTTATATGTATTTTGCGTAAGGATGCTAACGGGTGCGATCATACCAGCACTAATGCACCGGATCCCATCAGAACTCCGCAGTTAAGCGTGCTTGGGCGAGAGTAGTACTAGGATGGGTGACCTCCTGGGAAGTCCTCGTGTTGCACCCCTCATTTTGGTTTTAGCTTTTTGGTCCGCGCGGCTTTGGGCAGGGCTGGGTGAGCACATTTTCGAGCTCAAAATCCATCACTTTGACCCCCAAGTAGCTCATTTTCAGCCGTGCTCCGTAGAAAAGGCGTTTTTACGGAGTGTTTGGTCTTGCTCGCGGACACGCCTTTACGGATCATTTTCATCTTACTTACTTACTTACTTACTTCTTAATCGCGATGTTATATTATCCCAAAAGTCAAACGGACACGTGCGAGCGCCGGATCCATTAACCATTAGGGTCAGTTCAGCTAGACGCGTGAGGCTTATATGTATTTTGCGTAAGGATGCTAACGGGTGCGATCATACCAGCACTAATGCACCGGATCCCATCAGAACTCCGCAGTTAAGCGTGCTTGGGCGAGAGTAGTACTAGGATGGGTGACCTCCTGGGAAGTCCTCGTGTTGCACCCCTCATTTTGGTTTTAGCTTTTTGGTCCGCGCGGCTTTGGGCAGGGCTGGGTGAGCACATTTTCGAGCTCAAAATCCATCACTTTGACCCCCAAGTAGCTCATTTTCAGCCGTGCTCCGTAGAAAAGGCGTTTTTACGGAGTGTTTGGTCTTACTCGCGGACACGCCTTTACGGATCATTTTCATCTTACTTACTTACTTACTTACTTCTTAATCGCGATGTTATATTATCCCAAAAGTCAAACGGACACGTGCGAGCGCCGGATCCATTAACCATTAGGGTCAGTTCAGCTAGACGCGTGAGGCTTATATGTATTTTGCGTAAGGATGCTAACGGGTGCGATCATACCAGCACTAATGCACCGGATCCCATCAGAACTCCGCAGTTAAGCGTGCTTGGGCGAGAGTAGTACTAGGATGGGTGACCTCCTGGGAAGTCCTCGTGTTGCACCCCTCATTTTGGTTTTAGCTTTTTGGTCCGCGCGGCTTTGGGCAGGGCTGGGTGAGCACATTTTCGAGCTCAAAATCCATCACTTTGACCCCCAAGTAGCTCATTTTCAGCCGTGCTCCGTAGAAAAGGCGTTTTTACGGAGTGTTTGGTCTTACTCGCGGACACGCCTTTACGGATCATTTTCATCTTACTTACTTACTTACTTACTTCTTAATCGCGATGTTATATTATCCCAAAAGTCAAACGGACACGTGCGAGCGCCGGATCCATTAACCATTAGGGTCAGTTCAGCTAGACGCGTGAGGCTTATATGTATTTTGCGTAAGGATGCTAACGGGTGCGATCATACCAGCACTAATGCACCGGATCCCATCAGAACTCCGCAGTTAAGCGTGCTTGGGCGAGAGTAGTACTAGGATGGGTGACCTCCTGGGAAGTCCTCGTGTTGCACCCCTCATTTTGGTTTTAGCTTTTTGGTCCGCGCGGCTTTGGGCAGGGCTGGGTGAGCACATTTTCGAGCTCAAAATCCATCACTTTGACCCCCAAGTAGCTCATTTTCAGCCGTGCTCCGTAGAAAAGGCGTTTTTACGGAGTGTTTGGTCTTACTCGCGGACACGCCTTTACGGATCATTTTCATCTTACTTACTTACTTACTTACTTCTTAATCGCGATGTTATATTATCCCAAAAGTCAAACGGACACGTGCGAGCGCCGGATCCATTAACCATTAGGGTCAGTTCAGCTAGACGCGTGAGGCTTATATGTATTTTGCGTAAGGATGCTAACGGGTGCGATCATACCAGCACTAATGCACCGGATCCCATCAGAACTCCGCAGTTAAGCGTGCTTGGGCGAGAGTAGTACTAGGATGGGTGACCTCCTGGGAAGTCCTCGTGTTGCACCCCTCATTTTGGTTTTAGCTTTTTGGTCCGCGCGGCTTTGGGCAGGGCTGGGTGAGCACATTTTCGAGCTCAAAATCCATCACTTTGACCCCCAAGTAGCTCATTTTCAGCCGTGCTCCGTAGAAAAGGCGTTTTTACGGAGTGTTTGGTCTTACTCGCGGACACGCCTTTACGGATCATTTTCATCTTACTTACTTACTTACTTACTTCTTAATCGCGATGTTATATTATCCCAAAAGTCAAACGGACACGTGCGAGCGCCGGATCCCTTAACCATTAGGGTCAGTTCAGCTAGACGCGTGAGGCTTATATGTATTTTGCGTAAGGATGCTAACGGGTGCGATCATACCAGCACTAATGCACCGGATCCCATCAGAACTCCGCAGTTAAGCGTGCTTGGGCGAGAGTAGTACTAGGATGGGTGACCTCCTGGGAAGTCCTCGTGTTGCACCCCTCATTTTGGTTTTAGCTTTTTGGTCCGCGCGGCTTTGGGCAGGGCTGGGTGAGCACATTTTCGAGCTCAAAATCCATCACTTTGACCCCCAAGTAGCTCATTTTCAGCCGTGCTCCGTAGAAAAGGCGTTTTTACGGAGTGTTTGGTCTTACTCGCGGACACGCCTTTACGGATCATTTTCATCTTACTTACTTACTTACTTACTTCTTAATCGCGATGTTATATTATCCCAAAAGTCAAACGGACACGTGCGAGCGCCGGATCCATTAACCATTAGGGTCAGTTCAGCTAGACGCGTGAGGCTTATATGTATTTTGCGTAAGGATGCTAACGGGTGCGATCATACCAGCACTAATGCACCGGATCCCATCAGAACTCCGCAGTTAAGCGTGCTTGGGCGAGAGTAGTACTAGGATGGGTGACCTCCTGGGAAGTCCTCGTGTTGCACCCCTCATTTTGGTTTTAGCTTTTTGGTCCGCGCGGCTTTGGGCAGGGCTGGGTGAGCACATTTTCGAGCTCAAAATCCATCACTTTGACCCCCAAGTAGCTCATTTTCAGCCGTGCTCCGTAGAAAAGGCGTTTTTACGGAGTGTTTGGTCTTACTCGCGGACACGCCTTTACGGATCATTTTCATCTTACTTACTTACTTACTTACTTCTTAATCGCGATGTTATATTATCCCAAAAGTCAAACGGACACGTGCGAGCGCCGGATCCATTAACCATTAGGGTCAGTTCAGCTAGACGCGTGAGGCTTATATGTATTTTGCGTAAGGATGCTAACGGGTGCGATCATACCAGCACTAATGCACCGGATCCCATCAGAACTCCGCAGTTAAGCGTGCTTGGGCGAGAGTAGTACTAGGATGGGTGACCTCCTGGGAAGTCCTCGTGTTGCACCCCTCATTTTGGTTTTAGCTTTTTGGTCCGCGCGGCTTTGGGCAGGGCTGGGTGAGCACATTTTCGAGCTCAAAATCCATCACTTTGACCCCCAAGTAGCTCATTTTCAGCCGTGCTCCGTAGAAAAGGCGTTTTTACGGAGTGTTTGGTCTTACTCGCGGACACGCCTTTACGGATCATTTTCATCTTACTTACTTACTTACTTACTTCTTAATCGCGATGTTATATTATCCCAAAAGTCAAACGGACACGTGCGAGCGCCGGATCCATTAACCATTAGGGTCAGTTCAGCTAGACGCGTGAGGCTTATATGTATTTTGCGTAAGGATGCTAACGGGTGCGATCATACCAGCACTAATGCACCGGATCCCATCAGAACTCCGCAGTTAAGCGTGCTTGGGCGAGAGTAGTACTAGGATGGGTGACCTCCTGGGAAGTCCTCGTGTTGCACCCCTCATTTTGGTTTTAGCTTTTTGGTCCGCGCGGCTTTGGGCAGGGCTGGGTGAGCACATTTTCGAGCTCAAAATCCATCACTTTGACCCCCAAGTAGCTCATTTTCAGCCGTGCTCCGTAGAAAAGGCGTTTTTACGGAGTGTTTGGTCTTACTCGCGGACACGCCTTTACGGATCATTTTCATCTTACTTACTTACTTACTTACTTCTTAATCGCGATGTTATATTATCCCAAAAGTCAAACGGACACGTGCGAGCGCCGGATCCATTAACCATTAGGGTCAGTTCAGCTAGACGCGTGAGGCTTATATGTATTTTGCGTAAGGATGCTAACGGGTGCGATCATACCAGCACTAATGCACCGGATCCCATCAGAACTCCGCAGTTAAGCGTGCTTGGGCGAGAGTAGTACTAGGATGGGTGACCTCCTGGGAAGTCCTCGTGTTGCACCCCTCATTTTGGTTTTAGCTTTTTGGTCCGCGCGGCTTTGGGCAGGGCTGGGTGAGCACATTTTCGAGCTCAAAATCCATCACTTTGACCCCCAAGTAGCTCATTTTCAGCCGTGCTCCGTAGAAAAGGCGTTTTTACGGAGTGTTTGGTCTTACTCGCGGACACGCCTTTACGGATCATTTTCATCTTACTTACTTACTTACTTACTTCTTAATCGCGATGTTATATTATCCCAAAAGTCAAACGGACACGTGCGAGCGCCGGATCCATTAACCATTAGGGTCAGTTCAGCTAGACGCGTGAGGCTTATATGTATTTTGCGTAAGGATGCTAACGGGTGCGATCATACCAGCACTAATGCACCGGATCCCATCAGAACTCCGCAGTTAAGCGTGCTTGGGCGAGAGTAGTACTAGGATGGGTGACCTCCTGGGAAGTCCTCGTGTTGCACCCCTCATTTTGGTTTTAGCTTTTTGGTCCGCGCGGCTTTGGGCAGGGCTGGGTGAGCACATTTTCGAGCTCAAAATCCATCACTTTGACCCCCAAGTAGCTCATTTTCAGCCGTGCTCCGTAGAAAAGGCGTTTTTACGGAGTGTTTGGTCTTACTCGCGGACACGCCTTTACGGATCATTTTCATCTTACTTACTTACTTACTTACTTCTTAATCGCGATGTTATATTATCCCAAAAGTCAAACGGACACGTGCGAGCGCCGGATCCATTAACCATTAGGGTCAGTTCAGCTAGACGCGTGAGGCTTATATGTATTTTGCGTAAGGATGCTAACGGGTGCGATCATACCAGCACTAATGCACCGGATCCCATCAGAACTCCGCAGTGAAGCGTGCTTGGGCGAGAGTAGTACTAGGATGGGTGACCTCCTGGGAAGTCCTCGTGTTGCACCCCTCATTTTGGTTTTAGCTTTTTGGTCCGCGCGGCTTTGGGCAGGGCTGGGTGAGCACATTTTCGAGCTCAAAATCCATCACTTTGACCCCCAAGTAGCTCATTTTCAGCCGTGCTCCGTAGAAAAGGCGTTTTTACGGAGTGTTTGGTCTTACTCGCGGACACGCCTTTACGGATCATTTTCATCTTACTTACTTACTTACTTACTTCTTAATCGCGATGTTATATTATCCCAAAAGTCAAACGGACACGTGCGAGCGCCGGATCCATTAACCATTAGGGTCAGTTCAGCTAGACGCGTGAGGCTTATATGTAATTTGCGTAAGGATGCTAACGGGTGCGATCATACCAGCACTAATGCACCGGATCCCATCAGAACTCCGCAGTTAAGCGTGCTTGGGCGAGAGTAGTACTAGGATGGGTGACCTCCTGGGAAGTCCTCGTGTTGCACCCCTCATTTTGGTTTTAGCTTTTTGGTCCGCGCGGCTTTGGGCAGGGCTGGGTGAGCACATTTTCGAGCTCAAAATCCATCACTTTGACCCCCAAGTAGCTCATTTTCAGCCGTGCTCCGTAGAAAAGGCGTTTTTACGGAGTGTTTGGTCTTACTCGCGGACACGCCTTTACGGATCATTTTCATCTTACTTACTTACTTACTTACTTCTTAATCGCGATGTTATATTATCCCAAAAGTCAAACGGACACGTGCGAGCGCCGGATCCATTAACCATTAGGGTCAGTTCAGCTAGACGCGTGAGGCTTATATGTATTTTGCGTAAGGATGCTAACGGGTGCGATCATACCAGCACTAATGCACCGGATCCCATCAGAACTCCGCAGTTAAGCGTGCTTGGGCGAGAGTAGTACTAGGATGGGTGACCTCCTGGGAAGTCCTCGTGTTGCACCCCTCATTTTGGTTTTAGCTTTTTGGTCCGCGCGGCTTTGGGCAGGGCTGGGTGAGCACATTTTCGAGCTCAAAATCCATCACTTTGACCCCCAAGTAGCTCATTTTCAGCCGTGCTCCGTAGAAAAGGCGTTTTTACGGAGTGTTTGGTCTTACTCGCGGACACGCCTTTACGGATCATTTTCATCTTACTTACTTACTTACTTACTTCTTAATCGCGATGTTATATTATCCCAAAAGTCAAACGGACACGTGCGAGCGCCGGATCCATTAACCATTAGGGTCAGTTCAGCTAGACGCGTGAGGCTTATATGTATTTTGCGTAAGGATGCTAACGGGTGCGATCATACCAGCACTAATGCACCGGATCCCATCAGAACTCCGCAGTTAAGCGTGCTTGGGCGAGAGTAGTACTAGGATGGGTGACCTCCTGGGAAGTCCTCGTGTTGCACCCCTCATTTTGGTTTTAGCTTTTTGGTCCGCGCGGCTTTGGGCAGGGCTGGGTGAGCACATTTTCGAGCTCAAAATCCATCACTTTGACCCCCAAGTAGCTCATTTTCAGCCGTGCTCCGTAGAAAAGGCGTTTTTACGGAGTGTTTGGTCTTACTCGCGGACACGCCTTTACGGATCATTTTCATCTTACTTACTTACTTACTTACTTCTTAATCGCGATGTTATATTATCCCAAAAGTCAAACGGACACGTGCGAGCGCCGGATCCATTAACCATTAGGGTCAGTTCAGCTAGACGCGTGAGGCTTATATGTATTTTGCGTAAGGATGCTAACGGGTGCGATCATACCAGCACTAATGCACCGGATCCCATCAGAACTCCGCAGTTAAGCGTGCTTGGGCGAGAGTAGTACTAGGATGGGTGACCTCCTGGGAAGTCCTCGTGTTGCACCCCTCATTTTGGTTTTAGCTTTTTGGTCCGCGCGGCTTTGGGCAGGGCTGGGTGAGCACATTTTCGAGCTCAAAATCCATCACTTTGACCCCCAAGTAGCTCATTTTCAGCCGTGCTCCGTAGAAAAGGCGTTTTTACGGAGTGTTTGGTCTTACTCGCGGACACGCCTTTACGGATCATTTTCATCTTACTTACTTACTTACTTACTTCTTAATCGCGATGTTATATTATCCCAAAAGTCAAACGGACACGTGCGAGCGCCGGATCCATTAACCATTAGGGTCAGTTCAGCTAGACGCGTGAGGCTTATATGTATTTTGCGTAAGGATGCTAACGGGTGCGATCATACCAGCACTAATGCACCGGATCCCATCAGAACTCCGCAGTGAAGCGTGCTTGGGCGAGAGTAGTACTAGGATGGGTGACCTCCTGGGAAGTCCTCGTGTTGCACCCCTCATTTTGGTTTTAGCTTTTTGGTCCGCGCGGCTTTGGGCAGGGCTGGGTGAGCACATTTTCGAGCTCAAAATCCATCACTTTGACCCCCAAGTAGCTCATTTTCAGCCGTGCTCCGTAGAAAAGGCGTTTTTACGGAGTGTTTGGTCTTACTCGCGGACACGCCTTTACGGATCATTTTCATCTTACTTACTTACTTACTTACTTCTTAATCGCGATGTTATATTATCCCAAAAGTCAAACGGACACGTGCGAGCGCCGGATCCATTAACCATTAGGGTCAGTTCAGCTAGACGCGTGAGGCTTATATGTAATTTGCGTAAGGATGCTAACGGGTGCGATCATACCAGCACTAATGCACCGGATCCCATCAGAACTCCGCAGTTAAGCGTGCTTGGGCGAGAGTAGTACTAGGATGGGTGACCTCCTGGGAAGTCCTCGTGTTGCACCCCTCATTTTGGTTTTAGCTTTTTGGTCCGCGCGGCTTTGGGCAGGGCTGGGTGAGCACATTTTCGAGCTCAAAATCCATCACTTTGACCCCCAAGTAGCTCATTTTCAGCCGTGCTCCGTAGAAAAGGCGTTTTTACGGAGTGTTTGGTCTTACTCGCGGACACGCCTTTACGGATCATTTTCATCTTACTTACTTACTTACTTACTTCTTAATCGCGATGTTATATTATCCCAAAAGTCAAACGGACACGTGCGAGCGCCGGATCCATTAACCATTAGGGTCAGTTCAGCTAGACGCGTGAGGCTTATATGTATTTTGCGTAAGGATGCTAACGGGTGCGATCATACCAGCACTAATGCACCGGATCCCATCAGAACTCCGCAGTTAAGCGTGCTTGGGCGAGAGTAGTACTAGGATGGGTGACCTCCTGGGAAGTCCTCGTGTTGCACCCCTCATTTTGGTTTTAGCTTTTTGGTCCGCGCGGCTTTGGGCAGGGCTGGGTGAGCACATTTTCGAGCTCAAAATCCATCACTTTGACCCCCAAGTAGCTCATTTTCAGCCGTGCTCCGTAGAAAAGGCGTTTTTACGGAGTGTTTGGTCTTACTCGCGGACACGCCTTTACGGATCATTTTCATCTTACTTACTTACTTACTTACTTCTTAATCGCGATGTTATATTATCCCAAAAGTCAAACGGACACGTGCGAGCGCCGGATCCATTAACCATTAGGGTCAGTTCAGCTAGACGCGTGAGGCTTATATGTATTTTGCGTAAGGATGCTAACGGGTGCGATCATACCAGCACTAATGCACCGGATCCCATCAGAACTCCGCAGTTAAGCGTGCTTGGGCGAGAGTAGTACTAGGATGGGTGACCTCCTGGGAAGTCCTCGTGTTGCACCCCTCATTTTGGTTTTAGCTTTTTGGTCCGCGCGGCTTTGGGCAGGGCTGGGTGAGCACATTTTCGAGCTCAAAATCCATCACTTTGACCCCCAAGTAGCTCATTTTCAGCCGTGCTCCGTAGAAAAGGCGTTTTTACGGAGTGTTTGGTCTTACTCGCGGACACGCCTTTACGGATCATTTTCATCTTACTTACTTACTTACTTACTTCTTAATCGCGATGTTATATTATCCCAAAAGTCAAACGGACACGTGCGAGCGCCGGATCCATTAACCATTAGGGTCAGTTCAGCTAGACGCGTGAGGCTTATATGTATTTTGCGTAAGGATGCTAACGGGTGCGATCATACCAGCACTAATGCACCGGATCCCATCAGAACTCCGCAGTTAAGCGTGCTTGGGCGAGAGTAGTACTAGGATGGGTGACCTCCTGGGAAGTCCTCGTGTTGCACCCCTCATTTTGGTTTTAGCTTTTTGGTCCGCGCGGCTTTGGGCAGGGCTGGGTGAGCACATTTTCGAGCTCAAAATCCATCACTTTGACCCCCAAGTAGCTCATTTTCAGCCGTGCTCCGTAGAAAAGGCGTTTTTACGGAGTGTTTGGTCTTACTCGCGGACACGCCTTTACGGATCATTTTCATCTTACTTACTTACTTACTTACTTCTTAATCGCGATGTTATATTATCCCAAAAGTCAAACGGACACGTGCGAGCGCCGGATCCATTAACCATTAGGGTCAGTTCAGCTAGACGCGTGAGGCTTATATGTATTTTGCGTAAGGATGCTAACGGGTGCGATCATACCAGCACTAATGCACCGGATCCCATCAGAACTCCGCAGTGAAGCGTGCTTGGGCGAGAGTAGTACTAGGATGGGTGACCTCCTGGGAAGTCCTCGTGTTGCACCCCTCATTTTGGTTTTAGCTTTTTGGTCCGCGCGGCTTTGGGCAGGGCTGGGTGAGCACATTTTCGAGCTCAAAATCCATCACTTTGACCCCCAAGTAGCTCATTTTCAGCCGTGCTCCGTAGAAAAGGCGTTTTTACGGAGTGTTTGGTCTTACTCGCGGACACGCCTTTACGGATCATTTTCATCTTACTTACTTACTTACTTACTTCTTAATCGCGATGTTATATTATCCCAAAAGTCAAACGGACACGTGCGAGCGCCGGATCCATTAACCATTAGGGTCAGTTCAGCTAGACGCGTGAGGCTTATATGTATTTTGCGTAAGGATGCTAACGGGTGCGATCATACCAGCACTAATGCACCGGATCCCATCAGAACTCCGCAGTTAAGCGTGCTTGGGCGAGAGTAGTACTAGGATGGGTGACCTCCTGGGAAGTCCTCGTGTTGCACCCCTCATTTTGGTTTTAGCTTTTTGGTCCGCGCGGCTTTGGGCAGGGCTGGGTGAGCACATTTTCGAGCTCAAAATCCATCACTTTGACCCCCAAGTAGCTCATTTTCAGCCGTGCTCCGTAGAAAAGGCGTTTTTACGGAGTGTTTGGTCTTACTCGCGGACACGCCTTTACGGATCATTTTCATCTTACTTACTTACTTACTTACTTCTTAATCGCGATGTTATATTATCCCAAAAGTCAAACGGACACGTGCGAGCGCCGGATCCATTAACCATTAGGGTCAGTTCAGCTAGACGCGTGAGGCTTATATGTATTTTGCGTAAGGATGCTAACGGGTGCGATCATACCAGCACTAATGCACCGGATCCCATCAGAACTCCGCAGTTAAGCGTGCTTGGGCGAGAGTAGTACTAGGATGGGTGACCTCCTGGGAAGTCCTCGTGTTGCACCCCTCATTTTGGTTTTAGCTTTTTGGTCCGCGCGGCTTTGGGCAGGGCTGGGTGAGCACATTTTCGAGCTCAAAATCCATCACTTTGACCCCCAAGTAGCTCATTTTCAGCCGTGCTCCGTAGAAAAGGCGTTTTTACGGAGTGTTTGGTCTTACTCGCGGACACGCCTTTACGGATCATTTTCATCTTACTTACTTACTTACTTACTTCTTAATCGCGATGTTATATTATCCCAAAAGTCAAACGGACACGTGCGAGCGCCGGATCCATTAACCATTAGGGTCAGTTCAGCTAGACGCGTGAGGCTTATATGTATTTTGCGTAAGGATGCTAACGGGTGCGATCATACCAGCACTAATGCACCGGATCCCATCAGAACTCCGCAGTTAAGCGTGCTTGGGCGAGAGTAGTACTAGGATGGGTGACCTCCTGGGAAGTCCTCGTGTTGCACCCCTCATTTTGGTTTTAGCTTTTTGGTCCGCGCGGCTTTGGGCAGGGCTGGGTGAGCACATTTTCGAGCTCAAAATCCATCACTTTGACCCCCAAGTAGCTCATTTTCAGCCGTGCTCCGTAGAAAAGGCGTTTTTACGGAGTGTTTGGTCTTACTCGCGGACACGCCTTTACGGATCATTTTCATCTTACTTACTTACTTACTTACTTCTTAATCGCGATGTTATATTATCCCAAAAGTCAAACGGACACGTGCGAGCGCCGGATCCCTTAACCATTAGGGTCAGTTCAGCTAGACGCGTGAGGCTTATATGTATTTTGCGTAAGGATGCTAACGGGTGCGATCATACCAGCACTAATGCACCGGATCCCATCAGAACTCCGCAGTTAAGCGTGCTTGGGCGAGAGTAGTACTAGGATGGGTGACCTCCTGGGAAGTCCTCGTGTTGCACCCCTCATTTTGGTTTTAGCTTTTTGGTCCGCGCGGCTTTGGGCAGGGCTGGGTGAGCACATTTTCGAGCTCAAAATCCATCACTTTGACCCCCAAGTAGCTCATTTTCAGCCGTGCTCCGTAGAAAAGGCGTTTTTACGGAGTGTTTGGTCTTACTCGCGGACACGCCTTTACGGATCATTTTCATCTTACTTACTTACTTACTTACTTCTTAATCGCGATGTTATATTATCCCAAAAGTCAAACGGACACGTGCGAGCGCCGGATCCATTAACCATTAGGGTCAGTTCAGCTAGACGCGTGAGGCTTATATGTATTTTGCGTAAGGATGCTAACGGGTGCGATCATACCAGCACTAATGCACCGGATCCCATCAGAACTCCGCAGTTAAGCGTGCTTGGGCGAGAGTAGTACTAGGATGGGTGACCTCCTGGGAAGTCCTCGTGTTGCACCCCTCATTTTGGTTTTAGCTTTTTGGTCCGCGCGGCTTTGGGCAGGGCTGGGTGAGCACATTTTCGAGCTCAAAATCCATCACTTTGACCCCCAAGTAGCTCATTTTCAGCCGTGCTCCGTAGAAAAGGCGTTTTTACGGAGTGTTTGGTCTTACTCGCGGACACGCCTTTACGGATCATTTTCATCTTACTTACTTACTTACTTACTTCTTAATCGCGATGTTATATTATCCCAAAAGTCAAACGGACACGTGCGAGCGCCGGATCCATTAACCATTAGGGTCAGTTCAGCTAGACGCGTGAGGCTTATATGTATTTTGCGTAAGGATGCTAACGGGTGCGATCATACCAGCACTAATGCACCGGATCCCATCAGAACTCCGCAGTTAAGCGTGCTTGGGCGAGAGTAGTACTAGGATGGGTGACCTCCTGGGAAGTCCTCGTGTTGCACCCCTCATTTTGGTTTTAGCTTTTTGGTCCGCGCGGCTTTGGGCAGGGCTGGGTGAGCACATTTTCGAGCTCAAAATCCATCACTTTGACCCCCAAGTAGCTCATTTTCAGCCGTGCTCCGTAGAAAAGGCGTTTTTACGGAGTGTTTGGTCTTGCTCGCGGACACGCCTTTACGGATCATTTTCATCTTACTTACTTACTTACTTACTTCTTAATCGCGATGTTATATTATCCCAAAAGTCAAACGGACACGTGCGAGCGCCGGATCCATTAACCATTAGGGTCAGTTCAGCTAGACGCGTGAGGCTTATATGTATTTTGCGTAAGGATGCTAACGGGTGCGATCATACCAGCACTAATGCACCGGATCCCATCAGAACTCCGCAGTTAAGCGTGCTTGGGCGAGAGTAGTACTAGGATGGGTGACCTCCTGGGAAGTCCTCGTGTTGCACCCCTCATTTTGGTTTTAGCTTTTTGGTCCGCGCGGCTTTGGGCAGGGCTGGGTGAGCACATTTTCGAGCTCAAAATCCATCACTTTGACCCCCAAGTAGCTCATTTTCAGCCGTGCTCCGTAGAAAAGGCGTTTTTACGGAGTGTTTGGTCTTACTCGCGGACACGCCTTTACGGATCATTTTCATCTTACTTACTTACTTACTTACTTCTTAATCGCGATGTTATATTATCCCAAAAGTCAAACGGACACGTGCGAGCGCCGGATCCATTAACCATTAGGGTCAGTTCAGCTAGACGCGTGAGGCTTATATGTATTTTGCGTAAGGATGCTAACGGGTGCGATCATACCAGCACTAATGCACCGGATCCCATCAGAACTCCGCAGTGAAGCGTGCTTGGGCGAGAGTAGTACTAGGATGGGTGACCTCCTGGGAAGTCCTCGTGTTGCACCCCTCATTTTGGTTTTAGCTTTTTGGTCCGCGCGGCTTTGGGCAGGGCTGGGTGAGCACATTTTCGAGCTCAAAATCCATCACTTTGACCCCCAAGTAGCTCATTTTCAGCCGTGCTCCGTAGAAAAGGCGTTTTTACGGAGTGTTTGGTCTTACTCGCGGACACGCCTTTACGGATCATTTTCATCTTACTTACTTACTTACTTACTTCTTAATCGCGATGTTATATTATCCCAAAAGTCAAACGGACACGTGCGAGCGCCGGATCCATTAACCATTAGGGTCAGTTCAGCTAGACGCGTGAGGCTTATATGTATTTTGCGTAAGGATGCTAACGGGTGCGATCATACCAGCACTAATGCACCGGATCCCATCAGAACTCCGCAGTTAAGCGTGCTTGGGCGAGAGTAGTACTAGGATGGGTGACCTCCTGGGAAGTCCTCGTGTTGCACCCCTCATTTTGGTTTTAGCTTTTTGGTCCGCGCGGCTTTGGGCAGGGCTGGGTGAGCACATTTTCGAGCTCAAAATCCATCACTTTGACCCCCAAGTAGCTCATTTTCAGCCGTGCTCCGTAGAAAAGGCGTTTTTACGGAGTGTTTGGTCTTACTCGCGGACACGCCTTTACGGATCATTTTCATCTTACTTACTTACTTACTTACTTCTTAATCGCGATGTTATATTATCCCAAAAGTCAAACGGACACGTGCGAGCGCCGGATCCCTTAACCATTAGGGTCAGTTCAGCTAGACGCGTGAGGCTTATATGTATTTTGCGTAAGGATGCTAACGGGTGCGATCATACCAGCACTAATGCACCGGATCCCATCAGAACTCCGCAGTTAAGCGTGCTTGGGCGAGA
Organism: Corylus americana; assembly: GCA_036287905.1. NCBI lineage: Eukaryota > Viridiplantae > Streptophyta > Magnoliopsida > Fagales > Betulaceae > Corylus > Corylus americana. The sequence continues at coordinate 10,527,398 of CP125818.1, read as the reverse complement.
GTAGTACTAGGATGGGTGACCTCCTGGGAAGTCCTCGTGTTGCACCCCTCATTTTGGTTTTAGCTTTTTGGTCCGCGCGGCTTTGGGCAGGGCTAGGTGAGCACATTTTCGAGCTCAAAATCCATCACTTTGACCCCCAAGTAGCTCATTTTCAGCCGTGCTCCGTAGAAAAGGCGTTTTTACGGAGTGTTTGGTCTTACTCGCGGACACGCCTTTACGGATCATTTTCATCTTACTTACTTACTTACTTACTTCTTAATCGCGATGTTATATTATCCCAAAAGTCAAACGGACACGTGCGAGCGCCGGATCCATTAACCATTAGGGTCAGTTCAGCTAGACGCGTGAGGCTTATATGTATTTTGCGTAAGGATGCTAACGGGTGCGATCATACCAGCACTAATGCACCGGATCCCATCAGAACTCCGCAGTTAAGCGTGCTTGGGCGAGAGTAGTACTAGGATGGGTGACCTCCTGGGAAGTCCTCGTGTTGCACCCCTCATTTTGGTTTTAGCTTTTTGGTCCGCGCGGCTTTGGGCAGGGCTGGGTGAGCACATTTTCGAGCTCAAAATCCATCACTTTGACCCCCAAGTAGCTCATTTTCAGCCGTGCTCCGTAGAAAAGGCGTTTTTACGGAGTGTTTGGTCTTACTCGCGGACACGCCTTTACGGATCATTTTCATCTTACTTACTTACTTACTTACTTCTTAATCGCGATGTTATATTATCCCAAAAGTCAAACGGACACGTGCGAGCGCCGGATCCATTAACCATTAGGGTCAGTTCAGCTAGACGCGTGAGGCTTATATGTATTTTGCGTAAGGATGCTAACGGGTGCGATCATACCAGCACTAATGCACCGGATCCCATCAGAACTCCGCAGTTAAGCGTGCTTGGGCGAGAGTAGTACTAGGATGGGTGACCTCCTGGGAAGTCCTCGTGTTGCACCCCTCATTTTGGTTTTAGCTTTTTGGTCCGCGCGGCTTTGGGCAGGGCTGGGTGAGCACATTTTCGAGCTCAAAATCCATCACTTTGACCCCCAAGTAGCTCATTTTCAGCCGTGCTCCGTAGAAAAGGCGTTTTTACGGAGTGTTTGGTCTTACTCGCGGACACGCCTTTACGGATCATTTTCATCTTACTTACTTACTTACTTACTTCTTAATCGCGATGTTATATTATCCCAAAAGTCAAACGGACACGTGCGAGCGCCGGATCCATTAACCATTAGGGTCAGTTCAGCTAGACGCGTGAGGCTTATATGTATTTTGCGTAAGGATGCTAACGGGTGCGATCATACCAGCACTAATGCACCGGATCCCATCAGAACTCCGCAGTTAAGCGTGCTTGGGCGAGAGTAGTACTAGGATGGGTGACCTCCTGGGAAGTCCTCGTGTTGCACCCCTCATTTTGGTTTTAGCTTTTTGGTCCGCGCGGCTTTGGGCAGGGCTGGGTGAGCACATTTTCGAGCTCAAAATCCATCACTTTGACCCCCAAGTAGCTCATTTTCAGCCGTGCTCCGTAGAAAAGGCGTTTTTACGGAGTGTTTGGTCTTACTCGCGGACACGCCTTTACGGATCATTTTCATCTTACTTACTTACTTACTTACTTCTTAATCGCGATGTTATATTATCCCAAAAGTCAAACGGACACGTGCGAGCGCCGGATCCATTAACCATTAGGGTCAGTTCAGCTAGACGCGTGAGGCTTATATGTATTTTGCGTAAGGATGCTAACGGGTGCGATCATACCAGCACTAATGCACCGGATCCCATCAGAACTCCGCAGTTAAGCGTGCTTGGGCGAGAGTAGTACTAGGATGGGTGACCTCCTGGGAAGTCCTCGTGTTGCACCCCTCATTTTGGTTTTAGCTTTTTGGTCCGCGCGGCTTTGGGCAGGGCTGGGTGAGCACATTTTCGAGCTCAAAATCCATCACTTTGACCCCCAAGTAGCTCATTTTCAGCCGTGCTCCGTAGAAAAGGCGTTTTTACGGAGTGTTTGGTCTTACTCGCGGACACGCCTTTACGGATCATTTTCATCTTACTTACTTACTTACTTACTTCTTAATCGCGATGTTATATTATCCCAAAAGTCAAACGGACACGTGCGAGCGCCGGATCCCTTAACCATTAGGGTCAGTTCAGCTAGACGCGTGAGGCTTATATGTATTTTGCGTAAGGATGCTAACGGGTGCGATCATACCAGCACTAATGCACCGGATCCCATCAGAACTCCGCAGTTAAGCGTGCTTGGGCGAGAGTAGTACTAGGATGGGTGACCTCCTGGGAAGTCCTCGTGTTGCACCCCTCATTTTGGTTTTAGCTTTTTGGTCCGCGCGGCTTTGGGCAGGGCTGGGTGAGCACATTTTCGAGCTCAAAATCCATCACTTTGACCCCCAAGTAGCTCATTTTCAGCCGTGCTCCGTAGAAAAGGCGTTTTTACGGAGTGTTTGGTCTTACTCGCGGACACGCCTTTACGGATCATTTTCATCTTACTTACTTACTTACTTACTTCTTAATCGCGATGTTATATTATCCCAAAAGTCAAACGGACACGTGCGAGCGCCGGATCCATTAACCATTAGGGTCAGTTCAGCTAGACGCGTGAGGCTTATATGTATTTTGCGTAAGGATGCTAACGGGTGCGATCATACCAGCACTAATGCACCGGATCCCATCAGAACTCCGCAGTTAAGCGTGCTTGGGCGAGAGTAGTACTAGGATGGGTGACCTCCTGGGAAGTCCTCGTGTTGCACCCCTCATTTTGGTTTTAGCTTTTTGGTCCGCGCGGCTTTGGGCAGGGCTGGGTGAGCACATTTTCGAGCTCAAAATCCATCACTTTGACCCCCAAGTAGCTCATTTTCAGCCGTGCTCCGTAGAAAAGGCGTTTTTACGGAGTGTTTGGTCTTACTCGCGGACACGCCTTTACGGATCATTTTCATCTTACTTACTTACTTACTTACTTCTTAATCGCGATGTTATATTATCCCAAAAGTCAAACGGACACGTGCGAGCGCCGGATCCATTAACCATTAGGGTCAGTTCAGCTAGACGCGTGAGGCTTATATGTATTTTGCGTAAGGATGCTAACGGGTGCGATCATACCAGCACTAATGCACCGGATCCCATCAGAACTCCGCAGTTAAGCGTGCTTGGGCGAGAGTAGTACTAGGATGGGTGACCTCCTGGGAAGTCCTCGTGTTGCACCCCTCATTTTGGTTTTAGCTTTTTGGTCCGCGCGGCTTTGGGCAGGGCTGGGTGAGCACATTTTCGAGCTCAAAATCCATCACTTTGACCCCCAAGTAGCTCATTTTCAGCCGTGCTCCGTAGAAAAGGCGTTTTTACGGAGTGTTTGGTCTTACTCGCGGACACGCCTTTACGGATCATTTTCATCTTACTTACTTACTTACTTACTTCTTAATCGCGATGTTATATTATCCCAAAAGTCAAACGGACACGTGCGAGCGCCGGATCCATTAACCATTAGGGTCAGTTCAGCTAGACGCGTGAGGCTTATATGTATTTTGCGTAAGGATGCTAACGGGTGCGATCATACCAGCACTAATGCACCGGATCCCATCAGAACTCCGCAGTTAAGCGTGCTTGGGCGAGAGTAGTACTAGGATGGGTGACCTCTTGGGAAGTCCTCGTGTTGCACCCCTCATTTTGGTTTTAGCTTTTTGGTCCGCGCGGCTTTGGGCAGGGCTGGGTGAGCACATTTTCGAGCTCAAAATCCATCACTTTGACCCCCAAGTAGCTCATTTTCAGCCGTGCTCCGTAGAAAAGGCGTTTTTACGGAGTGTTTGGTCTTACTCGCGGACACGCCTTTACGGATCATTTTCATCTTACTTACTTACTTACTTACTTACTTCTTAATCGCGATGTTATATTATCCCAAAAGTCAAACGGACACGTGCGAGCGCCGGATCCATTAACCATTAGGGTCAGTTCAGCTAGACGCGTGAGGCTTATATGTATTTTGCGTAAGGATGCTAACGGGTGCGATCATACCAGCACTAATGCACCGGATCCCATCAGAACTCCGCAGTTAAGCGTGCTTGGGCGAGAGTAGTACTAGGATGGGTGACCTCCTGGGAAGTCCTCGTGTTGCACCCCTCATTTTGGTTTTAGCTTTTTGGTCCGCGCGGCTTTGGGCAGGGCTGGGTGAGCACATTTTCGAGCTCAAAATCCATCACTTTGACCCCCAAGTAGCTCATTTTCAGCCGTGCTCCGTAGAAAAGGCGTTTTTACGGAGTGTTTGGTCTTACTCGCGGACACGCCTTTACGGATCATTTTCATCTTACTTACTTACTTACTTACTTCTTAATCGCGATGTTATATTATCCCAAAAGTCAAACGGACACGTGCGAGCGCCGGATCCATTAACCATTAGGGTCAGTTCAGCTAGACGCGTGAGGCTTATATGTATTTTGCGTAAGGATGCTAACGGGTGCGATCATACCAGCACTAATGCACCGGATCCCATCAGAACTCCGCAGTTAAGCGTGCTTGGGCGAGAGTAGTACTAGGATGGGTGACCTCCTGGGAAGTCCTCGTGTTGCACCCCTCATTTTGGTTTTAGCTTTTTGGTCCGCGCGGCTTTGGGCAGGGCTGGGTGAGCACATTTTCGAGCTCAAAATCCATCACTTTGACCCCCAAGTAGCTCATTTTCAGCCGTGCTCCGTAGAAAAGGCGTTTTTACGGAGTGTTTGGTCTTACTCGCGGACACGCCTTTACGGATCATTTTCATCTTACTTACTTACTTACTTACTTCTTAATCGCGATGTTATATTATCCCAAAAGTCAAACGGACACGTGCGAGCGCCGGATCCATTAACCATTAGGGTCAGTTCAGCTAGACGCGTGAGGCTTATATGTATTTTGCGTAAGGATGCTAACGGGTGCGATCATACCAGCACTAATGCACCGGATCCCATCAGAACTCCGCAGTTAAGCGTGCTTGGGCGAGAGTAGTACTAGGATGGGTGACCTCCTGGGAAGTCCTCGTGTTGCACCCCTCATTTTGGTTTTAGCTTTTTGGTCCGCGCGGCTTTGGGCAGGGCTGGGTGAGCACATTTTCGAGCTCAAAATCCATCACTTTGACCCCCAAGTAGCTCATTTTCAGCCGTGCTCCGTAGAAAAGGCGTTTTTACGGAGTGTTTGGTCTTACTCGCGGACACGCCTTTACGGATCATTTTCATCTTACTTACTTACTTACTTACTTCTTAATCGCGATGTTATATTATCCCAAAAGTCAAACGGACACGTGCGAGCGCCGGATCCATTAACCATTAGGGTCAGTTCAGCTAGACGCGTGAGGCTTATATGTATTTTGCGTAAGGATGCTAACGGGTGCGATCATACCAGCACTAATGCACCGGATCCCATCAGAACTCCGCAGTTAAGCGTGCTTGGGCGAGAGTAGTACTAGGATGGGTGACCTCCTGGGAAGTCCTCGTGTTGCACCCCTCATTTTGGTTTTAGCTTTTTGGTCCGCGCGGCTTTGGGCAGGGCTGGGTGAGCACATTTTCGAGCTCAAAATCCATCACTTTGACCCCCAAGTAGCTCATTTTCAGCCGTGCTCCGTAGAAAAGGCGTTTTTACGGAGTGTTTGGTCTTACTCGCGGACACGCCTTTACGGATCATTTTCATCTTACTTACTTACTTACTTACTTACTTCTTAATCGCGATGTTATATTATCCCAAAAGTCAAACGGACACGTGCGAGCGCCGGATCCATTAACCATTAGGGTCAGTTCAGCTAGACGCGTGAGGCTTATATGTATTTTGCGTAAGGATGCTAACGGGTGCGATCATACCAGCACTAATGCACCGGATCCCATCAGAACTCCGCAGTTAAGCGTGCTTGGGCGAGAGTAGTACTAGGATGGGTGACCTCCTGGGAAGTCCTCGTGTTGCACCCCTCATTTTGGTTTTAGCTTTTTGGTCCGCGCGGCTTTGGGCAGGGCTGGGTGAGCACATTTTCGAGCTCAAAATCCATCACTTTGACCCCCAAGTAGCTCATTTTCAGCCGTGCTCCGTAGAAAAGGCGTTTTTACGGAGTGTTTGGTCTTACTCGCGGACACGCCTTTACGGATCATTTTCATCTTACTTACTTACTTACTTACTTCTTAATCGCGATGTTATATTATCCCAAAAGTCAAACGGACACGTGCGAGCGCCGGATCCATTAACCATTAGGGTCAGTTCAGCTAGACGCGTGAGGCTTATATGTATTTTGCGTAAGGATGCTAACGGGTGCGATCATACCAGCACTAATGCACCGGATCCCATCAGAACTCCGCAGTTAAGCGTGCTTGGGCGAGAGTAGTACTAGGATGGGTGACCTCCTGGGAAGTCCTCGTGTTGCACCCCTCATTTTGGTTTTAGCTTTTTGGTCCGCGCGGCTTTGGGCAGGGCTGGGTGAGCACATTTTCGAGCTCAAAATCCATCACTTTGACCCCCAAGTAGCTCATTTTCAGCCGTGCTCCGTAGAAAAGGCGTTTTTACGGAGTGTTTGGTCTTACTCGCGGACACGCCTTTACGGATCATTTTCATCTTACTTACTTACTTACTTACTTCTTAATCGCGATGTTATATTATCCCAAAAGTCAAACGGACACGTGCGAGCGCCGGATCCATTAACCATTAGGGTCAGTTCAGCTAGACGCGTGAGGCTTATATGTATTTTGCGTAAGGATGCTAACGGGTGCGATCATACCAGCACTAATGCACCGGATCCCATCAGAACTCCGCAGTTAAGCGTGCTTGGGCGAGAGTAGTACTAGGATGGGTGACCTCCTGGGAAGTCCTCGTGTTGCACCCCTCATTTTGGTTTTAGCTTTTTGGTCCGCGCGGCTTTGGGCAGGGCTGGGTGAGCACATTTTCGAGCTCAAAATCCATCACTTTGACCCCCAAGTAGCTCATTTTCAGCCGTGCTCCGTAGAAAAGGCGTTTTTACGGAGTGTTTGGTCTTACTCGCGGACACGCCTTTACGGATCATTTTCATCTTACTTACTTACTTACTTACTTCTTAATCGCGATGTTATATTATCCCAAAAGTCAAACGGACACGTGCGAGCGCCGGATCCATTAACCATTAGGGTCAGTTCAGCTAGACGCGTGAGGCTTATATGTATTTTGCGTAAGGATGCTAACGGGTGCGATCATACCAGCACTAATGCACCGGATCCCATCAGAACTCCGCAGTTAAGCGTGCTTGGGCGAGAGTAGTACTAGGATGGGTGACCTCCTGGGAAGTCCTCGTGTTGCACCCCTCATTTTGGTTTTAGCTTTTTGGTCCGCGCGGCTTTGGGCAGGGCTGGGTGAGCACATTTTCGAGCTCAAAATCCATCACTTTGACCCCCAAGTAGCTCATTTTCAGCCGTGCTCCGTAGAAAAGGCGTTTTTACGGAGTGTTTGGTCTTACTCGCGGACACGCCTTTACGGATCATTTTCATCTTACTTACTTACTTACTTACTTCTTAATCGCGATGTTATATTATCCCAAAAGTCAAACGGACACGTGCGAGCGCCGGATCCATTAACCATTAGGGTCAGTTCAGCTAGACGCGTGAGGCTTATATGTATTTTGCGTAAGGATGCTAACGGGTGCGATCATACCAGCACTAATGCACCGGATCCCATCAGAACTCCGCAGTTAAGCGTGCTTGGGCGAGAGTAGTACTAGGATGGGTGACCTCCTGGGAAGTCCTCGTGTTGCACCCCTCATTTTGGTTTTAGCTTTTTGGTCCGCGCGGCTTTGGGCAGGGCTGGGTGAGCACATTTTCGAGCTCAAAATCCATCACTTTGACCCCCAAGTAGCTCATTTTCAGCCGTGCTCCGTAGAAAAGGCGTTTTTACGGAGTGTTTGGTCTTACTCGCGGACACGCCTTTACGGATCATTTTCATCTTACTTACTTACTTACTTACTTCTTAATCGCGATGTTATATTATCCCAAAAGTCAAACGGACACGTGCGAGCGCCGGATCCATTAACCATTAGGGTCAGTTCAGCTAGACGCGTGAGGCTTATATGTATTTTGCGTAAGGATGCTAACGGGTGCGATCATACCAGCACTAATGCACCGGATCCCATCAGAACTCCGCAGTTAAGCGTGCTTGGGCGAGAGTAGTACTAGGATGGGTGACCTCCTGGGAAGTCCTCGTGTTGCACCCCTCATTTTGGTTTTAGCTTTTTGGTCCGCGCGGCTTTGGGCAGGGCTGGGTGAGCACATTTTCGAGCTCAAAATCCATCACTTTGACCCCCAAGTAGCTCATTTTCAGCCGTGCTCCGTAGAAAAGGCGTTTTTACGGAGTGTTTGGTCTTACTCGTGGACACGCCTTTACGGATCATTTTCATCTTACTTACTTACTTACTTACTTCTTAATCGCGATGTTATATTATCCCAAAAGTCAAACGGACACGTGCGAGCGCCGGATCCATTAACCATTAGGGTCAGTTCAGCTAGACGCGTGAGGCTTATATGTATTTTGCGTAAGGATGCTAACGGGTGCGATCATACCAGCACTAATGCACCGGATCCCATCAGAACTCCGCAGTTAAGCGTGCTTGGGCGAGAGTAGTACTAGGATGGGTGACCTCCTGGGAAGTCCTCGTGTTGCACCCCTCATTTTGGTTTTAGCTTTTTGGTCCGCGCGGCTTTGGGCAGGGCTGGGTGAGCACATTTTCGAGCTCAAAATCCATCACTTTGACCCCCAAGTAGCTCATTTTCAGCCGTGCTCCGTAGAAAAGGCGTTTTTACGGAGTGTTTGGTCTTACTCGCGGACACGCCTTTACGGATCATTTTCATCTTACTTACTTACTTACTTACTTCTTAATCGCGATGTTATATTATCCCAAAAGTCAAACGGACACGTGCGAGCGCCGGATCCATTAACCATTAGGGTCAGTTCAGCTAGACGCGTGAGGCTTATATGTATTTTGCGTAAGGATGCTAACGGGTGCGATCATACCAGCACTAATGCACCGGATCCCATCAGAACTCCGCAGTTAAGCGTGCTTGGGCGAGAGTAGTACTAGGATGGGTGACCTCCTGGGAAGTCCTCGTGTTGCACCCCTCATTTTGGTTTTAGCTTTTTGGTCCGCGCGGCTTTGGGCAGGGCTGGGTGAGCACATTTTCGAGCTCAAAATCCATCACTTTGACCCCCAAGTAGCTCATTTTCAGCCGTGCTCCGTAGAAAAGGCGTTTTTACGGAGTGTTTGGTCTTACTCGCGGACACGCCTTTACGGATCATTTTCATCTTACTTACTTACTTACTTACTTCTTAATCGCGATGTTATATTATCCCAAAAGTCAAACGGACACGTGCGAGCGCCGGATCCATTAACCATTAGGGTCAGTTCAGCTAGACGCGTGAGGCTTATATGTATTTTGCGTAAGGATGCTAACGGGTGCGATCATACCAGCACTAATGCACCGGATCCCATCAGAACTCCGCAGTTAAGCGTGCTTGGGCGAGAGTAGTACTAGGATGGGTGACCTCCTGGGAAGTCCTCGTGTTGCACCCCTCATTTTGGTTTTAGCTTTTTGGTCCGCGCGGCTTTGGGCAGGGCTGGGTGAGCACATTTTCGAGCTCGAAATCCATCACTTTGACCCCCAAGTAGCTCATTTTCAGCCGTGCTCCGTAGAAAAGGCGTTTTTACGGAGTGTTTGGTCTTGCTCGCGGACACGCCTTTACGGATCATTTTCATCTTACTTACTTACTTACTTACTTCTTAATCGCGATGTTATATTATCCCAAAAGTCAAACGGACACGTGCGAGCGCCGGATCCATTAACCATTAGGGTCAGTTCAGCTAGACGCGTGAGGCTTATATGTATTTTGCGTAAGGATGCTAACGGGTGCGATCATACCAGCACTAATGCACCGGATCCCATCAGAACTCCGCAGTTAAGCGTGCTTGGGCGAGAGTAGTACTAGGATGGGTGACCTCCTGGGAAGTCCTCGTGTTGCACCCCTCATTTTGGTTTTAGCTTTTTGGTCCGCGCGGCTTTGGGCAGGGCTGGGTGAGCACATTTTCGAGCTCAAAATCCATCACTTTGACCCCCAAGTAGCTCATTTTCAGCCGTGCTCCGTAGAAAAGGCGTTTTTACGGAGTGTTTGGTCTTACTCGCGGACACGCCTTTACGGATCATTTTCATCTTACTTACTTACTTACTTACTTCTTAATCGCGATGTTATATTATCCCAAAAGTCAAACGGACACGTGCGAGCGCCGGATCCATTAACCATTAGGGTCAGTTCAGCTAGACGCGTGAGGCTTATATGTATTTTGCGTAAGGATGCTAACGGGTGCGATCATACCAGCACTAATGCACCGGATCCCATCAGAACTCCGCAGTTAAGCGTGCTTGGGCGAGAGTAGTACTAGGATGGGTGACCTCCTGGGAAGTCCTCGTGTTGCACCCCTCATTTTGGTTTTAGCTTTTTGGTCCGCGCGGCTTTGGGCAGGGCTGGGTGAGCACATTTTCGAGCTCAAAATCCATCACTTTGACCCCCAAGTAGCTCATTTTCAGCCGTGCTCCGTAGAAAAGGCGTTTTTACGGAGTGTTTGGTCTTACTCGCGGACACGCCTTTACGGATCATTTTCATCTTACTTACTTACTTACTTACTTCTTAATCGCGATGTTATATTATCCCAAAAGTCAAACGGACACGTGCGAGCGCCGGATCCATTAACCATTAGGGTCAGTTCAGCTAGACGCGTGAGGCTTATATGTATTTTGCGTAAGGATGCTAACGGGTGCGATCATACCAGCACTAATGCACCGGATCCCATCAGAACTCCGCAGTTAAGCGTGCTTGGGCGAGAGTAGTACTAGGATGGGTGACCTCCTGGGAAGTCCTCGTGTTGCACCCCTCATTTTGGTTTTAGCTTTTTGGTCCGCGCGGCTTTGGGCAGGGCTGGGTGAGCACATTTTCGAGCTCAAAATCCATCACTTTGACCCCCAAGTAGCTCATTTTCAGCCGTGCTCCGTAGAAAAGGCGTTTTTACGGAGTGTTTGGTCTTACTCGCGGACACGCCTTTACGGATCATTTTCATCTTACTTACTTACTTACTTACTTCTTAATCGCGATGTTATATTATCCCAAAAGTCAAACGGACACGTGCGAGCGCCGGATCCATTAACCATTAGGGTCAGTTCAGCTAGACGCGTGAGGCTTATATGTATTTTGCGTAAGGATGCTAACGGGTGCGATCATACCAGCACTAATGCACCGGATCCCATCAGAACTCCGCAGTTAAGCGTGCTTGGGCGAGAGTAGTACTAGGATGGGTGACCTCCTGGGAAGTCCTCGTGTTGCACCCCTCATTTTGGTTTTAGCTTTTTGGTCCGCGCGGCTTTGGGCAGGGCTGGGTGAGCACATTTTCGAGCTCAAAATCCATCACTTTGACCCCCAAGTAGCTCATTTTCAGCCGTGCTCCGTAGAAAAGGCGTTTTTACGGAGTGTTTGGTCTTACTCGCGGACACGCCTTTACGGATCATTTTCATCTTACTTACTTACTTACTTACTTCTTAATCGCGATGTTATATTATCCCAAAAGTCAAACGGACACGTGCGAGCGCCGGATCCATTAACCATTAGGGTCAGTTCAGCTAGACGCGTGAGGCTTATATGTATTTTGCGTAAGGATGCTAACGGGTGCGATCATACCAGCACTAATGCACCGGATCCCATCAGAACTCCGCAGTTAAGCGTGCTTGGGCGAGAGTAGTACTAGGATGGGTGACCTCCTGGGAAGTCCTCGTGTTGCACCCCTCATTTTGGTTTTAGCTTTTTGGTCCGCGCGGCTTTGGGCAGGGCTGGGTGAGCACATTTTCGAGCTCAAAATCCATCACTTTGACCCCCAAGTAGCTCATTTTCAGCCGTGCTCCGTAGAAAAGGCGTTTTTACGGAGTGTTTGGTCTTACTCGCGGACACGCCTTTACGGATCATTTTCATCTTACTTACTTACTTACTTACTTCTTAATCGCGATGTTATATTATCCCAAAAGTCAAACGGACACGTGCGAGCGCCGGATCCATTAACCATTAGGGTCAGTTCAGCTAGACGCGTGAGGCTTATATGTATTTTGCGTAAGGATGCTAACGGGTGCGATCATACCAGCACTAATGCACCGGATCCCATCAGAACTCCGCAGTTAAGCGTGCTTGGGCGAGAGTAGTACTAGGATGGGTGACCTCCTGGGAAGTCCTCGTGTTGCACCCCTCATTTTGGTTTTAGCTTTTTGGTCCGCGCGGCTTTGGGCAGGGCTGGGTGAGCACATTTTCGAGCTCAAAATCCATCACTTTGACCCCCAAGTAGCTCATTTTCAGCCGTGCTCCGTAGAAAAGGCGTTTTTACGGAGTGTTTGGTCTTACTCGCGGACACGCCTTTACGGATCATTTTCATCTTGCTTACTTACTTACTTACTTCTTAATCGCGATGTTATATTATCCCAAAAGTCAAACGGACACGTGCGAGCGCCGGATCCATTAACCATTAGGGTCAGTTCAGCTAGACGCGTGAGGCTTATATGTATTTTGCGTAAGGATGCTAACGGGTGCGATCATACCAGCACTAATGCACCGGATCCCATCAGAACTCCGCAGTTAAGCGTGCTTGGGCGAGAGTAGTACTAGGATGGGTGACCTCCTGGGAAGTCCTCGTGTTGCACCCCTCATTTTGGTTTTAGCTTTTTGGTCCGCGCGGCTTTGGGCAGGGCTGGGTGAGCACATTTTCGAGCTCAAAATCCATCACTTTGACCCCCAAGTAGCTCATTTTCAGCCGTGCTCCGTAGAAAAGGCGTTTTTACGGAGTGTTTGGTCTTACTCGCGGACACGCCTTTACGGATCATTTTCATCTTACTTACTTACTTACTTACTTCTTAATCGCGATGTTATATTATCCCAAAAGTCAAACGGACACGTGCGAGCGCCGGATCCATTAACCATTAGGGTCAGTTCAGCTAGACGCGTGAGGCTTATATGTATTTTGCGTAAGGATGCTAACGGGTGCGATCATACCAGCACTAATGCACCGGATCCCATCAGAACTCCGCAGTTAAGCGTGCTTGGGCGAGAGTAGTACTAGGATGGGTGACCTCCTGGGAAGTCCTCGTGTTGCACCCCTCATTTTGGTTTTAGCTTTTTGGTCCGCGCGGCTTTGGGCAGGGCTGGGTGAGCACATTTTCGAGCTCAAAATCCATCACTTTGACCCCCAAGTAGCTCATTTTCAGCCGTGCTCCGTAGAAAAGGCGTTTTTACGGAGTGTTTGGTCTTACTCGCGGACACGCCTTTACGGATCATTTTCATCTTACTTACTTACTTACTTACTTCTTAATCGCGATGTTATATTATCCCAAAAGTCAAACGGACACGTGCGAGCGCCGGATCCATTAACCATTAGGGTCAGTTCAGCTAGACGCGTGAGGCTTATATGTATTTTGCGTAAGGATGCTAACGGGTGCGATCATACCAGCACTAATGCACCGGATCCCATCAGAACTCCGCAGTTAAGCGTGCTTGGGCGAGAGTAGTACTAGGATGGGTGACCTCCTGGGAAGTCCTCGTGTTGCACCCCTCATTTTGGTTTTAGCTTTTTGGTCCGCGCGGCTTTGGGCAGGGCTGGGTGAGCACATTTTCGAGCTCAAAATCCATCACTTTGACCCCCAAGTAGCTCATTTTCAGCCGTGCTCCGTAGAAAAGGCGTTTTTACGGAGTGTTTGGTCTTACTCGCGGACACGCCTTTACGGATCATTTTCATCTTGCTTACTTACTTACTTACTTCTTAATCGCGATGTTATATTATCCCAAAAGTCAAACGGACACGTGCGAGCGCCGGATCCATTAACCATTAGGGTCAGTTCAGCTAGACGCGTGAGGCTTATATGTATTTTGCGTAAGGATGCTAACGGGTGCGATCATACCAGCACTAATGCACCGGATCCCATCAGAACTCCGCAGTTAAGCGTGCTTGGGCGAGAGTAGTACTAGGATGGGTGACCTCCTGGGAAGTCCTCGTGTTGCACCCCTCATTTTGGTTTTAGCTTTTTGGTCCGCGCGGCTTTGGGCAGGGCTGGGTGAGCACATTTTCGAGCTCAAAATCCATCACTTTGACCCCCAAGTAGCTCATTTTCAGCCGTGCTCCGTAGAAAAGGCGTTTTTACGGAGTGTTTGGTCTTACTCGCGGACACGCCTTTACGGATCATTTTCATCTTACTTACTTACTTACTTACTTCTTAATCGCGATGTTATATTATCCCAAAAGTCAAACGGACACGTGCGAGCGCCGGATCCATTAACCATTAGGGTCAGTTCAGCTAGACGCGTGAGGCTTATATGTATTTTGCGTAAGGATGCTAACGGGTGCGATCATACCAGCACTAATGCACCGGATCCCATCAGAACTCCGCAGTGAAGCGTGCTTGGGCGAGAGTAGTACTAGGATGGGTGACCTCCTGGGAAGTCCTCGTGTTGCACCCCTCATTTTGGTTTTAGCTTTTTGGTCCGCGCGGCTTTGGGCAGGGCTGGGTGAGCACATTTTCGAGCTCAAAATCCATCACTTTGACCCCCAAGTAGCTCATTTTCAGCCGTGCTCCGTAGAAAAGGCGTTTTTACGGAGTGTTTGGTCTTACTCGCGGACACGCCTTTACGGATCATTTTCATCTTACTTACTTACTTACTTACTTCTTAATCGCGATGTTATATTATCCCAAAAGTCAAACGGACACGTGCGAGCGCCGGATCCATTAACCATTAGGGTCAGTTCAGCTAGACGCGTGAGGCTTATATGTATTTTGCGTAAGGATGCTAACGGGTGCGATCATACCAGCACTAATGCACCGGATCCCATCAGAACTCCGCAGTTAAGCGTGCTTGGGCGAGAGTAGTACTAGGATGGGTGACCTCCTGGGAAGTCCTCGTGTTGCACCCCTCATTTTGGTTTTAGCTTTTTGGTCCGCGCGGCTTTGGGCAGGGCTGGGTGAGCACATTTTCGAGCTCAAAATCCATCACTTTGACCCCCAAGTAGCTCATTTTCAGCCGTGCTCCGTAGAAAAGGCGTTTTTACGGAGTGTTTGGTCTTACTCGCGGACACGCCTTTACGGATCATTTTCATCTTACTTACTTACTTACTTACTTCTTAATCGCGATGTTATATTATCCCAAAAGTCAAACGGACACGTGCGAGCGCCGGATCCATTAACCATTAGGGTCAGTTCAGCTAGACGCGTGAGGCTTATATGTATTTTGCGTAAGGATGCTAACGGGTGCGATCATACCAGCACTAATGCACCGGATCCCATCAGAACTCCGCAGTTAAGCGTGCTTGGGCGAGAGTAGTACTAGGATGGGTGACCTCCTGGGAAGTCCTCGTGTTGCACCCCTCATTTTGGTTTTAGCTTTTTGGTCCGCGCGGCTTTGGGCAGGGCTGGGTGAGCACATTTTCGAGCTCAAAATCCATCACTTTGACCCCCAAGTAGCTCATTTTCAGCCGTGCTCCGTAGAAAAGGCGTTTTTACGGAGTGTTTGGTCTTACTCGCGGACACGCCTTTACGGATCATTTTCATCTTGCTTACTTACTTACTTACTTCTTAATCGCGATGTTATATTATCCCAAAAGTCAAACGGACACGTGCGAGCGCCGGATCCATTAACCATTAGGGTCAGTTCAGCTAGACGCGTGAGGCTTATATGTATTTTGCGTAAGGATGCTAACGGGTGCGATCATACCAGCACTAATGCACCGGATCCCATCAGAACTCCGCAGTTAAGCGTGCTTGGGCGAGAGTAGTACTAGGATGGGTGACCTCCTGGGAAGTCCTCGTGTTGCACCCCTCATTTTGGTTTTAGCTTTTTGGTCCGCGCGGCTTTGGGCAGGGCTGGGTGAGCACATTTTCGAGCTCAAAATCCATCACTTTGACCCCCAAGTAGCTCATTTTCAGCCGTGCTCCGTAGAAAAGGCGTTTTTACGGAGTGTTTGGTCTTACTCGCGGACACGCCTTTACGGATCATTTTCATCTTACTTACTTACTTACTTACTTCTTAATCGCGATGTTATATTATCCCAAAAGTCAAACGGACACGTGCGAGCGCCGGATCCATTAACCATTAGGGTCAGTTCAGCTAGACGCGTGAGGCTTATATGTATTTTGCGTAAGGATGCTAACGGGTGCGATCATACCAGCACTAATGCACCGGATCCCATCAGAACTCCGCAGTGAAGCGTGCTTGGGCGAGAGTAGTACTAGGATGGGTGACCTCCTGGGAAGTCCTCGTGTTGCACCCCTCATTTTGGTTTTAGCTTTTTGGTCCGCGCGGCTTTGGGCAGGGCTGGGTGAGCACATTTTCGAGCTCAAAATCCATCACTTTGACCCCCAAGTAGCTCATTTTCAGCCGTGCTCCGTAGAAAAGGCGTTTTTACGGAGTGTTTGGTCTTACTCGCGGACACGCCTTTACGGATCATTTTCATCTTACTTACTTACTTACTTACTTCTTAATCGCGATGTTATATTATCCCAAAAGTCAAACGGACACGTGCGAGCGCCGGATCCATTAACCATTAGGGTCAGTTCAGCTAGACGCGTGAGGCTTATATGTATTTTGCGTAAGGATGCTAACGGGTGCGATCATACCAGCACTAATGCACCGGATCCCATCAGAACTCCGCAGTTAAGCGTGCTTGGGCGAGAGTAGTACTAGGATGGGTGACCTCCTGGGAAGTCCTCGTGTTGCACCCCTCATTTTGGTTTTAGCTTTTTGGTCCGCGCGGCTTTGGGCAGGGCTGGGTGAGCACATTTTCGAGCTCAAAATCCATCACTTTGACCCCCAAGTAGCTCATTTTCAGCCGTGCTCCGTAGAAAAGGCGTTTTTACGGAGTGTTTGGTCTTACTCGCGGACACGCCTTTACGGATCATTTTCATCTTACTTACTTACTTACTTACTTCTTAATCGCGATGTTATATTATCCCAAAAGTCAAACGGACACGTGCGAGCGCCGGATCCATTAACCATTAGGGTCAGTTCAGCTAGACGCGTGAGGCTTATATGTATTTTGCGTAAGGATGCTAACGGGTGCGATCATACCAGCACTAATGCACCGGATCCCATCAGAACTCCGCAGTTAAGCGTGCTTGGGCGAGAGTAGTACTAGGATGGGTGACCTCCTGGGAAGTCCTCGTGTTGCACCCCTCATTTTGGTTTTAGCTTTTTGGTCCGCGCGGCTTTGGGCAGGGCTGGGTGAGCACATTTTCGAGCTCAAAATCCATCACTTTGACCCCCAAGTAGCTCATTTTCAGCCGTGCTCCGTAGAAAAGGCGTTTTTACGGAGTGTTTGGTCTTACTCGCGGACACGCCTTTACGGATCATTTTCATCTTGCTTACTTACTTACTTACTTCTTAATCGCGATGTTATATTATCCCAAAAGTCAAACGGACACGTGCGAGCGCCGGATCCATTAACCATTAGGGTCAGTTCAGCTAGACGCGTGAGGCTTATATGTATTTTGCGTAAGGATGCTAACGGGTGCGATCATACCAGCACTAATGCACCGGATCCCATCAGAACTCCGCAGTTAAGCGTGCTTGGGCGAGAGTAGTACTAGGATGGGTGACCTCCTGGGAAGTCCTCGTGTTGCACCCCTCATTTTGGTTTTAGCTTTTTGGTCCGCGCGGCTTTGGGCAGGGCTGGGTGAGCACATTTTCGAGCTCAAAATCCATCACTTTGACCCCCAAGTAGCTCATTTTCAGCCGTGCTCCGTAGAAAAGGCGTTTTTACGGAGTGTTTGGTCTTACTCGCGGACACGCCTTTACGGATCATTTTCATCTTACTTACTTACTTACTTACTTCTTAATCGCGATGTTATATTATCCCAAAAGTCAAACGGACACGTGCGAGCGCCGGATCCATTAACCATTAGGGTCAGTTCAGCTAGACGCGTGAGGCTTATATGTATTTTGCGTAAGGATGCTAACGGGTGCGATCATACCAGCACTAATGCACCGGATCCCATCAGAACTCCGCAGTTAAGCGTGCTTGGGCGAGAGTAGTACTAGGATGGGTGACCTCCTGGGAAGTCCTCGTGTTGCACCCCTCATTTTGGTTTTAGCTTTTTGGTCCGCGCGGCTTTGGGCAGGGCTGGGTGAGCACATTTTCGAGCTCAAAATCCATCACTTTGACCCCCAAGTAGCTCATTTTCAGCCGTGCTCCGTAGAAAAGGCGTTTTTACGGAGTGTTTGGTCTTACTCGCGGACACGCCTTTACGGATCATTTTCATCTTACTTACTTACTTACTTACTTCTTAATCGCGATGTTATATTATCCCAAAAGTCAAACGGACACGTGCGAGCGCCGGATCCATTAACCATTAGGGTCAGTTCAGCTAGACGCGTGAGGCTTATATGTATTTTGCGTAAGGATGCTAACGGGTGCGATCATACCAGCACTAATGCACCGGATCCCATCAGAACTCCGCAGTTAAGCGTGCTTGGGCGAGAGTAGTACTAGGATGGGTGACCTCCTGGGAAGTCCTCGTGTTGCACCCCTCATTTTGGTTTTAGCTTTTTGGTCCGCGCGGCTTTGGGCAGGGCTGGGTGAGCACATTTTCGAGCTCAAAATCCATCACTTTGACCCCCAAGTAGCTCATTTTCAGCCGTGCTCCGTAGAAAAGGCGTTTTTACGGAGTGTTTGGTCTTACTCGCGGACACGCCTTTACGGATCATTTTCATCTTACTTACTTACTTACTTACTTCTTAATCGCGATGTTATATTATCCCAAAAGTCAAACGGACACGTGCGAGCGCCGGATCCATTAACCATTAGGGTCAGTTCAGCTAGACGCGTGAGGCTTATATGTATTTTGCGTAAGGATGCTAACGGGTGCGATCATACCAGCACTAATGCACCGGATCCCATCAGAACTCCGCAGTTAAGCGTGCTTGGGCGAGAGTAGTACTAGGATGGGTGACCTCCTGGGAAGTCCTCGTGTTGCACCCCTCATTTTGGTTTTAGCTTTTTGGTCCGCGCGGCTTTGGGCAGGGCTGGGTGAGCACATTTTCGAGCTCAAAATCCATCACTTTGACCCCCAAGTAGCTCATTTTCAGCCGTGCTCCGTAGAAAAGGCGTTTTTACGGAGTGTTTGGTCTTACTCGCGGACACGCCTTTACGGATCATTTTCATCTTACTTACTTACTTACTTACTTCTTAATCGCGATGTTATATTATCCCAAAAGTCAAACGGACACGTGCGAGCGCCGGATCCATTAACCATTAGGGTCAGTTCAGCTAGACGCGTGAGGCTTATATGTATTTTGCGTAAGGATGCTAACGGGTGCGATCATACCAGCACTAATGCACCGGATCCCATCAGAACTCCGCAGTTAAGCGTGCTTGGGCGAGAGTAGTACTAGGATGGGTGACCTCCTGGGAAGTCCTCGTGTTGCACCCCTCATTTTGGTTTTAGCTTTTTGGTCCGCGCGGCTTTGGGCAGGGCTGGGTGAGCACATTTTCGAGCTCAAAATCCATCACTTTGACCCCCAAGTAGCTCATTTTCAGCCGTGCTCCGTAGAAAAGGCGTTTTTACGGAGTGTTTGGTCTTACTCGCGGACACGCCTTTACGGATCATTTTCATCTTACTTACTTACTTACTTACTTCTTAATCGCGATGTTATATTATCCCAAAAGTCAAACGGACACGTGCGAGCGCCGGATCCATTAACCATTAGGGTCAGTTCAGCTAGACGCGTGAGGCTTATATGTATTTTGCGTAAGGATGCTAACGGGTGCGATCATACCAGCACTAATGCACCGGATCCCATCAGAACTCCGCAGTTAAGCGTGCTCGGGCGAGAGTAGTACTAGGATGGGTGACCTCCTGGGAAGTCCTCGTGTTGCACCCCTCATTTTGGTTTTAGCTTTTTGGTCCGCGCGGCTTTGGGCAGGGCTGGGTGAGCACATTTTCGAGCTCAAAATCCATCACTTTGACCCCCAAGTAGCTCATTTTCAGCCGTGCTCCGTAGAAAAGGCGTTTTTACGGAGTGTTTGGTCTTACTCGCGGACACGCCTTTACGGATCATTTTCATCTTACTTACTTACTTACTTACTTCTTAATCGCGATGTTATATTATCCCAAAAGTCAAACGGACACGTGCGAGCGCCGGATCCATTAACCATTAGGGTCAGTTCAGCTAGACGCGTGAGGCTTATATGTATTTTGCGTAAGGATGCTAACGGGTGCGATCATACCAGCACTAATGCACCGGATCCCATTAGAACTCCGCAGTTAAGCGTGCTTGGGCGAGAGTAGTACTAGGATGGGTGACCTCCTGGGAAGTCCTCGTGTTGCACCCCTCATTTCGGTTTTAGCTTTTTGGTCCGCGCGGCTTTGGGCAGGGCTGGGTGAGCACATTTTCGAGCTCAAAATCCATCACTTTGACCCCCAAGTAGCTCATTTTCAGCCGTGCTCCGTAGAAAAGGCGTTTTTACGGAGTGTTTGGTCTTACTCGCGGACACGCCTTTACGGATCATTTTCATCTTACTTACTTACTTACTTACTTCTTAATCGCGATGTTATATTATCCCAAAAGTCAAACGGACACGTGCGAGCGCCGGATCCATTAACCATTAGGGTCAGTTCAGCTAGACGCGTGAGGCTTATATGTATTTTGCGTAAGGATGCTAACGGGTGCGATCATACCAGCACTAATGCACCGGATCCCATCAGAACTCCGCAGTTAAGCGTGCTTGGGCGAGAGTAGTACTAGGATGGGTGACCTCCTGGGAAGTCCTCGTGTTGCACCCCTCATTTCGGTTTTAGCTTTTTGGTCCGCGCGGCTTTGGGCAGGGCTGGGTGAGCACATTTTCGAGCTCAAAATCCATCACTTTGACCCCCAAGTAGCTCATTTTCAGCCGTGCTCCGTAGAAAAGGCGTTTTTACGGAGTGTTTGGTCTTACTCGCGGACACGCCTTTACGGATCATTTTCATCTTACTTACTTACTTACTTACTTCTTAATCGCGATGTTATATTATCCCAAAAGTCAAACGGACACGTGCGAGCGCCGGATCCATTAACCATTAGGGTCAGTTCAGCTAGACGCGTGAGGCTTATATGTATTTTGCGTAAGGATGCTAACGGGTGCGATCATACCAGCACTAATGCACCGGATCCCATCAGAACTCCGCAGTTAAGCGTGCTTGGGCGAGAGTAGTACTAGGATGGGTGACCTCCTGGGAAGTCCTCGTGTTGCACCCCTCATTTCGGTTTTAGCTTTTTGGTCCGCGCGGCTTTGGGCAGGGCTGGGTGAGCACATTTTCGAGCTCAAAATCCATCACTTTGACCCCCAAGTAGCTCATTTTCAGCCGTGCTCCGTAGAAAAGGCGTTTTTACGGAGTGTTTGGTCTTACTCGCGGACACGCCTTTACGGATCATTTTCATCTTACTTACTTACTTACTTACTTCTTAATCGCGATGTTATATTATCCCAAAAGTCAAACGGACACGTGCGAGCGCCGGATCCATTAACCATTAGGGTCAGTTCAGCTAGACGCGTGAGGCTTATATGTATTTTGCGTAAGGATGCTAACGGGTGCGATCATACCAGCACTAATGCACCGGATCCCATCAGAACTCCGCAGTTAAGCGTGCTTGGGCGAGAGTAGTACTAGGATGGGTGACCTCCTGGGAAGTCCTCGTGTTGCACCCCTCATTTCGGTTTTAGCTTTTTGGTCCGCGCGGCTTTGGGCAGGGCTGGGTGAGCACATTTTCGAGCTCAAAATCCATCACTTTGACCCCCAAGTAGCTCATTTTCAGCCGTGCTCCGTAGAAAAGGCGTTTTTACGGAGTGTTTGGTCTTACTCGCGGACACGCCTTTACGGATCATTTTCATCTTACTTACTTACTTACTTACTTCTTAATCGCGATGTTATATTATCCCAAAAGTCAAACGGACACGTGCGAGCGCCGGATCCATTAACCATTAGGGTCAGTTCAGCTAGACGCGTGAGGCTTATATGTATTTTGCGTAAGGATGCTAACGGGTGCGATCATACCAGCACTAATGCACCGGATCCCATCAGAACTCCGCAGTTAAGCGTGCTTGGGCGAGAGTAGTACTAGGATGGGTGACCTCCTGGGAAGTCCTCGTGTTGCACCCCTCATTTCGGTTTTAGCTTTTTGGTCCGCGCGGCTTTGGGCAGGGCTGGGTGAGCACATTTTCGAGCTCAAAATCCATCACTTTGACCCCCAAGTAGCTCATTTTCAGCCGTGCTCCGTAGAAAAGGCGTTTTTACGGAGTGTTTGGTCTTACTCGCGGACACGCCTTTACGGATCATTTTCATCTTACTTACTTACTTACTTACTTCTTAATCGCGATGTTATATTATCCCAAAAGTCAAACGGACACGTGCGAGCGCCGGATCCATTAACCATTAGGGTCAGTTCAGCTAGACGCGTGAGGCTTATATGTATTTTGCGTAAGGATGCTAACGGGTGCGATCATACCAGCACTAATGCACCGGATCCCATCAGAACTCCGCAGTTAAGCGTGCTTGGGCGAGAGTAGTACTAGGATGGGTGACCTCCTGGGAAGTCCTCGTGTTGCACCCCTCATTTCGGTTTTAGCTTTTTGGTCCGCGCGGCTTTGGGCAGGGCTGGGTGAGCACATTTTCGAGCTCAAAATCCATCACTTTGACCCCCAAGTAGCTCATTTTCAGCCGTGCTCCGTAGAAAAGGCGTTTTTACGGAGTGTTTGGTCTTACTCGCGGACACGCCTTTACGGATCATTTTCATCTTACTTACTTACTTACTTACTTCTTAATCGCGATGTTATATTATCCCAAAAGTCAAACGGACACGTGCGAGCGCCGGATCCATTAACCATTAGGGTCAGTTCAGCTAGACGCGTGAGGCTTATATGTATTTTGCGTAAGGATGCTAACGGGTGCGATCATACCAGCACTAATGCACCGGATCCCATCAGAACTCCGCAGTTAAGCGTGCTTGGGCGAGAGTAGTACTAGGATGGGTGACCTCCTGGGAAGTCCTCGTGTTGCACCCCTCATTTCGGTTTTAGCTTTTTGGTCCGCGCGGCTTTGGGCAGGGCTGGGTGAGCACATTTTCGAGCTCAAAATCCATCACTTTGACCCCCAAGTAGCTCATTTTCAGCCGTGCTCCGTAGAAAAGGCGTTTTTACGGAGTGTTTGGTCTTACTCGCGGACACGCCTTTACGGATCATTTTCATCTTACTTACTTACTTACTTACTTCTTAATCGCGATGTTATATTATCCCAAAAGTCAAACGGACACGTGCGAGCGCCGGATCCATTAACCATTAGGGTCAGTTCAGCTAGACGCGTGAGGCTTATATGTATTTTGCGTAAGGATGCTAACGGGTGCGATCATACCAGCACTAATGCACCGGATCCCATCAGAACTCCGCAGTTAAGCGTGCTTGGGCGAGAGTAGTACTAGGATGGGTGACCTCCTGGGAAGTCCTCGTGTTGCACCCCTCATTTCGGTTTTAGCTTTTTGGTCCGCGCGGCTTTGGGCAGGGCTGGGTGAGCACATTTTCGAGCTCAAAATCCATCACTTTGACCCCCAAGTAGCTCATTTTCAGCCGTGCTCCGTAGAAAAGGCGTTTTTACGGAGTGTTTGGTCTTACTCGCGGACACGCCTTTACGGATCATTTTCATCTTACTTACTTACTTACTTACTTCTTAATCGCGATGTTATATTATCCCAAAAGTCAAACGGACACGTGCGAGCGCCGGATCCATTAACCATTAGGGTCAGTTCAGCTAGACGCGTGAGGCTTATATGTATTTTGCGTAAGGATGCTAACGGGTGCGATCATACCAGCACTAATGCACCGGATCCCATCAGAACTCCGCAGTTAAGCGTGCTTGGGCGAGAGTAGTACTAGGATGGGTGACCTCCTGGGAAGTCCTCGTGTTGCACCCCTCATTTTGGTTTTAGCTTTTTGGTCCGCGCGGCTTTGGGCAGGGCTGGGTGAGCACATTTTCGAGCTCAAAATCCATCACTTTGACCCCCAAGTAGCTCATTTTCAGCCGTGCTCCGTAGAAAAGGCGTTTTTACGGAGTGTTTGGTCTTACTCGCGGACACGCCTTTACGGATCATTTTCATCTTACTTACTTACTTACTTACTTCTTAATCGCGATGTTATATTATCCCAAAAGTCAAACGGACACGTGCGAGCGCCGGATCCATTAACCATTAGGGTCAGTTCAGCTAGACGCGTGAGGCTTATATGTATTTTGCGTAAGGATGCTAACGGGTGCGATCATACCAGCACTAATGCACCGGATCCCATCAGAACTCCGCAGTTAAGCGTGCTTGGGCGAGAGTAGTACTAGGATGGGTGACCTCCTGGGAAGTCCTCGTGTTGCACCCCTCATTTTGGTTTTAGCTTTTTGGTCCGCGCGGCTTTGGGCAGGGCTGGGTGAGCACATTTTCGAGCTCAAAATCCATCACTTTGACCCCCAAGTAGCTCATTTTCAGCCGTGCTCCGTAGAAAAGGCGTTTTTACGGAGTGTTTGGTCTTACTCGCGGACACGCCTTTACGGATCATTTTCATCTTACTTACTTACTTACTTACTTCTTAATCGCGATGTTATATTATCCCAAAGGTCAAACGGACACGTGCGAGCTCAAAATCCATCACTTTGACCCCCAAGTAGCTCATTTTCAGCCGTGCTCCGTAGAAAAGGCGTTTTTACGGAGTGTTTGGTCTTACTCGCGGACACGCCTTTACGGATCATTTTCATCTTACTTACTTACTTACTTACTTCTTAATCGCGATGTTATATTATCCCAAAAGTCAAACGGACACGTGCGAGCGCCGGATCCATTAACCATTAGGGTCAGTTCAGCTAGACGCGTGAGGCTTATATGTATTTTGCGTAAGGATGCTAACGGGTGCGATCATACCAGCACTAATGCACCGGATCCCATCAGAACTCCGCAGTTAAGCGTGCTTGGGCGAGAGTAGTACTAGGATGGGTGACCTCCTGGGAAGTCCTCGTGTTGCACCCCTCATTTTGGTTTTAGCTTTTTGGTCCGCGCGGCTTTGGGCAGGGCTGGGTGAGCACATTTTCGAGCTCAAAATCCATCACTTTGACCCCCAAGTAGCTCATTTTCAGCCGTGCTCCGTAGAAAAGGCGTTTTTACGGAGTGTTTGGTCTTACTCGCGGACACGCCTTTACGGATCATTTTCATCTTACTTACTTACTTACTTACTTCTTAATCGCGATGTTATATTATCCCAAAAGTCAAACGGACACGTGCGAGCGCCGGATCCATTAACCATTAGGGTCAGTTCAGCTAGACGCGTGAGGCTTATATGTATTTTGCGTAAGGATGCTAACGGGTGCGATCATACCAGCACTAATGCACCGGATCCCATCAGAACTCCGCAGTTAAGCGTGCTTGGGCGAGAGTAGTACTAGGATGGGTGACCTCCTGGGAAGTCCTCGTGTTGCACCCCTCATTTTGGTTTTAGCTTTTTGGTCCGCGCGGCTTTGGGCAGGGCTGGGTGAGCACATTTTCGAGCTCAAAATCCATCACTTTGACCCCCAAGTAGCTCATTTTCAGCCGTGCTCCGTAGAAAAGGCGTTTTTACGGAGTGTTTGGTCTTACTCGCGGACACGCCTTTACGGATCATTTTCATCTTACTTACTTACTTACTTACTTCTTAATCGCGATGTTATATTATCCCAAAAGTCAAACGGACACGTGCGAGCGCCGGATCCATTAACCATTAGGGTCAGTTCAGCTAGACGCGTGAGGCTTATATGTATTTTGCGTAAGGATGCTAACGGGTGCGATCATACCAGCACTAATGCACCGGATCCCATCAGAACTCCGCAGTTAAGCGTGCTTGGGCGAGAGTAGTACTAGGATGGGTGACCTCCTGGGAAGTCCTCGTGTTGCACCCCTCATTTTGGTTTTAGCTTTTTGGTCCGCGCGGCTTTGGGCAGGGCTGGGTGAGCACATTTTCGAGCTCAAAATCCATCACTTTGACCCCCAAGTAGCTCATTTTCAGCCGTGCTCCGTAGAAAAGGCGTTTTTACGGAGTGTTTGGTCTTACTCGCGGACACGCCTTTACGGATCATTTTCATCTTACTTACTTACTTACTTACTTCTTAATCGCGATGTTATATTATCCCAAAAGTCAAACGGACACGTGCGAGCGCCGGATCCATTAACCATTAGGGTCAGTTCAGCTAGACGCGTGAGGCTTATATGTATTTTGCGTAAGGATGCTAACGGGTGCGATCATACCAGCACTAATGCACCGGATCCCATCAGAACTCCGCAGTTAAGCGTGCTTGGGCGAGAGTAGTACTAGGATGGGTGACCTCCTGGGAAGTCCTCGTGTTGCACCCCTCATTTTGGTTTTAGCTTTTTGGTCCGCGCGGCTTTGGGCAGGGCTGGGTGAGCACATTTTCGAGCTCAAAATCCATCACTTTGACCCCCAAGTAGCTCATTTTCAGCCGTGCTCCGTAGAAAAGGCGTTTTTACGGAGTGTTTGGTCTTACTCGCGGACACGCCTTTACGGATCATTTTCATCTTACTTACTTACTTACTTACTTCTTAATCGCGATGTTATATTATCCCAAAAGTCAAACGGACACGTGCGAGCTCAAAATCCATCACTTTGACCCCCAAGTAGCTCATTTTCAGCCGTGCTCCGTAGAAAAGGCGTTTTTACGGAGTGTTTGGTCTTACTCGCGAACACGCCTTTACGGATCATTTTCATCTTACTTACTTACTTACTTACTTCTTAATCGCGATGTTATATTATCCCAAAAGTCAAACGGACACGTGCGAGCGCCGGATCCATTAACCATTAGGGTCAGTTCAGCTAGACGCGTGAGGCTTATATGTATTTTGCGTAAGGATGCTAACGGGTGCGATCATACCAGCACTAATGCACCGGATCCCATCAGAACTCCGCAGTTAAGCGTGCTTGGGCGAGAGTAGTACTAGGATGGGTGACCTCCTGGGAAGTCCTCGTGTTGCACCCCTCATTTTGGTTTTAGCTTTTTGGTCCGCGCGGCTTTGGGCAGGGCTGGGTGAGCACATTTTCGAGCTCAAAATCCATCACTTTGACCCCCAAGTAGCTCATTTTCAGCCGTGCTCCGTAGAAAAGGCGTTTTTACGGAGTGTTTGGTCTTACTCGCGGACACGCCTTTACGGATCATTTTCATCTTACTTACTTACTTACTTACTTCTTAATCGCGATGTTATATTATCCCAAAAGTCAAACGGACACGTGCGAGCGCCGGATCCATTAACCATTAGGGTCAGTTCAGCTAGACGCGTGAGGCTTATATGTATTTTGCGTAAGGATGCTAACGGGTGCGATCATACCAGCACTAATGCACCGGATCCCATCAGAACTCCGCAGTTAAGCGTGCTTGGGCGAGAGTAGTACTAGGATGGGTGACCTCCTGGGAAGTCCTCGTGTTGCACCCCTCATTTTGGTTTTAGCTTTTTGGTCCGCGCGGCTTTGGGCAGGGCTGGGTGAGCACATTTTCGAGCTCAAAATCCATCACTTTGACCCCCAAGTAGCTCATTTTCAGCCGTGCTCCGTAGAAAAGGCGTTTTTACGGAGTGTTTGGTCTTGCTCGCGGACACGCCTTTACGGATCATTTTCATCTTACTTACTTACTTACTTACTTCTTAATCGCGATGTTATATTATCCCAAAAGTCAAACGGACACGTGCGAGCGCCGGATCCATTAACCATTAGGGTCAGTTCAGCTAGACGCGTGAGGCTTATATGTATTTTGCGTAAGGATGCTAACGGGTGCGATCATACCAGCACTAATGCACCGGATCCCATCAGAACTCCGCAGTTAAGCGTGCTTGGGCGAGAGTAGTACTAGGATGGGTGACCTCCTGGGAAGTCCTCGTGTTGCACCCCTCATTTTGGTTTTAGCTTTTTGGTCCGCGCGGCTTTGGGCAGGGCTGGGTGAGCACATTTTCGAGCTCAAAATCCATCACTTTGACCCCCAAGTAGCTCATTTTCAGCCGTGCTCCGTAGAAAAGGCGTTTTTACGGAGTGTTTGGTCTTGCTCGCGGACACGCCTTTACGGATCATTTTCATCTTACTTACTTACTTACTTACTTCTTAATCGCGATGTTATATTATCCCAAAAGTCAAACGGACACGTGCGAGCGCCGGATCCATTAACCATTAGGGTCAGTTCAGCTAGACGCGTGAGGCTTATATGTATTTTGCGTAAGGATGCTAACGGGTGCGATCATACCAGCACTAATGCACCGGATCCCATCAGAACTCCGCAGTTAAGCGTGCTTGGGCGAGAGTAGTACTAGGATGGGTGACCTCCTGGGAAGTCCTCGTGTTGCACCCCTCATTTTGGTTTTAGCTTTTTGGTCCGCGCGGCTTTGGGCAGGGCTGGGTGAGCACATTTTCGAGCTCAAAATCCATCACTTTGACCCCCAAGTAGCTCATTTTCAGCCGTGCTCCGTAGAAAAGGCGTTTTTACGGAGTGTTTGGTCTTACTCGCGGACACGCCTTTACGGATCATTTTCATCTTACTTACTTACTTACTTACTTCTTAATCGCGATGTTATATTATCCCAAAAGTCAAACGGACACGTGCGAGCGCCGGATCCATTAACCATTAGGGTCAGTTCAGCTAGACGCGTGAGGCTTATATGTATTTTGCGTAAGGATGCTAACGGGTGCGATCATACCAGCACTAATGCACCGGATCCCATCAGAACTCCGCAGTTAAGCGTGCTTGGGCGAGAGTAGTACTAGGATGGGTGACCTCCTGGGAAGTCCTCGTGTTGCACCCCTCATTTTGGTTTTAGCTTTTTGGTCCGCGCGGCTTTGGGCAGGGCTGGGTGAGCACATTTTCGAGCTCAAAATCCATCACTTTGACCCCCAAGTAGCTCATTTTCAGCCGTGCTCCGTAGAAAAGGCGTTTTTACGGAGTGTTTGGTCTTACTCGCGGACACGCCTTTACGGATCATTTTCATCTTACTTACTTACTTACTTACTTCTTAATCGCGATGTTATATTATCCCAAAAGTCAAACGGACACGTGCGAGCGCCGGATCCATTAACCATTAGGGTCAGTTCAGCTAGACGCGTGAGGCTTATATGTATTTTGCGTAAGGATGCTAACGGGTGCGATCATACCAGCACTAATGCACCGGATCCCATCAGAACTCCGCAGTTAAGCGTGCTTGGGCGAGAGTAGTACTAGGATGGGTGACCTCCTGGGAAGTCCTCGTGTTGCACCCCTCATTTTGGTTTTAGCTTTTTGGTCCGCGCGGCTTTGGGCAGGGCTGGGTGAGCACATTTTCGAGCTCAAAATCCATCACTTTGACCCCCAAGTAGCTCATTTTCAGCCGTGCTCCGTAGAAAAGGCGTTTTTACGGAGTGTTTGGTCTTGCTCGCGGACACGCCTTTACGGATCATTTTCATCTTACTTACTTACTTACTTACTTCTTAATCGCGATGTTATATTATCCCAAAAGTCAAACGGACACGTGCGAGCGCCGGATCCATTAACCATTAGGGTCAGTTCAGCTAGACGCGTGAGGCTTATATGTATTTTGCGTAAGGATGCTAACGGGTGCGATCATACCAGCACTAATGCACCGGATCCCATCAGAACTCCGCAGTTAAGCGCGCTTGGGCGAGAGTAGTACTAGGATGGGTGACCTCCTGGGAAGTCCTCGTGTTGCACCCCTCATTTTGGTTTTAGCTTTTTGGTCCGCGCGGCTTTGGGCAGGGCTGGGTGAGCACATTTTCGAGCTCAAAATCCATCACTTTGACCCCCAAGTAGCTCATTTTCAGCCGTGCTCCGTAGAAAAGGCGTTTTTACGGAGTGTTTGGTCTTACTCGCGGACACGCCTTTACGGATCATTTTCATCTTACTTACTTACTTACTTACTTCTTAATCGCGATGTTATATTATCCCAAAAGTCAAACGGACACGTGCGAGCGCCGGATCCATTAACCATTAGGGTCAGTTCAGCTAGACGCGTGAGGCTTATATGTATTTTGCGTAAGGATGCTAACGGGTGCGATCATACCAGCACTAATGCACCGGATCCCATCAGAACTCCGCAGTTAAGCGTGCTTGGGCGAGAGTAGTACTAGGATGGGTGACCTCCTGGGAAGTCCTCGTGTTGCACCCCTCATTTTGGTTTTAGCTTTTTGGTCCGCGCGGCTTTGGGCAGGGCTGGGTGAGCACATTTTCGAGCTCAAAATCCATCACTTTGACCCCCAAGTAGCTCATTTTCAGCCGTGCTCCGTAGAAAAGGCGTTTTTACGGAGTGTTTGGTCTTACTCGCGGACACGCCTTTACGGATCATTTTCATCTTACTTACTTACTTACTTACTTCTTAATCGCGATGTTATATTATCCCAAAAGTCAAACGGACACGTGCGAGCGCCGGATCCATTAACCATTAGGGTCAGTTCAGCTAGACGCGTGAGGCTTATATGTATTTTGCGTAAGGATGCTAACGGGTGCGATCATACCAGCACTAATGCACCGGATCCCATCAGAACTCCGCAGTTAAGCGTGCTTGGGCGAGAGTAGTACTAGGATGGGTGACCTCCTGGGAAGTCCTCGTGTTGCACCCCTCATTTTGGTTTTAGCTTTTTGGTCCGCGCGGCTTTGGGCAGGGCTGGGTGAGCACATTTTCGAGCTCAAAATCCATCACTTTGACCCCCAAGTAGCTCATTTTCAGCCGTGCTCCGTAGAAAAGGCGTTTTTACGGAGTGTTTGGTCTTACTCGCGGACACGCCTTTACGGATCATTTTCATCTTACTTACTTACTTACTTACTTCTTAATCGCGATGTTATATTATCCCAAAAGTCAAACGGACACGTGCGAGCGCCGGATCCATTAACCATTAGGGTCAGTTCAGCTAGACGCGTGAGGCTTATATGTATTTTGCGTAAGGATGCTAACGGGTGCGATCATACCAGCACTAATGCACCGGATCCCATCAGAACTCCGCAGTTAAGCGTGCTTGGGCGAGAGTAGTACTAGGATGGGTGACCTCCTGGGAAGTCCTCGTGTTGCACCCCTCATTTTGGTTTTAGCTTTTTGGTCCGCGCGGCTTTGGGCAGGGCTGGGTGAGCACATTTTCGAGCTCAAAATCCATCACTTTGACCCCCAAGTAGCTCATTTTCAGCCGTGCTCCGTAGAAAAGGCGTTTTTACGGAGTGTTTGGTCTTACTCGCGGACACGCCTTTACGGATCATTTTCATCTTACTTACTTACTTACTTACTTCTTAATCGCGATGTTATATTATCCCAAAAGTCAAACGGACACGTGCGAGCGCCGGATCCATTAACCATTAGGGTCAGTTCAGCTAGACGCGTGAGGCTTATATGTATTTTGCGTAAGGATGCTAACGGGTGCGATCATACCAGCACTAATGCACCGGATCCCATCAGAACTCCGCAGTTAAGCGTGCTTGGGCGAGAGTAGTACTAGGATGGGTGACCTCCTGGGAAGTCCTCGTGTTGCACCCCTCATTTTGGTTTTAGCTTTTTGGTCCGCGCGGCTTTGGGCAGGGCTGGGTGAGCACATTTTCGAGCTCAAAATCCATCACTTTGACCCCCAAGTAGCTCATTTTCAGCCGTGCTCCGTAGAAAAGGCGTTTTTACGGAGTGTTTGGTCTTACTCGCGGACACGCCTTTACGGATCATTTTCATCTTACTTACTTACTTACTTACTTCTTAATCGCGATGTTATATTATCCCAAAAGTCAAACGGACACGTGCGAGCGCCGGATCCATTAACCATTAGGGTCAGTTCAGCTAGACGCGTGAGGCTTATATGTATTTTGCGTAAGGATGCTAACGGGTGCGATCATACCAGCACTAATGCACCGGATCCCATCAGAACTCCGCAGTTAAGCGTGCTTGGGCGAGAGTAGTACTAGGATGGGTGACCTCCTGGGAAGTCCTCGTGTTGCACCCCTCATTTTGGTTTTAGCTTTTTGGTCCGCGCGGCTTTGGGCAGGGCTGGGTGAGCACATTTTCGAGCTCAAAATCCATCACTTTGACCCCCAAGTAGCTCATTTTCAGCCGTGCTCCGTAGAAAAGGCGTTTTTACGGAGTGTTTGGTCTTACTCGCGGACACGCCTTTACGGATCATTTTCATCTTACTTACTTACTTACTTACTTCTTAATCGCGATGTTATATTATCCCAAAAGTCAAACGGACACGTGCGAGCGCCGGATCCATTAACCATTAGGGTCAGTTCAGCTAGACGCGTGAGGCTTATATGTATTTTGCGTAAGGATGCTAACGGGTGCGATCATACCAGCACTAATGCACCGGATCCCATCAGAACTCCGCAGTTAAGCGTGCTTGGGCGAGAGTAGTACTAGGATGGGTGACCTCCTGGGAAGTCCTCGTGTTGCACCCCTCATTTTGGTTTTAGCTTTTTGGTCCGCGCGGCTTTGGGCAGGGCTGGGTGAGCACATTTTCGAGCTCAAAATCCATCACTTTGACCCCCAAGTAGCTCATTTTCAGCCGTGCTCCGTAGAAAAGGCGTTTTTACGGAGTGTTTGGTCTTACTCGCGGACACGCCTTTACGGATCATTTTCATCTTACTTACTTACTTACTTACTTCTTAATCGCGATGTTATATTATCCCAAAAGTCAAACGGACACGTGCGAGCGCCGGATCCATTAACCATTAGGGTCAGTTCAGCTAGACGCGTGAGGCTTATATGTATTTTGCGTAAGGATGCTAACGGGTGCGATCATACCAGCACTAATGCACCGGATCCCATCAGAACTCCGCAGTTAAGCGTGCTTGGGCGAGAGTAGTACTAGGATGGGTGACCTCCTGGGAAGTCCTCGTGTTGCACCCCTCATTTTGGTTTTAGCTTTTTGGTCCGCGCGGCTTTGGGCAGGGCTGGGTGAGCACATTTTCGAGCTCAAAATCCATCACTTTGACCCCCAAGTAGCTCATTTTCAGCCGTGCTCCGTAGAAAAGGCGTTTTTACGGAGTGTTTGGTCTTACTCGCGGACACGCCTTTACGGATCTTTTTCATCTTACTTACTTACTTACTTACTTCTTAATCGCGATGTTATATTATCCCAAAAGTCAAACGGACACGTGCGAGCGCCGGATCCATTAACCATTAGGGTCAGTTCAGCTAGACGCGTGAGGCTTATATGTATTTTGCGTAAGGATGCTAACGGGTGCGATCATACCAGCACTAATGCACCGGATCCCATCAGAACTCCGCAGTTAAGCGTGCTTGGGCGAGAGTAGTACTAGGATGGGTGACCTCCTGGGAAGTCCTCGTGTTGCACCCCTCATTTTGGTTTTAGCTTTTTGGTCCGCGCGGCTTTGGGCAGGGCTGGGTGAGCACATTTTCGAGCTCAAAATCCATCACTTTGACCCCCAAGTAGCTCATTTTCAGCCGTGCTCCGTAGAAAAGGCGTTTTTACGGAGTGTTTGGTCTTACTCGCGCACACGCCTTTACGGATCATTTTCATCTTACTTACTTACTTACTTACTTCTTAATCGCGATGTTATATTATCCCAAAAGTCAAACGGACACGTGCGAGCGCCGGATCCATTAACCATTAGGGTCAGTTCAGCTAGACGCGTGAGGCTTATATGTATTTTGCGTAAGGATGCTAACGGGTGCGATCATACCAGCACTAATGCACCGGATCCCATCAGAACTCCGCAGTTAAGCGTGCTTGGGCGAGAGTAGTACTAGGATGGGTGACCTCCTGGGAAGTCCTCGTGTTGCACCCCTCATTTTGGTTTTAGCTTTTTGGTCCGCGCGGCTTTGGGCAGGGCTGGGTGAGCACATTTTCGAGCTCAAAATCCATCACTTTGACCCCCAAGTAGCTCATTTTCAGCCGTGCTCCGTAGAAAAGGCGTTTTTACGGAGTGTTTGGTCTTACTCGCGGACACGCCTTTACGGATCATTTTCATCTTACTTACTTACTTACTTACTTCTTAATCGCGATGTTATATTATCCCAAAAGTCAAACGGACACGTGCGAGCGCCGGATCCATTAACCATTAGGGTCAGTTCAGCTAGACGCGTGAGGCTTATATGTATTTTGCGTAAGGATGCTAACGGGTGCGATCATACCAGCACTAATGCACCGGATCCCATCAGAACTCCGCAGTTAAGCGTGCTTGGGCGAGAGTAGTACTAGGATGGGTGACCTCCTGGGAAGTCCTCGTGTTGCACCCCTCATTTTGGTTTTAGCTTTTTGGTCCGCGCGGCTTTGGGCAGGGCTGGGTGAGCACATTTTCGAGCTCAAAATCCATCACTTTGACCCCCAAGTAGCTCATTTTCAGCCGTGCTCCGTAGAAAAGGCGTTTTTACGGAGTGTTTGGTCTTACTCGCGGACACGCCTTTACGGATCATTTTCATCTTACTTACTTACTTACTTACTTCTTAATCGCGATGTTATATTATCCCAAAAGTCAAACGGACACGTGCGAGCGCCGGATCCATTAACCATTAGGGTCAGTTCAGCTAGACGCGTGAGGCTTATATGTATTTTGCGTAAGGATGCTAACGGGTGCGATCATACCAGCACTAATGCACCGGATCCCATCAGAACTCCGCAGTTAAGCGTGCTTGGGCGAGAGTAGTACTAGGATGGGTGACCTCCTGGGAAGTCCTCGTGTTGCACCCCTCATTTTGGTTTTAGCTTTTTGGTCCGCGCGGCTTTGGGCAGGGCTGGGTGAGCACATTTTCGAGCTCAAAATCCATCACTTTGACCCCCAAGTAGCTCATTTTCAGCCGTGCTCCGTAGAAAAGGCGTTTTTACGGAGTGTTTGGTCTTACTCGCGGACACGCCTTTACGGATCATTTTCATCTTACTTACTTACTTACTTACTTCTTAATCGCGATGTTATATTATCCCAAAAGTCAAACGGACACGTGCGAGCGCCGGATCCATTAACCATTAGGGTCAGTTCAGCTAGACGCGTGAGGCTTATATGTATTTTGCGTAAGGATGCTAACGGGTGCGATCATACCAGCACTAATGCACCGGATCCCATCAGAACTCCGCAGTTAAGCGTGCTTGGGCGAGAGTAGTACTAGGATGGGTGACCTCCTGGGAAGTCCTCGTGTTGCACCCCTCATTTTGGTTTTAGCTTTTTGGTCCGCGCGGCTTTGGGCAGGGCTGGGTGAGCACATTTTCGAGCTCAAAATCCATCACTTTGACCCCCAAGTAGCTCATTTTCAGCCGTGCTCCGTAGAAAAGGCGTTTTTACGGAGTGTTTGGTCTTACTCGCGCACACGCCTTTACGGATCATTTTCATCTTACTTACTTACTTACTTACTTCTTAATCGCGATGTTATATTATCCCAAAAGTCAAACGGACACGTGCGAGCGCCGGATCCATTAACCATTAGGGTCAGTTCAGCTAGACGCGTGAGGCTTATATGTATTTTGCGTAAGGATGCTAACGGGTGCGATCATACCAGCACTAATGCACCGGATCCCATCAGAACTCCGCAGTTAAGCGTGCTTGGGCGAGAGTAGTACTAGGATGGGTGACCTCCTGGGAAGTCCTCGTGTTGCACCCCTCATTTTGGTTTTAGCTTTTTGGTCCGCGCGGCTTTGGGCAGGGCTGGGTGAGCACATTTTCGAGCTCAAAATCCATCACTTTGACCCCCAAGTAGCTCATTTTCAGCCGTGCTCCGTAGAAAAGGCGTTTTTACGGAGTGTTTGGTCTTACTCGCGGACACGCCTTTACGGATCATTTTCATCATACTTACTTACTTACTTACTTCTTAATCGCGATGTTATATTATCCCAAAAGTCAAACGGACACGTGCGAGCGCCGGATCCATTAACCATTAGGGTCAGTTCAGCTAGACGCGTGAGGCTTATATGTATTTTGCGTAAGGATGCTAACGGGTGTGATCATACCAGTACTAATGCACCGGATCCCATCAGAACTCCGCAGTTAAGCGTGCTTGGGCGAGAGTAGTACTAGGATGGGTGACCTCCTGGGAAGTCCTCGTGTTGCACCCCTCATTTTGGTTTTAGCTTTTTGGTCCGCGCGGCTTTGGGCAGGGCTGGGTGAGCACATTTTCGAGCTCAAAATCCATCACTTTGACCCCCAAGTAGCTCATTTTCAGCCGTGCTCCGTAGAAAAGGCGTTTTTACGGAGTGTTTGGTCTTACTCGCGGACACGCCTTTACGGATCATTTTCATCTTACTTACTTACTTACTTACTTCTTAATCGCGATGTTATATTATCCCAAAAGTCAAACGGACACGTGCGAGCGCCGGATCCATTAACCATTAGGGTCAGTTCAGCTAGACGCGTGAGGCTTATATGTATTTTGCGTAAGGATGCTAACGGGTGCGATCATACCAGCACTAATGCACCGGATCCCATCAGAACTCCGCAGATAAGCGTGCTTGGGCGAGAGTAGTACTAGGATGGGTGACCTCCTGGGAAGTCCTCGTGTTGCACCCCTCATTTTGGTTTTAGCTTTTTGGTCCGCGCGGCTTTGGGCAGGGCTGGGTGAGCACATTTTCGAGCTCAAAATCCATCACTTTGACCCCCAAGTAGCTCATTTTCAGCCGTGCTCCGTAGAAAAGGCATTTTTACGGAGTGTTTGGTCTTACTCGCGGACACGCCTTTACGGATCATTTTCATCTTACTTACTTACTTACTTACTTCTTAATCGCGATGTTATATTATCCCAAAAGTCAAACGGACACGTGCGAGCGCCGGATCCATTAACCATTAGGGTCAGTTCAGCTAGACGCGTGAGGCTTATATGTATTTTGCGTAAGGATGCTAACGGGTGCGATCATACCAGCACTAATGCACCGGATCCCATCAGAACTCCGCAGTTAAGCGTGCTTGGGCGAGAGTAGTACTAGGATGGGTGACCTCCTGGGAAGTCCTCGTGTTGCACCCCTCATTTTGGTTTTAGCTTTTTGGTCCGCGCGGCTTTGGGCAGGGCTGGGTGAGCACATTTTCGAGCTCAAAATCCATCACTTTGACCCCCAAGTAGCTCATTTTCAGCCGTGCTCCGTAGAAAAGGCGTTTTTACGGAGTGTTTGGTCTTACTCGCGGACACGCCTTTACGGATCATTTTCATCATACTTACTTACTTACTTACTTCTTAATCGCGATGTTATATTATCCCAAAAGTCAAACGGACACGTGCGAGCGCCGGATCCATTAACCATTAGGGTCAGTTCAGCTAGACGCGTGAGGCTTATATGTATTTTGCGTAAGGATGCTAACGGGTGCGATCATACCAGTACTAATGCACCGGATCCCATCAGAACTCCGCAGTTAAGCGTGCTTGGGCGAGAGTAGTACTAGGATGGGTGACCTCCTGGGAAGTCCTCGTGTTGCACCCCTCATTTTGGTTTTAGCTTTTTGGTCCGCGCGGCTTTGGGCAGGGCTGGGTGAGCACATTTTCGAGCTCAAAATCCATCACTTTGACCCCCAAGTAGCTCATTTTCAGCCGTGCTCCGTAGAAAAGGCGTTTTTACGGAGTGTTTGGTCTTACTCGCGGACACGCCTTTACGGATCATTTTCATCTTACTTACTTACTTACTTACTTCTTAATCGCGATGTTATATTATCCCAAAAGTCAAACGGACACGTGCGAGCGCCGGATCCATTAACCATTAGGGTCAGTTCAGCTAGACGCGTGAGGCTTATATGTATTTTGCGTAAGGATGCTAACGGGTGCGATCATACCAGCACTAATGCACCGGATCCCATCAGAACTCCGCAGATAAGCGTGCTTGGGCGAGAGTAGTACTAGGATGGGTGACCTCCTGGGAAGTCCTCGTGTTGCACCCCTCATTTTGGTTTTAGCTTTTTGGTCCGCGCGGCTTTGGGCAGGGCTGGGTGAGCACATTTTCGAGCTCAAAATCCATCACTTTGACCCCCAAGTAGCTCATTTTCAGCCGTGCTCCGTAGAAAAGGCGTTTTTACGGAGTGTTTGGTCTTCCTCGCGGACACGCCTTTACGGATCATTTTCATCTTACTTACTTACTTACTTACTTCTTAATCGCGATGTTATATTATCCCAAAAGTCAAACGGACACGTGCGAGCGCCGGATCCATTAACCATTAGGGTCAGTTCAGCTAGACGCGTGAGGCTTATATGTATTTTGCGTAAGGATGCTAACGGGTGCGATCATACCAGCACTAATGCACCGGATCCCATCAGAACTCCGCAGATAAGCGTGCTTGGGCGAGAGTAGTACTAGGATGGGTGGCCTCCTGGGAAGTCCTCGTGTTGCACCCCTCATTTTGGTTTTAGCTTTTTGGTCCGCGCGGCTTTGGGCAGGGCTGGGTGAGCACATTTTCGAGCTCAAAATCCATCACTTTGACCCCCAAGTAGCTCATTTTCAGCCGTGCTCCGTAGAAAAGGCGTTTTTACGGAGTGTTTGGTCTTACTCGCGGACACGCCTTTACGGAGCATTTTCATCTTACTTACTTACTTACTTACTTCTTAATCGCGATGTTATATTATCCCAAAAGTCAAACGGACACGTGCGAGCGCCGGATCCATTAACCATTAGGGTCAGTTCAGCTAGACGCGTGAGGCTTATATGTATTTTGCGTAAGGATGCTAACGGGTGCGATCATACCAGCACTAATGCACCGGATCCCATCAGAACTCCGCAGATAAGCGTGCTTGGGCGAGAGTAGTACTAGGATGGGTGACCTCCTGGGAAGTCCTCGTGTTGCACCCCTCATTTTGGTTTTAGCTTTTTGGTCCGCGCGGCTTTGGGCAGGGCTGGGTGAGCACATTTTCGAGCTCAAAATCCATCACTTTGACCCCCAAGTAGCTCATTTTCAGCCGTGCTCCGTAGAAAAGGCGTTTTTACGGAGTGTTTGGTCTTACTCGCGGACACGCCTTTACGGATCATTTTCATCTTACTTACTTACTTACTTACTTCTTAATCGCGATGTTATATTATCCCAAAAGTCAAACGGACACGTGAGCACATTTTCGAGCTCAAAATCCATCACTTTGACCCCCAAGTAGCTCATTTTCAGCCGTGCTCCGTAGAAAAGGCGTTTTTACGGAGTGTTTGGTCTTGCTCGCGGACACGCCTTTACGGATCATTTTCATCTTAGTTACTTACTTACTTACTTCTTAATCACGATGTTATATTATCCCAAAAGTCAAACGGACACGTGCGAGCGCCGGATCCATTAACCATTAGGGTCAGTTCAGCTAGACGCGTGAGGCTTATATGTATTTTGCGTAAGGATGCTAACGGGTGCGATCATACCAGCACTAATGCACCGGATCCCATCAGAACTCCGCAGTTAAGCGTGCTTGGGCGAGAGTAGTACTAGGATGGGTGACCTCCTGGGAAGTCCTCGTGTTGCACCCCTCATTTTGGTTTTAGCTTTTTGGTCCGCGCGGCTTTGGGCAGGGCTGGGTGAGCACATTTTCGAGCTCAAAATCCATCATTTTGACCCCCAAGTAGCTCATTTTCAGCCGTGCTCCGTAGAAAAGGCGTTTTTACGGAGTGTTTGGTCTTACTCGCGGACACGCCTTTACGGATCATTTTCATCTTACTTACTTACTTACTTACTTCTTAATCGCGATGTTATATTATCCCAAAAGTCAAACGGACACGTGCGAGCGCCGGATCCATTAACCATTAGGGTCAGTTCAGCTAGACGCGTGAGGCTTATATGTATTTTGCGTAAGGATGCTAACGGGTGCGATCATACCAGCACTAATGCACCGGATCCCATCAGAACTCCGCAGTTAAGCGTGCTCGGGCGAGAGTAGTACTAGGATGGGTGACCTCCTGGGAAGTCCTCGTGTTGCACCCCTCATTTTGGTTTTAGCTTTTTGGTCCGCGCGGCTTTGGGCAGGGCTGGGTGAGCACATTTTCGAGCTCAAAATCCATCACTTTGACCCCCAAGTAGCTCATTTTCAGCCGTGCTCCGTAGAAAAGGCGTTTTTACGGAGTGTTTGGTCTTGCTCGCGGACACGCCTTTACGGATCATTTTCATCTTACTTACTTACTTACTTACTTCTTAATCGCGATGTTATATTATCCCAAAAGTCAAACGGACACGTGCGAGCGCCGGATCCATTAACCATTAGGGTCAGTTCAGCTAGACGCGTGAGGCTTATATGTATTTTGCGTAAGGATGCTAACGGGTGCGATCATACCAGCACTAATGCACCGGATCCCATCAGAACTCCGCAGTTAAGCGTGCTTGGGCGAGAGTAGTACTAGGATGGGTGACCTCCTGGGAAGTCCTCGTGTTGCACCCCTCATTTTGGTTTTAGCTTTTTGGTCCGCGCGGCTTTGGGCAGGGCTGGGTGAGCACATTTTCGAGCTCAAAATCCATCACTTTGACCCCCAAGTAGCTCATTTTCAGCCGTGCTCCGTAGAAAAGGCGTTTTTACGGAGTGTTTGGTCTTACTCGCGGACACGCCTTTACGGATCATTTTCATCTTACTTACTTACTTACTTACTTCTTAATCGCGATGTTATATTATCCCAAAAGTCAAACGGACACGTGCGAGCGCCGGATCCATTAACCATTAGGGTCAGTTCAGCTAGACGCGTGAGGCTTATATGTATTTTGCGTAAGGATGCTAACGGGTGCGATCATACCAGCACTAATGCACCGGATCCCATCAGAACTCCGCAGTTAAGCGTGCTTGGGCGAGAGTAGTACTAGGATGGGTGACCTCCTGGGAAGTCCTCGTGTTGCACCCCTCATTTTGGTTTTAGCTTTTTGGTCCGCGCGGCTTTGGGCAGGGCTGGGTGAGCACATTTTCGAGCTCAAAATCCATCACTTTGACCCCCAAGTAGCTCATTTTCAGCCGTGCTCCGTAGAAAAGGCGTTTTTACGGAGTGTTTGGTCTTACTCGCGGACACGCCTTTACGGATCATTTTCATCTTACTTACTTACTTACTTACTTCTTAATCGCGATGTTATATTATCCCAAAAGTCAAACGGACACGTGCGAGCGCCGGATCCATTAACCATTAGGGTCAGTTCAGCTAGACGCGTGAGGCTTATATGTATTTTGCGTAAGGATGCTAACGGGTGCGATCATACCAGCACTAATGCACCGGATCCCATCAGAACTCCGCAGATAAGCGTGCTTGGGCGAGAGTAGTACTAGGATGGGTGGCCTCCTGGGAAGTCCTCGTGTTGCACCCCTCATTTTGGTTTTAGCTTTTTGGTCCGCGCGGCTTTGGGCAGGGCTGGGTGAGCACATTTTCGAGCTCAAAATCCATCACTTTGACCCCCAAGTAGCTCATTTTCAGCCGTGCTCCGTAGAAAAGGCGTTTTTACGGAGTGTTTGGTCTTACTCGCGGACACGCCTTTACGGAGCATTTTCATCTTACTTACTTACTTACTTACTTCTTAATCGCGATGTTATATTATCCCAAAAGTCAAACGGACACGTGCGAGCGCCGGATCCATTAACCATTAGGGTCAGTTCAGCTAGACGCGTGAGGCTTATATGTATTTTGCGTAAGGATGCTAACGGGTGCGATCATACCAGCACTAATGCACCGGATCCCATCAGAACTCCGCAGATAAGCGTGCTTGGGCGAGAGTAGTACTAGGATGGGTGACCTCCTGGGAAGTCCTCGTGTTGCACCCCTCATTTTGGTTTTAGCTTTTTGGTCCGCGCGGCTTTGGGCAGGGCTGGGTGAGCACATTTTCGAGCTCAAAATCCATCACTTTGACCCCCAAGTAGCTCATTTTCAGCCGTGCTCCGTAGAAAAGGCGTTTTTACGGAGTGTTTGGTCTTACTCGCGGACACGCCTTTACGGATCATTTTCATCTTACTTACTTACTTACTTACTTCTTAATCGCGATGTTATATTATCCCAAAAGTCAAACGGACACGTGAGCACATTTTCGAGCTCAAAATCCATCACTTTGACCCCCAAGTAGCTCATTTTCAGCCGTGCTCCGTAGAAAAGGCGTTTTTACGGAGTGTTTGGTCTTGCTCGCGGACACGCCTTTACGGATCATTTTCATCTTAGTTACTTACTTACTTACTTCTTAATCACGATGTTATATTATCCCAAAAGTCAAACGGACACGTGCGAGCGCCGGATCCATTAACCATTAGGGTCAGTTCAGCTAGACGCGTGAGGCTTATATGTATTTTGCGTAAGGATGCTAACGGGTGCGATCATACCAGCACTAATGCACCGGATCCCATCAGAACTCCGCAGTTAAGCGTGCTTGGGCGAGAGTAGTACTAGGATGGGTGACCTCCTGGGAAGTCCTCGTGTTGCACCCCTCATTTTGGTTTTAGCTTTTTGGTCCGCGCGGCTTTGGGCAGGGCTGGGTGAGCACATTTTCGAGCTCAAAATCCATCATTTTGACCCCCAAGTAGCTCATTTTCAGCCGTGCTCCGTAGAAAAGGCGTTTTTACGGAGTGTTTGGTCTTACTCGCGGACACGCCTTTACGGATCATTTTCATCTTACTTACTTACTTACTTACTTCTTAATCGCGATGTTATATTATCCCAAAAGTCAAACGGACACGTGCGAGCGCCGGATCCATTAACCATTAGGGTCAGTTCAGCTAGACGCGTGAGGCTTATATGTATTTTGCGTAAGGATGCTAACGGGTGCGATCATACCAGCACTAATGCACCGGATCCCATCAGAACTCCGCAGTTAAGCGTGCTTGGGCGAGAGTAGTACTAGGATGGGTGACCTCCTGGGAAGTCCTCGTGTTGCACCCCTCATTTTGGTTTTAGCTTTTTGGTCCGCGCGGCTTTGGGCAGGGCTGGGTGAGCACATTTTCGAGCTCAAAATCCATCACTTTGACCCCCAAGTAGCTCATTTTCAGCCGTGCTCCGTAGAAAAGGCGTTTTTACGGAGTGTTTGGTCTTGCTCGCGGACACGCCTTTACGGATCATTTTCATCTTACTTACTTACTTACTTACTTCTTAATCGCGATGTTATATTATCCCAAAAGTCAAACGGACACGTGCGAGCGCCGGATCCATTAACCATTAGGGTCAGTTCAGCTAGACGCGTGAGGCTTATATGTATTTTGCGTAAGGATGCTAACGGGTGCGATCATACCAGCACTAATGCACCGGATCCCATCAGAACTCCGCAGTTAAGCGTGCTTGGGCGAGAGTAGTACTAGGATGGGTGACCTCCTGGGAAGTCCTCGTGTTGCACCCCTCATTTTGGTTTTAGCTTTTTGGTCCGCGCGGCTTTGGGCAGGGCTGGGTGAGCACATTTTCGAGCTCAAAATCCATCACTTTGACCCCCAAGTAGCTCATTTTCAGCCGTGCTCCGTAGAAAAGGCGTTTTTACGGAGTGT
Source organism: Corylus americana (assembly GCA_036287905.1). Taxonomy (NCBI): domain Eukaryota; kingdom Viridiplantae; phylum Streptophyta; class Magnoliopsida; order Fagales; family Betulaceae; genus Corylus; species Corylus americana. The sequence goes on along the minus strand of CP125818.1, from coordinate 10,484,026 downwards.
TTGGTCTTACTCGCGGACACGCCTTTACGGATCATTTTCATCTTACTTACTTACTTACTTACTTCTTAATCGCGATGTTATATTATCCCAAAAGTCAAACGGACACGTGCGAGCGCCGGATCCATTAACCATTAGGGTCAGTTCAGCTAGACGCGTGAGGCTTATATGTATTTTGCGTAAGGATGCTAACGGGTGCGATCATACCAGCACTAATGCACCGGATCCCATCAGAACTCCGCAGTTAAGCGTGCTTGGGCGAGAGTAGTACTAGGATGGGTGACCTCCTGGGAAGTCCGCGTGTTGCACCCCTCATTTTGGTTTTAGCTTTTTGGTCCGCGCGGCTTTGGGCAGGGCTGGGTGAGCACATTTTCGAGCTCAAAATCCATCACTTTGACCCCCAAGTAGCTCATTTTCAGCCGTGCTCCGTAGAAAAGGCGTTTTTACGGAGTGTTTGGTCTTACTCGCGGACACGCCTTTACGGATCATTTTCATCTTACTTACTTACTTACTTACTTCTTAATCGCGATGTTATATTATCCCAAAAGTCAAACGGACACGTGCGAGCGCCGGATCCATTAACCATTAGGGTCAGTTCAGCTAGACGCGTGAGGCTTATATGTATTTTGCGTAAGGATGCTAACGGGTGCGATCATACCAGCACTAATGCACCGGATCCCATCAGAACTCCGCAGTTAAGCGTGCGTGGGCGAGAGTAGTACTAGGATGGGTGACCTCCTGGGAAGTCCTCGTGTTGCACCCCTCATTTTGGTTTTAGCTTTTTGGTCCGCGCGGCTTTGGGCAGGGCTGGGTGAGAACATTTTCGAGCTCAAAATCCATCACTTTGACCCCCAAGTAGCTCATTTTCAGCCGTGCTCCGTAGAAAAGGCGTTTTTACGGAGTGTTTGGTCTTACTCGCGGACACGCCTTTACGGAGCATTTTCATCTTACTTACTTACTTACTTACTTCTTAATCGCGATGTTATATTATCCCAAAAGTCAAACGGACACGTGCGAGCGCCGGATCCATTAACCATTAGGGTCAGTTCAGCTAGACGCGTGAGGCTTATATGTATTTTGCGTAAGGATGCTAACGGGTGCGATCATACCAGCACTAATGCACCGGATCCCATCAGAACTCCGCAGTTAAGCGTGCTTGGGCGAGAGTAGTACTAGGATGGGTGACCTCCTGGGAAGTCCTCGTGTTGCACCCCTCATTTTGGTTTTAGCTTTTTGGTCCGCGCGGCTTTGGGCAGGGCTGGGTGAGCACATTTTCGAGCTCAAAATCCATCACTTTGACCCCCAAGTAGCTCATTTTCAGCCGTGCTCCGTAGAAAAGGCGTTTTTACGGAGTGTTTGGTCTTGCTCGCGGACACGCCTTTACGGATCATTTTCATCTTACTTACTTACTTACTTACTTCTTAATCGCGATGTTATATTATCCCAAAAGTCAAACGGACACGTGAGCACATTTTCGAGCTCAAAATCCATCACTTTGACCCCCAAGTAGCTCATTTTCAGCCGTGCTCCGTAGAAAAGGCGTTTTTACGGAGTGTTTGGTCTTGCTCGCGGACACGCCTTTACGGATCATTTTCATCTTAGTTACTTACTTACTTAGTTCTTAATCGCGATGTTATATTATCCCAAAAGTCAAACGGACACGTGCGAGCGCCGGATCCATTAACCATTAGGGTCAGTTCAGCTAGACGCGTGAGGCTTATATGTATTTTGCGTAAGGATGCTAACGGGTGCGATCATACCAGCACTAATGCACCGGATCCCATCAGAACTCCGCAGTTAAGCGTGCTTGGGCGAGAGTAGTACTAGGATGGGTGACCTCCTGGGAAGTCCTCGTGTTGCACCCCTCATTTTGGTTTTAGCTTTTTGGTCCGCGCGGCTTTGGGCAGGGCTGGGTGAGCACATTTTCGAGCTCAAAATCCATCATTTTGACCCCCAAGTAGCTCATTTTCAGCCGTGCTCCGTAGAAAAGGCGTTTTTACGGAGTGTTTGGTCTTGCTCGCGGACACGCCTTTACGGATCATTTTCATCTTACTTACTTACTTACTTACTTCTTAATCGCGATGTTATATTATCCCAAAAGTCAAACGGACACGTGCGAGCGCCGGATCCATTAACCATTAGGGTCAGTTCAGCTAGACGCGTGAGGCTTATATGTATTTTGCGTAAGGATGCTAACGGGTGCGATCATACCAGCACTAATGCACCGGATCCCATCAGAACTCCGCAGTTAAGCGTGCTTGGGCGAGAGTAGTACTAGGATGGGTGACCTCCTGGGAAGTCCTCGTGTTGCACCCCTCATTTTGGTTTTAGCTTTTTGGTCCGCGCGGCTTTGGGCAGGGCTGGGTGAGCACATTTTCGAGCTCAAAATCCATCACTTTGAACCCCAAGTAGCTCATTTTCAGCCGTGCTCCGTAGAAAAGGCGTTTTTACGGAGTGTTTGGTCTTGCTCGCGGACACGCCTTTACGGATCATTTTCATCTTAGTTACTTACTTACTTACTTCTTAATCGCGATGTTATATTATCCCAAAAGTCAAACGGACACGTGCGAGCGCCGGATCCATTAACCATTAGGGTCAGTTCAGCTAGACGCGTGAGGCTTATATGTATTTTGCGTAAGGATGCTAACGGGTGCGATCATACCAGCACTAATGCACCGGATCCCATCAGAACTCCGCAGTTAAGCGTGCTTGGGCGAGAGTAGTACTAGGATGGGTGACCTCCTGGGAAGTCCTCGTGTTGCACCCCTCATTTTGGTTTTAGCTTTTTGGTCCGCGCGGCTTTGGGCAGGGCTGGGTGAGCACATTTTCGAGCTCAAAATCCATCATTTTGACCCCCAAGTAGCTCATTTTCAGCCGTGCTCCGTAGAAAAGGCGTTTTTACGGAGTGTTTGGTCTTGCTCGCGGACACGCCTTTACGGATCATTTTCATCTTACTTACTTACTTACTTACTTCTTAATCGCGATGTTATATTATCCCAAAAGTCAAACGGACACGTGCGAGCGCCGGATCCATTAACCATTAGGGTCAGTTCAGCTAGACGCGTGAGGCTTATATGTATTTTGCGTAAGGATGCTAACGGGTGCGATCATACCAGCACTAATGCACCGGATCCCATCAGAACTCCGCAGTTAAGCGTGCTTGGGCGAGAGTAGTACTAGGATGGGTGACCTCCTGGGAAGTCCTCGTGTTGCACCCCTCATTTTGGTTTTAGCTTTTTGGTCCGCGCGGCTTTGGGCAGGGCTGGGTGAGCACATTTTCGAGCTCAAAATCCATCACTTTGACCCCCAAGTAGCTCATTTTCAGCCGTGCTCCGTAGAAAAGGCGTTTTTACGGAGTGTTTGGTCTTGCTCGCGGACACGCCTTTACGGATCATTTTCATCTTACTTACTTACTTACTTACTTCTTAATCGCGATGTTATATTATCCCAAAAGTCAAACGGACACGTGCGAGCGCCGGATCCATTAACCATTAGGGTCAGTTCAGCTAGACGCGTGAGGCTTATATGTATTTTGCGTAAGGATGCTAACGGGTGCGATCATACCAGCACTAATGCACCGGATCCCATCAGAACTCCGCAGTTAAGCGTGCTTGGGCGAGAGTAGTACTAGGATGGGTGACCTCCTGGGAAGTCCTCGTGTTGCACCCCTCATTTTGGTTTTAGCTTTTTGGTCCGCGCGGCTTTGGGCAGGGCTGGGTGAGCACATTTTCGAGCTCAAAATCCATCACTTTGACCCCCAAGTAGCTCATTTTCAGCCGTGCTCCGTAGAAAAGGCGTTTTTACGGAGTGTTTGGTCTTACTCGCGGACACGCCTTTACGGATCATTTTCATCTTACTTACTTACTTACTTACTTCTTAATCGCGATGTTATATTATCCCAAAAGTCAAACGGACACGTGCGAGCGCCGGATCCATTAACCATTAGGGTCAGTTCAGCTAGACGCGTGAGGCTTATATGTATTTTGCGTAAGGATGCTAACGGGTGCGATCATACCAGCACTAATGCACCGGATCCCATCAGAACTCCGCAGTTAAGCGTGCTTGGGCGAGAGTAGTACTAGGATGGGTGACCTCCTGGGAAGTCCGCGTGTTGCACCCCTCATTTTGGTTTTAGCTTTTTGGTCCGCGCGGCTTTGGGCAGGGCTGGGTGAGCACATTTTCGAGCTCAAAATCCATCACTTTGACCCCCAAGTAGCTCATTTTCAGCCGTGCTCCGTAGAAAAGGCGTTTTTACGGAGTGTTTGGTCTTACTCGCGGACACGCCTTTACGGATCATTTTCATCTTACTTACTTACTTACTTACTTCTTAATCGCGATGTTATATTATCCCAAAAGTCAAACGGACACGTGCGAGCGCCGGATCCATTAACCATTAGGGTCAGTTCAGCTAGACGCGTGAGGCTTATATGTATTTTGCGTAAGGATGCTAACGGGTGCGATCATACCAGCACTAATGCACCGGATCCCATCAGAACTCCGCAGTTAAGCGTGCGTGGGCGAGAGTAGTACTAGGATGGGTGACCTCCTGGGAAGTCCTCGTGTTGCACCCCTCATTTTGGTTTTAGCTTTTTGGTCCGCGCGGCTTTGGGCAGGGCTGGGTGAGAACATTTTCGAGCTCAAAATCCATCACTTTGACCCCCAAGTAGCTCATTTTCAGCCGTGCTCCGTAGAAAAGGCGTTTTTACGGAGTGTTTGGTCTTACTCGCGGACACGCCTTTACGGAGCATTTTCATCTTACTTACTTACTTACTTACTTCTTAATCGCGATGTTATATTATCCCAAAAGTCAAACGGACACGTGCGAGCGCCGGATCCATTAACCATTAGGGTCAGTTCAGCTAGACGCGTGAGGCTTATATGTATTTTGCGTAAGGATGCTAACGGGTGCGATCATACCAGCACTAATGCACCGGATCCCATCAGAACTCCGCAGTTAAGCGTGCTTGGGCGAGAGTAGTACTAGGATGGGTGACCTCCTGGGAAGTCCTCGTGTTGCACCCCTCATTTTGGTTTTAGCTTTTTGGTCCGCGCGGCTTTGGGCAGGGCTGGGTGAGCACATTTTCGAGCTCAAAATCCATCACTTTGACCCCCAAGTAGCTCATTTTCAGCCGTGCTCCGTAGAAAAGGCGTTTTTACGGAGTGTTTGGTCTTGCTCGCGGACACGCCTTTACGGATCATTTTCATCTTACTTACTTACTTACTTACTTCTTAATCGCGATGTTATATTATCCCAAAAGTCAAACGGACACGTGAGCACATTTTCGAGCTCAAAATCCATCACTTTGACCCCCAAGTAGCTCATTTTCAGCCGTGCTCCGTAGAAAAGGCGTTTTTACGGAGTGTTTGGTCTTGCTCGCGGACACGCCTTTACGGATCATTTTCATCTTAGTTACTTACTTACTTACTTCTTAATCGCGATGTTATATTATCCCAAAAGTCAAACGGACACGTGCGAGCGCCGGATCCATTAACCATTAGGGTCAGTTCAGCTAGACGCGTGAGGCTTATATGTATTTTGCGTAAGGATGCTAACGGGTGCGATCATACCAGCACTAATGCACCGGATCCCATCAGAACTCCGCAGTTAAGCGTGCTTGGGCGAGAGTAGTACTAGGATGGGTGACCTCCTGGGAAGTCCTCGTGTTGCACCCCTCATTTTGGTTTTAGCTTTTTGGTCCGCGCGGCTTTGGGCAGGGCTGGGTGAGCACATTTTCGAGCTCAAAATCCATCATTTTGACCCCCAAGTAGCTCATTTTCAGCCGTGCTCCGTAGAAAAGGCGTTTTTACGGAGTGTTTGGTCTTGCTCGCGGACACGCCTTTACGGATCATTTTCATCTTACTTACTTACTTACTTACTTCTTAATCGCGATGTTATATTATCCCAAAAGTCAAACGGACACGTGCGAGCGCCGGATCCATTAACCATTAGGGTCAGTTCAGCTAGACGCGTGAGGCTTATATGTATTTTGCGTAAGGATGCTAACGGGTGCGATCATACCAGCACTAATGCACCGGATCCCATCAGAACTCCGCAGTTAAGCGTGCTTGGGCGAGAGTAGTACTAGGATGGGTGACCTCCTGGGAAGTCCTCGTGTTGCACCCCTCATTTTGGTTTTAGCTTTTTGGTCCGCGCGGCTTTGGGCAGGGCTGGGTGAGCACATTTTCGAGCTCAAAATCCATCACTTTGAACCCCAAGTAGCTCATTTTCAGCCGTGCTCCGTAGAAAAGGCGTTTTTACGGAGTGTTTGGTCTTGCTCGCGGACACGCCTTTACGGATCATTTTCATCTTAGTTACTTACTTACTTACTTCTTAATCGCGATGTTATATTATCCCAAAAGTCAAACGGACACGTGCGAGCGCCGGATCCATTAACCATTAGGGTCAGTTCAGCTAGACGCGTGAGGCTTATATGTATTTTGCGTAAGGATGCTAACGGGTGCGATCATACCAGCACTAATGCACCGGATCCCATCAGAACTCCGCAGTGAAGCGTGCTTGGGCGAGAGTAGTACTAGGATGGGTGACCTCCTGGGAAGTCCTCGTGTTGCACCCCTCATTTTGGTTTTAGCTTTTTGGTCCGCGCGGCTTTGGGCAGGGCTGGGTGAGCACATTTTCGAGCTCAAAATCCATCATTTTGACCCCCAAGTAGCTCATTTTCAGCCGTGCTCCGTAGAAAAGGCGTTTTTACGGAGTGTTTGGTCTTGCTCGCGGACACGCCTTTACGGATCATTTTCATCTTACTTACTTACTTACTTACTTCTTAATCGCGATGTTATATTATCCCAAAAGTCAAACGGACACGTGCGAGCGCCGGATCCATTAACCATTAGGGTCAGTTCAGCTAGACGCGTGAGGCTTATATGTATTTTGCGTAAGGATGCTAACGGGTGCGATCATACCAGCACTAATGCACCGGATCCCATCAGAACTCCGCAGTTAAGCGTGCTTGGGCGAGAGTAGTACTAGGATGGGTGACCTCCTGGGAAGTCCTCGTGTTGCACCCCTCATTTTGGTTTTAGCTTTTTGGTCCGCGCGGCTTTGGGCAGGGCTGGGTGAGCACATTTTCGAGCTCAAAATCCATCACTTTGACCCCCAAGTAGCTCATTTTCAGCCGTGCTCCGTAGAAAAGGCGTTTTTACGGAGTGTTTGGTCTTGCTCGCGGACACGCCTTTACGGATCATTTTCATCTTACTTACTTACTTACTTACTTCTTAATCGCGATGTTATATTATCCCAAAAGTCAAACGGACACGTGCGAGCGCCGGATCCATTAACCATTAGGGTCAGTTCAGCTAGACGCGTGAGGCTTATATGTATTTTGCGTAAGGATGCTAACGGGTGCGATCATACCAGCACTAATGCACCGGATCCCATCTGAACTCCGCAGTTAAGCGTGCTTGGGCGAGAGTAGTACTAGGATGGGTGACCTCCTGGGAAGTCCTCGTGTTGCACCCCTCATTTTGGTTTTAGCTTTTTGGTCCGCGCGGCTTTGGGCAGGGCTGGGTGAGCACATTTTCGAGCTCAAAATCCATCATTTTGACCCCCAAGTAGCTCATTTTCAGCCGTGCTCCGTAGAAAAGGCGTTTTTACGGAGTGTTTGGTCTTGCTCGCGGACACGCCTTTACGGATCATTTTCATCTTACTTACTTACTTACTTACTTCTTAATCGCGATGTTATATTATCCCAAAAGTCAAACGGACACGTGCGAGCGCCGGATCCATTAACCATTAGGGTCAGTTCAGCTAGACGCGTGAGGCTTATATGTATTTTGCGTAAGGATGCTAACGGGTGCGATCATACCAGCACTAATGCACCGGATCCCATCAGAACTCCGCAGTTAAGCGTGCTTGGGCGAGAGTAGTACTAGGATGGGTGACCTCCTGGGAAGTCCTCGTGTTGCACCCCTCATTTTGGTTTTAGCTTTTTGGTTCGCGCGGCTTTGGGCAGGGCTGGGTGAGCACATTTTCGAGCTCAAAATCCATCACTTTGACCCCCAAGTAGCTCATTTTCAGCCGTGCTCCGTAGAAAAGGCGTTTTTACGGAGTGTTTGGTCTTGCTCGCGGACACGCCTTTACGGATCATTTTCATCTTACTTACTTACTTACTTACTTCTTAATCGCGATGTTATATTATCCCAAAAGTCAAACGGACACGTGCGAGCGCCGGATCCATTAACCATTAGGGTCAGTTCAGCTAGACGCGTGAGGCTTATATGTATTTTGCGTAAGGATGCTAACGGGTGCGATCATACCAGCACTAATGCACCGGATCCCATCAGAACTCCGCAGTTAAGCGTGCTTGGGCGAGAGTAGTACTAGGATGGGTGACCTCCTGGGAAGTCCTCGTGTTGCACCCCTCATTTTGGTTTTAGCTTTTTGGTCCGCGCGGCTTTGGGCAGGGCTGGGTGAGCACATTTTCGAGCTCAAAATCCATCACTTTGACCCCCAAGTAGCTCATTTTCAGCCGTGCTCCGTAGAAAAGGCGTTTTTACGGAGTGTTTGGTCTTGCTCGCGGACACGCCTTTACGGATCATTTTCATCTTACTTACTTACTTACTTACTTCTTAATCGCGATGTTATATTATCCCAAAAGTCAAACGGACACGTGCGAGCGCCGGATCCATTAACCATTAGGGTCAGTTCAGCTAGACGCGTGAGGCTTATATGTATTTTGCGTAAGGATGCTAACGGGTGCGATCATACCAGCACTAATGCACCGGATCCCATCAGAACTCCGCAGTTAAGCGTGCTTGGGCGAGAGTAGTACTAGGATGGGTGACCTCCTGGGAAGTCCTCGTGTTGCACCCCTCATTTTGGTTTTAGCTTTTTGGTCCGCGCGGCTTTGGGCAGGGCTGGGTGAGCACATTTTCGAGCTCAAAATCCATCATTTTGACCCCCAAGTAGCTCATTTTCAGCCGTGCTCCGTAGAAAAGGCGTTTTTACGGAGTGTTTGGTCTTGCTCGCGGACACGCCTTTACGGATCATTTTCATCTTACTTACTTACTTACTTACTTCTTAATCGCGATGTTATATTATCCCAAAAGTCAAACGGACACGTGCGAGCGCCGGATCCATTAACCATTAGGGTCAGTTCAGCTAGACGCGTGAGGCTTATATGTATTTTGCGTAAGGATGCTAACGGGTGCGATCATACCAGCACTAATGCACCGGATCCCATCAGAACTCCGCAGTTAAGCGTGCTTGGGCGAGAGTAGTACTAGGATGGGTGACCTCCTGGGAAGTCCTCGTGTTGCACCCCTCATTTTGGTTTTAGCTTTTTGGTCCGCGCGGCTTTGGGCAGGGCTGGGTGAGCACATTTTCGAGCTCAAAATCCATCATTTTGACCCCCAAGTAGCTCATTTTCAGCCGTGCTCCGTAGAAAAGGCGTTTTTACGGAGTGTTTGGTCTTACTCGCTGACACGCCTTTACGGATCATTTTCATCTTACTTACTTACTTACTTACTTCTTAATCGCGATGTTATATTATCCCAAAAGTCAAACGGACACGTGCGAGCGCCGGATCCATTAACCATTAGGGTCAGTTCAGGTAGACGCGTGAGGCTTATATGTATTTTGCGTAAGGATGCTAACGGGTGCGATCATACCATCACTAATGCACCGGATCCCATCAGAACTCCGCAGTTAAGCGTGCTTGGGCGAGAGTAGTACTAGGATGGGTGACCTCCTGGGAAGTCCTCGTGTTGCACCCCTCATTTTGGTTTTAGCTTTTTGGTCCGCGCGGCTTTGGGCAGGGCTGGGTGAGCACATTTTCGAGCTCAAAATCCATCATTTTGACCCCCAAGTAGCTAATTTTCAGCCGTGCTCCGTAGAAAAGGCGTTTTTACGGAGTGTTTGGTCTTACTCGCGGACACGCCTTTACGGATCATTTTCATCTTACTTACTTACTTACTTACTTACTTCTTAATCGCGATGTTATATTATCCCAAAAGTCAAACGGACACGTGCGAGCGCCGGATCCATTAACCATTAGGGTCAGTTCAGCTAGACGCGTGAGGCTTATATGTATTTTGCGTAAGGATGCTAACGGGTGCGATCATACCAGCACTAATGCACCGGATCCCATCAGAACTCCGCAGTTAAGCGTGCTTGGGCGAGAGTAGTACTAGGATGGGTGACCTCCTGGGAAGTCCTCGTGTTGCACCCCTCATTTTGGTTTTAGCTTTTTGGTCCGCGCGGCTTTGGGCAGGGCTGGGTGAGCACATTTTCGAGCTCAAAATCCATCATTTTGACCCCCAAGTAGCTCATTTTCAGCCGTGCTCCGTAGAAAAGGCGTTTTTACGGAGTGTTTGGTCTTACTCGCTGACACGCCTTTACGGATCATTTTCATCTTACTTACTTACTTACTTACTTCTTAATCGCGAAGTTATATTATCCCAAAAGTCAAACGGACACGTGCGAGCGCCGGATCCATTAACCATTAGGGTCAGTTCAGCTAGACGCGTGAGGCTTATATGTATTTTGCGTAAGGATGCTAACGGGTGCGATCATACCAGCACTAATGCACCGGATCCCATCAGAACTCCGCAGTTAAGCGTGCTTGGGCGAGAGTAGTACTAGGATGGGTGACCTCCTGGGAAGTCCTCGTGTTGCACCCCTCATTTTGGTTTTAGCTTTTTGGTCCGCGCGGCTTTGGGCAGGGCTGGGTGAGCACATTTTCGAGCTCAAAATCCATCATTTTGACCCCCAAGTAGCTCATTTTCAGCCGTGCTCCGTAGAAAAGGCGTTTTTACGGAGTGTTTGGTCTTACTCGCGGACACGCCTTTACGGATCATTTTCATCTTACTTACTTACTTACTTACTTCTTAATCGCGATGTTATATTATCCCAAAAGTCAAACGGACACGTGCGAGCGCCGGATCCATTAACCATTAGGGTCAGTTCAGCTAGACGCGTGAGGCTTATATGTATTTTGCGTAAGGATGCTAACGGGTGCGATCATACCAGCACTAATGCACCGGATCCCATCAGAACTCCGCAGTTAAGCGTGCTTGGGCGAGAGTAGTACTAGGATGGGTGACCTCCTGGGAAGTCCTCGTGTTGCACCCCTCATTTTGGTTTTAGCTTTTTGGTCCGCGCGGCTTTGGGCAGGGCTGGGTGAGCACATTTTCGAGCTCAAAATCCATCATTTTGACCCCCAAGTAGCTCATTTTCAGCCGTGCTCCGTAGAAAAGGCGTTTTTACGGAGTGTTTGGTCTTACTCGCGGACACGCCTTTACGGATCATTTTCATCTTACTTACTTACTTACTTACTTCTTAATCGCGATGTTATATTATCCCAAATGTCAAACTGACACGTGCGAGCGCCGGATCCATTAACCATTAGGGTCTGTTCAGCTAGACGCGTGAGGCTTATATGTATTTTGCGTAAGGATGCTAACGGGTGCGATCATACCAGCACTAATGCACCGGATCCCATCAGAACTCCGCAGTTAAGCGTGCTTGGGCGAGAGTAGTACTAGGATGGGTGACCTCCTGGGAAGTCCTCGTGTTGCACCCCTCATTTTGGTTTTAGCTTTTTGGTCCGCGCGGCTTTGGGCAGGGCTAGGTGAGCACATTTTCGAGCTCAAAATCCATCATTTTGACCCCCAAGTAGCTCATTTTCAGCCGTGCTCCGTAGAAAAGGCGTTTTTACGGAGTGTTTGGTCTTACTCGCGGACACGCCTTTACGGATCATTTTCATCTTACTTACTTACTTACTTACTTACTTCTTAATCGCGATGTTATATTATCCCAAAAGTCAAACGGACACGTGCGAGCGCCGGATCCATTAACCATTAGGGTCAGTTCAGCTAGACGCGTGAGGCTTATATGTATTTTGCGTAAGGATGCTAACGGGTGCGATCATACCAGCACTAATGCACCGGATCCCATCAGAACTCCGCAGTTAAGCGTGCTTGGGCGAGAGTAGTACTAGGATGGGTGACCTCCTGGGAAGTCCTCGTGTTGCACCCCTCATTTTGGTTTTAGCTTTTTGGTCCGCGCGGCTTTGGGCAGGGCTGGGTGAGCACATTTTCGAGCTCAAAATCCATCATTTTGACCCCCAAGTAGCTCATTTTCAGCCGTGCTCCGTAGAAAAGGCGTTTTTACGGAGTGTTTGGTCTTGCTCGCGGACACGCCTTTACGGATCATTTTCATCTTACTTACTTACTTACTTACTTCTTAATCGCGATGTTATATTATCCCAAAAGTCAAACGGACACGTGCGAGCGCCGGATCCATTAACCATTAGGGTCAGTTCAGCTAGACGCGTGAGGCTTATATGTATTTTGCGTAAGGATGCTAATGGGTGCGATCATACCAGCACTAATGCACCGGATCCCATCAGAACTCCGCAGTTAAGCGTGCGTGGGCGAGAGTAGTACTAGGATGGGTGACCTCCTGGGAAGTCCTCGTGTTGCACCCCTCATTTTGGTTTTAGCTTTTTGGTCCGCGCGGCTTTGGGCAGGGCTGGGTGAGCACATTTTCGAGCTCAAAATCCATCATTTTGACCCCCAAGTAGCTCATTTTCAGCCGTGCTCCGTAGAAAAGGCGTTTTTACGGAGTGTTTGGTCTTACTCGCGGACACGCCTTTACGGATCATTTTCATCTTACTTACTTACTTACTTACTTCTTAATCGCGATGTTATATTATCCCAAAAGTCAAACGGACACGTGCGAGCGCCGGATCCATTAACCATTAGGGTCAGTTCAGCTAGACGCGTGAGGCTTATATGTATTTTGCGTAAGGATGCTAACGGGTGCGATCATACCAGCACTAATGCACCGGATCCCATCAGAACTCCGCAGTTAAGCGTGCTTGGGCGAGAGTAGTACTAGGATGGGTGACCTCCTGGGAAGTCCTCGTGTTGCACCTCTCATTTTGGTTTTAGCTTTTTGGTCCGCGCGGCTTTGGGCAGGGCTGGGTGAGCACATTTTCGAGCTCAAAATCCATCATTTTGACCCCCAAGTAGCTCATTTTCAGCCGTGCTCCGTAGAAAAGGCGTTTTTACGGAGTGTTTGGTCTTACTCGCGGACACGCCTTTACGGATCATTTTCATCTTACTTACTTACTTACTTACTTCTTAATCGCGATGTTATATTATCCCAAAAGTCAAACGGACACGTGCGAGCGCCGGATCCATTAACCATTAGGGTCAGTTCAGCTAGACGCGTGAGGCTTATATGTATTTTGCGTAAGGATGCTAACGGGTGCGATCATACCAGCACTAATGCACCGGATCCCATCAGAACTCCGCAGTTAAGCGTGCTTGGGCGAGAGTAGTACTAGGATTGGTGACCTCCTGGGAAGTCCTCGTGTTGCACCCCTCATTTTGGTTTTAGCTTTTTGGTCCGCGCGGCTTTGGGCAGGGCTGGGTGAGCACATTTTCGAGCTCAAAATCCATCACTTTGACCCCCAAGTAGCTCATTTTCAGCCGTGCTCCGTAGAAAAGGCGTTTTTACGGAGTGTTTGGTCTTGCTCGCGGACACGCCTTTACGGATCATTTTCATCTTACTTACTTACTTACTTACTTCTTAATCGCGATGTTATATTATCCCAAAAGTCAAACGGACACGTGCGAGCGCCGGATCCATTAACCATTAGGGTCAGTTCAGCTAGACGCGTGAGGCTTATATGTATTTTGCGTAAGGATGCTAACGGGTGCGATCATACCAGCACTAATGCACCGGATCCCATCAGAACTCCGCAGTTAAGCGTGCTTGGGCGAGAGTAGTACTAGGATGGGTGACCTCCTGGGAAGTCCTCGTGTTGCACCCCTCATTTTGGTTTTAGCTTTTTGGTCCGCGCGGCTTTGGGCAGGGCTGGGTGAGCACATTTTCGAGCTCAAAATCCATCACTTTGACCCCCAAGTAGCTCATTTTTAGCCGTGCTCCGTAGAAAAGGCGTTTTTACGGAGTGTTTGGTCTTACTCGCGGACACGCCTTTACGGATCATTTTCATCTTACTTACTTACTTACTTACTTCTTAATCGCGATGTTATATTATCCCAAAAGTCAAACGGACACGTGCGAGCGCCGGATCCATTAACCATTAGGGTCAGTTCAGCTAGACGCGTGAGGCTTATATGTATTTTGCGTAAGGATGCTAACGGGTGCGATCATACCAGCACTAATGCACCGGATCCCATCAGAACTCCGCAGTTAAGCGTGCTTGGGCGAGAGTAGTACTAGGATGGGTGACCTCCTGGGAAGTCCTCGTGTTGCACCCCTCATTTTGGTTTTAGCTTTTTGGTCCGCGCGGCTTTGGGCAGGGCTGGGTGAGCACATTTTCGAGCTCAAAATCCATCACTTTGACCCCCAAGTAGCTCATTTTCAGCCGTGCTCCGTAGAAAAGGCGTTTTTACGGAGTGTTTGGTCTTACTCGCGGACACGCCTTTACGGATCATTTTCATCTTACTTACTTACTTACTTACTTCTTAATCGCGATGTTATATTATCCCAAAAGTCAAACGGACACGTGCGAGCGCCGGATCCATTAACCATTAGGGTCAGTTCAGCTAGACGCGTGAGGCTTATATGTATTTTGCGTAAGGATGCTAACGGGTGCGATCATACCAGCACTAATGCACCGGATCCCATCAGAACTCCGCAGTTAAGCGTGCTTGGGCGAGAGTAGTACTAGGATGGGTGACCTCCTGGGAAGTCCTCGTGTTGCACCCCTCATTTTGGTTTTAGCTTTTTGGTCCGCGCGGCTTTGGGCAGGGCTGGGTGAGCACATTTTCGAGCTCAAAATCCATCACTTTGACCCCCAAGTAGCTCATTTTCAGCCGTGCTCCGTAGAAAAGGCGTTTTTACGGAGTGTTTGGTCTTACTCGCGGACACGCCTTTACGGATCATTTTCATCTTACTTACTTACTTACTTACTTCTTAATCGCGATGTTATATTATCCCAAAAGTCAAACGGACACGTGCGAGCGCCGGATCCATTAACCATTAGGGTCAGTTCAGCTAGACGCGTGAGGCTTATATGTATTTTGCGTAAGGATGCTAACGGGTGCGATCATACCAGCACTAATGCACCGGATCCCATCAGAACTCCGCAGTTAAGCGTGCTTGGGCGAGAGTAGTACTAGGATGGGTGACCTCCTGGGAAGTCCTCGTGTTGCACCCCTCATTTTGGTTTTAGCTTTTTGGTCCGCGCGGCTTTGGGCAGGGCTGGGTGAGCACATTTTCGAGCTCAAAATCCATCACTTTGACCCCCAAGTAGCTCATTTTCAGCCGTGCTCCGTAGAAAAGGCGTTTTTACGGAGTGTTTGGTCTTACTCGCGGACACGCCTTTACGGATCATTTTCATCTTACTTACTTACTTACTTACTTCTTAATCGCGATGTTATATTATCCCAAAAGTCAAACGGACACGTGCGAGCGCCGGATCCATTAACCATTAGGGTCAGTTCAGCTAGACGCGTGAGGCTTATATGTATTTTGCGTAAGGATGCTAACGGGTGCGATCATACCAGCACTAATGCACCGGATCCCATCAGAACTCCGCAGTTAAGCGTGCTTGGGCGAGAGTAGTACTAGGATGGGTGACCTCCTGGGAAGTCCTCGTGTTGCACCCCTCATTTTGGTTTTAGCTTTTTGGTCCGCGCGGCTTTGGGCAGGGCTGGGTGAGCACATTTTCGAGCTCAAAATCCATCACTTTGACCCCCAAGTAGCTCATTTTCAGCCGTGCTCCGTAGAAAAGGCGTTTTTACGGAGTGTTTGGTCTTACTCGCGGACACGCCTTTACGGATCATTTTCATCTTACTTACTTACTTACTTACTTCTTAATCGCGATGTTATATTATCCCAAAAGTCAAACGGACACGTGCGAGCGCCGGATCCATTAACCATTAGGGTCAGTTCAGCTAGACGCGTGAGGCTTATATGTATTTTGCGTAAGGATGCTAACGGGTGCGATCATACCAGCACTAATGCACCGGATCCCATCAGAACTCCGCAGTTAAGCGTGCTTGGGCGAGAGTAGTACTAGGATGGGTGACCTCCTGGGAAGTCCTCGTGTTGCACCCCTCATTTTGGTTTTAGCTTTTTGGTCCGCGCGGCTTTGGGCAGGGCTGGGTGAGCACATTTTCGAGCTCAAAATCCATCACTTTGACCCCCAAGTAGCTCATTTTCAGCCGTGCTCCGTAGAAAAGGCGTTTTTACGGAGTGTTTGGTCTTACTCGCGGACACGCCTTTACGGATCATTTTCATCTTACTTACTTACTTACTTACTTCTTAATCGCGATGTTATATTATCCCAAAAGTCAAACGGACACGTGCGAGCGCCGGATCCATTAACCATTAGGGTCAGTTCAGCTAGACGCGTGAGGCTTATATGTATTTTGCGTAAGGATGCTAACGGGTGCGATCATACCAGCACTAATGCACCGGATCCCATCAGAACTCCGCAGTTAAGCGTGCTTGGGCGAGAGTAGTACTAGGATGGGTGACCTCCTGGGAAGTCCTCGTGTTGCACCCCTCATTTTGGTTTTAGCTTTTTGGTCCGCGCGGCTTTGGGCAGGGCTGGGTGAGCACATTTTCGAGCTCAAAATCCATCACTTTGACCCCCAAGTAGCTCATTTTCAGCCGTGCTCCGTAGAAAAGGCGTTTTTACGGAGTGTTTGGTCTTGCTCGCGGACACGCCTTTACGGATCATTTTCATCTTACTTACTTACTTACTTACTTCTTAATCGCGATGTTATATTATCCCAAAAGTCAAACGGACACGTGCGAGCGCCGGATCCATTAACCATTAGGGTCAGTTCAGCTAGACGCGTGAGGCTTATATGTATTTTGCGTAAGGATGCTAACGGGTGCGATCATACCAGCACTAATGCACCGGATCCCATCAGAACTCCGCAGTTAAGCGTGCTTGGGCGAGAGTAGTACTAGGATGGGTGACCTCCTGGGAAGTCCTCGTGTTGCACCCCTCATTTTGGTTTTAGCTTTTTGGTCCGCGCGGCTTTGGGCAGGGCTGGGTGAGCACATTTTCGAGCTCAAAATCCATCACTTTGACCCCCAAGTAGCTCATTTTCAGCCGTGCTCCGTAGAAAAGGCGTTTTTACGGAGTGTTTGGTCTTGCTCGCGGACACGCCTTTACGGATCATTTTCATCTTACTTACTTACTTACTTACTTCTTAATCGCGATGTTATATTATCCCAAAAGTCAAACGGACACGTGCGAGCGCCGGATCCATTAACCATTAGGGTCAGTTCAGCTAGACGCGTGAGGCTTATATGTATTTTGCGTAAGGATGCTAACGGGTGCGATCATACCAGCACTAATGCACCGGATCCCATCAGAACTCCGCAGTTAAGCGTGCTTGGGCGAGAGTAGTACTAGGATGGGTGACCTCCTGGGAAGTCCTCGTGTTGCACCCCTCATTTTGGTTTTAGCTTTTTGGTCCGCGCGGCTTTGGGCAGGGCTGGGTGAGCACATTTTCGAGCTCAAAATCCATCACTTTGACCCCCAAGTAGCTCATTTTCAGCCGTGCTCCGTAGAAAAGGCGTTTTTACGGAGTGTTTGGTCTTGCTCGCGGACACGCCTTTACGGATCATTTTCATCTTACTTACTTACTTACTTACTTCTTAATCGCGATGTTATATTATCCCAAAAGTCAAACGGACACGTGCGAGCGCCGGATCCATTAACCATTAGGGTCAGTTCAGCTAGACGCGTGAGGCTTATATGTATTTTGCGTAAGGATGCTAACGGGTGCGATCATACCAGCACTAATGCACCGGATCCCATCAGAACTCCGCAGTTAAGCGTGCTTGGGCGAGAGTAGTACTAGGATGGGTGACCTCCTGGGAAGTCCTCGTGTTGCACCCCTCATTTTGGTTTTAGCTTTTTGGTCCGCGCGGCTTTGGGCAGGGCTGGGTGAGCACATTTTCGAGCTCAAAATCCATCACTTTGACCCCCAAGTAGCTCATTTTCAGCCGTGCTCCGTAGAAAAGGCGTTTTTACGGAGTGTTTGGTCTTGCTCGCGGACACGCCTTTACGGATCATTTTCATCTTACTTACTTACTTACTTACTTCTTAATCGCGATGTTATATTATCCCAAAAGTCAAACGGACACGTGCGAGCGCCGGATCCATTAACCATTAGGGTCAGTTCAGCTAGACGCGTGAGGCTTATATGTATTTTGCGTAAGGATGCTAACGGGTGCGATCATACCAGCACTAATGCACCGGATCCCATCAGAACTCCGCAGGTAAGCGTGCTTGGGCGAGAGTAGTACTAGGATGGGTGACCTCCTGGGAAGTCCTCGTGTTGCACCCCTCATTTTGGTTTTAGCTTTTTGGTCCGCGCGGCTTTGGGCAGGGCTGGGTGATGACATTTTCGAGCTCAAAATCCATCACTTTGACCCCCAAGTAGCTCATTTTCAGCCGTGCTCCGTAGAAAAGGCGTTTTTACGGAGTGTTTGGTCTTACTCGCGGACACGCCTTTACGGATCATTTTCATCTTACTTACTTACTTCTTAATCGCGATGTTATATTATCCCAAAAGTCAAACGGACACGTGCGAGCGCCGGATCCATTAACCATTAGGGTCAGTTCAGCTAGACGCGTGAGGCTTATATGTATTTTGCGTAAGGATGCTAACGGGTGCGATCATACCAGCACTAATGCACCGGATCCCATCAGAACTCCGCAGTTAAGCGTGCTTGGGCGAGAGTAGTACTAGGATGGGTGACCTCCTGGGAAGTCCTCGTGTTGCACCCCTCATTTTGGTTTTAGCTTTTTGGTCCGCGCGGCTTTGGGCAGGGCTGGGTGAGCACATTTTCGAGCTCAAAATCCATCACTTTGACCCCCAAGTAGCTCATTTTCAGCCGTGCTCCGTAGAAAAGGCGTTTTTACGGAGTGTTTGGTCTTGCTCGCGGACACGCCTTTACGGATCATTTTCATCTTACTTACTTACTTACTTACTTCTTAATCGCGATGTTATATTATCCCAAAAGTCAAACGGACACGTGCGAGCGCCGGATCCATTAACCATTAGGGTCAGTTCAGCTAGACGCGTGAGGCTTATATGTATTTTGCGTAAGGATGCTAACGGGTGCGATCATACCAGCACTAATGCACCGGATCCCATCAGAACTCCGCAGGTAAGCGTGCTTGGGCGAGAGTAGTACTAGGATGGGTGACCTCCTGGGAAGTCCTCGTGTTGCACCCCTCATTTTGGTTTTAGCTTTTTGGTCCGCGCGGCTTTGGGCAGGGCTGGGTGATGACATTTTCGAGCTCAAAATCCATCACTTTGACCCCCAAGTAGCTCATTTTCAGCCGTGCTCCGTAGAAAAGGCGTTTTTACGGAGTGTTTGGTCTTACTCGCGGACACGCCTTTACGGATCATTTTCATCTTACTTACTTACTTCTTAATCGCGATGTTATATTATCCCAAAAGTCAAACGGACACGTGCGAGCGCCGGATCCATTAACCATTAGGGTCAGTTCAGCTAGACGCGTGAGGCTTATATGTATTTTGCGTAAGGATGCTAACGGGTGCGATCATACCAGCACTAATGCACCGGATCCCATCAGAACTCCGCAGTTAAGCGTGCTTGGGCGAGAGTAGTACTAGGATGGGTGACCTCCTGGGAAGTCCTCGTGTTGCACCCCTCATTTTGGTTTTAGCTTTTTGGTCCGCGCGGCTTTGGGCAGGGCTGGGTGAGCACATTTTCGAGCTCAAAATCCATCACTTTGACCCCCAAGTAGCTCATTTTCAGCCGTGCTCCGTAGAAAAGGCGTTTTTACGGAGTGTTTGGTCTTGCTCGCGGACACGCCTTTACGGATCATTTTCATCTTACTTACTTACTTACTTACTTCTTAATCGCGATGTTATATTATCCCAAAAGTCAAACGGACACGTGCGAGCGCCGGATCCATTAACCATTAGGGTCAGTTCAGCTAGACGCGTGAGGCTTATATGTATTTTGCGTAAGGATGCTAACGGGTGCGATCATACCAGCACTAATGCACCGGATCCCATCAGAACTCCGCAGTTAAGCGTGCTTGGGCGAGAGTAGTACTAGGATGGGTGACCTCCTGGGAAGTCCTCGTGTTGCACCCCTCATTTTGGTTTTAGCTTTTTGGTCCGCGCGGCTTTGGGCAGGGCTGGGTGAGCACATTTTCGAGCTCAAAATCCATCACTTTGACCCCCAAGTAGCTCATTTTCAGCCGTGCTCCGTAGAAAAGGCGTTTTTACGGAGTGTTTGGTCTTGCTCGCGGACACGCCTTTACGGATCATTTTCATCTTACTTACTTACTTACTTACTTCTTAATCGCGATGTTATATTATCCCAAAAGTCAAACGGACACGTGCGAGCGCCGGATCCATTAACCATTAGGGTCAGTTCAGCTAGACGCGTGAGGCTTATATGTATTTTGCGTAAGGATGCTAACGGGTGCGATCATACCAGCACTAATGCACCGGATCCCATCAGAACTCCGCAGTTAAGCGTGCTTGGGCGAGAGTAGTACTAGGATGGGTGACCTCCTGGGAAGTCCTCGTGTTGCACCCCTCATTTTGGTTTTAGCTTTTTGGTCCGCGCGGCTTTGGGCAGGGCTGGGTGAGCACATTTTCGAGCTCAAAATCCATCACTTTGACCCCCAAGTAGCTCATTTTCAGCCGTGCTCCGTAGAAAAGGCGTTTTTACGGAGTGTTTGGTCTTGCTCGCGGACACGCCTTTACGGATCATTTTCATCTTACTTACTTACTTACTTACTTCTTAATCGCGATGTTATATTATCCCAAAAGTCAAACGGACACGTGCGAGCGCCGGATCCATTAACCATTAGGGTCAGTTCAGCTAGACGCGTGAGGCTTATATGTATTTTGCGTAAGGATGCTAACGGGTGCGATCATACCAGCACTAATGCACCGGATCCCATCAGAACTCCGCAGTTAAGCGTGCTTGGGCGAGAGTAGTACTAGGATGGGTGACCTCCTGGGAAGTCCTCGTGTTGCACCCCTCATTTTGGTTTTAGCTTTTTGGTCCGCGCGGCTTTGGGCAGGGCTGGGTGAGCACATTTTCGAGCTCAAAATCCATCACTTTGACCCCCAAGTAGCTCATTTTCAGCCGTGCTCCGTAGAAAAGGCGTTTTTACGGAGTGTTTGGTCTTGCTCGCGGACACGCCTTTACGGATCATTTTCATCTTACTTACTTACTTACTTACTTCTTAATCGCGATGTTATATTATCCCAAAAGTCAAACGGACACGTGCGAGCGCCGGATCCATTAACCATTAGGGTCAGTTCAGCTAGACGCGTGAGGCTTATATGTATTTTGCGTAAGGATGCTAACGGGTGCGATCATACCAGCACTAATGCACCGGATCCCATCAGAACTCCGCAGGTAAGCGTGCTTGGGCGAGAGTAGTACTAGGATGGGTGACCTCCTGGGAAGTCCTCGTGTTGCACCCCTCATTTTGGTTTTAGCTTTTTGGTCCGCGCGGCTTTGGGCAGGGCTGGGTGATGACATTTTCGAGCTCAAAATCCATCACTTTGACCCCCAAGTAGCTCATTTTCAGCCGTGCTCCGTTGAAAAGGCGTTTTTACGGAGTGTTTGGTCTTACTCGCGGACACGCCTTTACGGATCATTTTCATCTTACTTACTTACTTCTTAATCGCGATGTTATATTATCCCAAAAGTCAAACGGACACGTGCGAGCGCCGGATCCATTAACCATTAGGGTCAGTTCAGCTAGACGCGTGAGGCTTATATGTATTTTGCGTAAGGATGCTAACGGGTGCGATCATACCAGCACTAATGCACCGGATCCCATCAGAACTCCGCAGTTAAGCGTGCTTGGGCGAGAGTAGTACTAGGATGGGTGACCTCCTGGGAAGTCCTCGTGTTGCACCCCTCATTTTGGTTTTAGCTTTTTGGTCCGCGCGGCTTTGGGCAGGGCTGGGTGAGCACATTTTCGAGCTCAAAATCCATCACTTTGACCCCCAAGTAGCTCATTTTCAGCCGTGCTCCGTAGAAAAGGCGTTTTTACGGAGTGTTTGGTCTTGCTCGCGGACACGCCTTTACGGATCATTTTCATCTTACTTACTTACTTACTTACTTCTTAATCGCGATGTTATATTATCCCAAAAGTCAAACGGACACGTGCGAGCGCCGGATCCATTAACCATTAGGGTCAGTTCAGCTAGACGCGTGAGGCTTATATGTATTTTGCGTAAGGATGCTAACGGGTGCGATCATACCAGCACTAATGCACCGGATCCCATCAGAACTCCGCAGGTAAGCGTGCTTGGGCGAGAGTAGTACTAGGATGGGTGACCTCCTGGGAAGTCCTCGTGTTGCACCCCTCATTTTGGTTTTAGCTTTTTGGTCCGCGCGGCTTTGGGCAGGGCTGGGTGATGACATTTTCGAGTTCAAAATCCATCACTTTGACCCCCAAGTAGCTCATTTTCAGCCGTGCTCCGTAGAAAAGGCGTTTTTACGGAGTGTTTGGTCTTACTCGCGGACACGCCTTTACGGATCATTTTCATCTTACTTACTTACTTCTTAATCGCGATGTTATATTATCCCAAAAGTCAAACGGACACGTGCGAGCGCCGGATCCATTAACCATTAGGGTCAGTTCAGCTAGACGCGTGAGGCTTATATGTATTTTGCGTAAGGATGCTAACGGGTGCGATCATACCAGCACTAATGCACCGGATCCCATCAGAACTCCGCAGTTAAGCGTGCTTGGGCGAGAGTAGTACTAGGATGGGTGACCTCCTGGGAAGTCCTCGTGTTGCACCCCTCATTTTGGTTTTAGCTTTTTGGTCCGCGCGGCTTTGGGCAGGGCTGGGTGAGCACATTTTCGAGCTCAAAATCCATCACTTTGACCCCCAAGTAGCTCATTTTCAGCCGTGCTCCGTAGAAAAGGCGTTTTTACGGAGTGTTTGGTCTTACTCGCGGACACGCCTTTACGGATCATTTTCATCTTACTTACTTACTTACTTACTTCTTAATCGCGATGTTATATTATCCCAAAAGTCAAACGGACACGTGCGAGCGCCGGATCCATTAACCATTAGGGTCAGTTCAGCTAGACGCGTGAGGCTTATATGTATTTTGCGTAAGGATGCTAACGGGTGCGATCATACCAGCACTAATGCACCGGATCCCATCAGAACTCCGCAGTTAAGCGTGCTTGGGCGAGAGTAGTACTAGGATGGGTGACCTCCTGGGAAGTCCTCGTGTTGCACCCCTCATTTTGGTTTTAGCTTTTTGGTCCGCGCGGCTTTGGGCAGGGCTGGGTGAGCACATTTTCGAGCTCAAAATCCATCACTTTGACCCCCAAGTAGCTCATTTTCAGCCGTGCTCCGTAGAAAAGGCGTTTTTACGGAGTGTTTGGTCTTACTCGCGGACACGCCTTTACGGATCATTTTCATCTTACTTACTTACTTACTTACTTCTTAATCGCGATGTTATATTATCCCAAAAGTCAAACGGACACGTGCGAGCGCCGGATCCATTAACCATTAGGGTCAGTTCAGCTAGACGCGTGAGGCTTATATGTATTTTGCGTAAGGATGCTAACGGGTGCGATCATACCAGCACTAATGCACCGGATCCCATCAGAACTCCGCAGTTAAGCGTGCTTGGGCGAGAGTAGTACTAGGATGGGTGACCTCCTGGGAAGTCCTCGTGTTGCACCCCTCATTTTGGTTTTAGCTTTTTGGTCCGCGCGGCTTTGGGCAGGGCTGGGTGAGCACATTTTCGAGCTCAAAATCCATCACTTTGACCCCCAAGTAGCTCATTTTCAGCCGTGCTCCGTAGAAAAGGCGTTTTTACGGAGTGTTTGGTCTTACTCGCGGACACGCCTTTACGGATCATTTTCATCTTACTTACTTACTTACTTACTTCTTAATCGCGATGTTATATTATCCCAAAAGTCAAACGGACACGTGCGAGCGCCGGATCCATTAACCATTAGGGTCAGTTCAGCTAGACGCGTGAGGCTTATATGTATTTTGCGTAAGGATGCTAACGGGTGCGATCATACCAGCACTAATGCACCGGATCCCATCAGAACTCCGCAGTTAAGCGTGCTTGGGCGAGAGTAGTACTAGGATGGGTGACCTCCTGGGAAGTCCTCGTGTTGCACCCCTCATTTTGGTTTTAGCTTTTTGGTCCGCGCGGCTTTGGGCAGGGCTGGGTGAGCACATTTTCGAGCTCAAAATCCATCACTTTGACCCCCAAGTAGCTCATTTTCAGCCGTGCTCCGTAGAAAAGGCGTTTTTACGGAGTGTTTGGTCTTACTCGCGGACACGCCTTTACGGATCATTTTCATCTTACTTACTTACTTACTTACTTCTTAATCGCGATGTTATATTATCCCAAAAGTCAAACGGACACGTGCGAGCGCCGGATCCATTAACCATTAGGGTCAGTTCAGCTAGACGCGTGAGGCTTATATGTATTTTGCGTAAGGATGCTAACGGGTGCGATCATACCAGCACTAATGCACCGGATCCCATCAGAACTCCGCAGTTAAGCGTGATTGGGCGAGAGTAGTACTAGGATGGGTGACCTCCTGGGAAGTCCTCGTGTTGCACCCCTCATTTTGGTTTTAGCTTTTTGGTCCGCGCGGCTTTGGGCAGGGCTGGGTGAGCACATTTTCGAGCTCAAAATCCATCACTTTGACCCCCAAGTAGCTCATTTTCAGCCGTGCTCCGTAGAAAAGGCGTTTTTACGGAGTGTTTGGTCTTACTCGCGGACACGCCTTTACGGATCATTTTCATCTTACTTACTTACTTACTTACTTCTTAATCGCGATGTTATATTATCCCAAAAGTCAAACGGACACGTGCGAGCGCCGGATCCATTAACCATTAGGGTCCGTTCAGCTAGACGCGTGAGGCTTATATGTATTTTGCGTAAGGATGCTAACGGGTGCGATCATACCAGCACTAATGCACCGGATCCCATCAGAACTCCGCAGTTAAGCGTGCTTGGGCGAGAGTAGTACTAGGATGGGTGACCTCCTGGGAAGTCCTCGTGTTGCACCCCTCATTTTGGTTTTAGCTTTTTGGTCCGCGCGGCTTTGGGCAGGGCTGGGTGAGCACATTTTCGAGCTCAAAATCCATCACTTTGACCCCCAAGTAGCTCATTTTCAGCCGTGCTCCGTAGAAAAGGCGTTTTTACGGAGTGTTTGGTCTTACTCGCGGACACGCCTTTACGGATCATTTTCATCTTACTTACTTACTTACTTACTTCTTAATCGCGATGTTATATTATCCCAAAAGTCAAACGGACACGTGCGAGCGCCGGATCCATTAACCATTAGGGTCAGTTCAGCTAGACGCGTGAGGCTTATATGTATTTTGCGGAAGGATGCTAACGGGTGCGATCATACCAGCACTAATGCACCGGATCCCATCAGAACTCCGCAGTGAAGCGTGCTTGGGCGAGAGTAGTACTAGGATGGGTGACCTCCTGGGAAGTCCTCGTGTTGCACCCCTCATTTTGGTTTTAGCTTTTTGGTCCGCGCGGCTTTGGGCAGGGCTGGGTGAGCACATTTTCGAGCTCAAAATCCATCACTTTGACCCCCAAGTAGCTCATTTTCAGCCGTGCTCCGTAGAAAAGGCGTTTTTACGGAGTGTTTGGTCTTACTCGCGGACACGCCTTTACGGATCATTTTCATCTTACTTACTTACTTACTTACTTCTTAATCGCGATGTTATATTATCCCAAAAGTCAAACGGACACGTGCGAGCGCCGGATCCATTAACCATTAGGGTCAGTTCAGCTAGACGCGTGAGGCTTATATTTATTTTGCGTAAGGATGCTAACGGGTGCGATTATACCAGCACTAATGCACCGGATCCCATCAGAACTCCGCAGTTAAGCGTGCTTGGGCGAGAGTAGTACTAGGATGGGTGACCTCCTGGGAAGTCCTCGTGTTGCACCCCTCATTTTGGTTTTAGCTTTTTGGTCCGCGCGGCTTTGGGCAGGGCTGGGTGAGCACATTTTCGAGCTCAAAATCCATCACTTTGACCCCCAAGTAGCTCATTTTCAGCCGTGCTCCGTAGAAAAGGCGTTTTTACGGAGTGTTTGGTCTTGCTCGCGGACACGCCTTTACGGATCATTTTCATCTTACTTACTTACTTACTTACTTCTTAATCGCGATGTTATATTATCCCAAAAGTCAAACGGACACGTGCGAGCGCCGGATCCATTAACCATTAGGGTCAGTTCAGCTAGACGCGTGAGGCTTATATGTATTTTGCGTAAGGATGCTAACGGGTGCGATCATACCAGCACTAATGCACCGGATCCCATCAGAACTCCGCAGTTAAGCGTGCTTGGGCGAGAGTAGTACTAGGATGGGTGACCTCCTGGGAAGTCCTCGTGTTGCACCCCTCATTTTGGTTTTAGCTTTTTGGTCCGCGCGGCTTTGGGCAGGGCTGGGTGAGCACATTTTCGAGCTCAAAATCCATCACTTTGACCCCCAAGTAGCTCATTTTCAGCCGTGCTCCGTAGAAAAGGCGTTTTTACGGAGTGTTTGGTCTTGCTCGCGGACACGCCTTTACGGATCATTTTCATCTTACTTACTTACTTACTTACTTCTTAATCGCGATGTTATATTATCCCAAAAGTCAAACGGACACGTGCGAGCGCCGGATCCATTAACCATTAGGGTCAGTTCAGCTAGACGCGTGAGGCTTATATGTATTTTGCGTAAGGATGCTAACGGGTGCGATCATACCAGCACTAATGCACCGGATCCCATCAGAACTCCGCAGGTAAGCGTGCTTGGGCGAGAGTAGTACTAGGATGGGTGACCTCCTGGGAAGTCCTCGTGTTGCACCCCTCATTTTGGTTTTAGCTTTTTGGTCCGCGCGGCTTTGGGCAGGGCTGGGTGATGACATTTTCGAGCTCAAAATCCATCACTTTGACCCCCAAGTAGCTCATTTTCAGCCGTGCTCCGTTGAAAAGGCGTTTTTACGGAGTGTTTGGTCTTACTCGCGGACACGCCTTTACGGATCATTTTCATCTTACTTACTTACTTCTTAATCGCGATGTTATATTATCCCAAAAGTCAAACGGACACGTGCGAGCGCCGGATCCATTAACCATTAGGGTCAGTTCAGCTAGACGCGTGAGGCTTATATGTATTTTGCGTAAGGATGCTAACGGGTGCGATCATACCAGCACTAATGCACCGGATCCCATCAGAACTCCGCAGTTAAGCGTGCTTGGGCGAGAGTAGTACTAGGATGGGTGACCTCCTGGGAAGTCCTCGTGTTGCACCCCTCATTTTGGTTTTAGCTTTTTGGTCCGCGCGGCTTTGGGCAGGGCTGGGTGAGCACATTTTCGAGCTCAAAATCCATCACTTTGACCCCCAAGTAGCTCATTTTCAGCCGTGCTCCGTAGAAAAGGCGTTTTTACGGAGTGTTTGGTCTTGCTCGCGGACACGCCTTTACGGATCATTTTCATCTTACTTACTTACTTACTTACTTCTTAATCGCGATGTTATATTATCCCAAAAGTCAAACGGACACGTGCGAGCGCCGGATCCATTAACCATTAGGGTCAGTTCAGCTAGACGCGTGAGGCTTATATGTATTTTGCGTAAGGATGCTAACGGGTGCGATCATACCAGCACTAATGCACCGGATCCCATCAGAACTCCGCAGGTAAGCGTGCTTGGGCGAGAGTAGTACTAGGATGGGTGACCTCCTGGGAAGTCCTCGTGTTGCACCCCTCATTTTGGTTTTAGCTTTTTGGTCCGCGCGGCTTTGGGCAGGGCTGGGTGATGACATTTTCGAGCTCAAAATCCATCACTTTGACCCCCAAGTAGCTCATTTTCAGCCGTGCTCCGTAGAAAAGGCGTTTTTACGGAGTGTTTGGTCTTACTCGCGGACACGCCTTTACGGATCATTTTCATCTTACTTACTTACTTCTTAATCGCGATGTTATATTATCCCAAAAGTCAAACGGACACGTGCGAGCGCCGGATCCATTAACCATTAGGGTCAGTTCAGCTAGACGCGTGAGGCTTATATGTATTTTGCGTAAGGATGCTAACGGGTGCGATCATACCAGCACTAATGCACCGGATCCCATCAGAACTCCGCAGTTAAGCGTGCTTGGGCGAGAGTAGTACTAGGATGGGTGACCTCCTGGGAAGTCCTCGTGTTGCACCCCTCATTTTGGTTTTAGCTTTTTGGTCCGCGCGGCTTTGGGCAGGGCTGGGTGAGCACATTTTCGAGCTCAAAATCCATCACTTTGACCCCCAAGTAGCTCATTTTCAGCCGTGCTCCGTAGAAAAGGCGTTTTTACGGAGTGTTTGGTCTTACTCGCGGACACGCCTTTACGGATCATTTTCATCTTACTTACTTACTTACTTACTTCTTAATCGCGATGTTATATTATCCCAAAAGTCAAACGGACACGTGCGAGCGCCGGATCCATTAACCATTAGGGTCAGTTCAGCTAGACGCGTGAGGCTTATATGTATTTTGCGTAAGGATGCTAACGGGTGCGATCATACCAGCACTAATGCACCGGATCCCATCAGAACTCCGCAGTTAAGCGTGCTTGGGCGAGAGTAGTACTAGGATGGGTGACCTCCTGGGAAGTCCTCGTGTTGCACCCCTCATTTTGGTTTTAGCTTTTTGGTCCGCGCGGCTTTGGGCAGGGCTGGGTGAGCACATTTTCGAGCTCAAAATCCATCACTTTGACCCCCAAGTAGCTCATTTTCAGCCGTGCTCCGTAGAAAAGGCGTTTTTACGGAGTGTTTGGTCTTACTCGCGGACACGCCTTTACGGATCATTTTCATCTTACTTACTTACTTACTTACTTCTTAATCGCGATGTTATATTATCCCAAAAGTCAAACGGACACGTGCGAGCGCCGGATCCATTAACCATTAGGGTCAGTTCAGCTAGACGCGTGAGGCTTATATGTATTTTGCGTAAGGATGCTAACGGGTGCGATCATACCAGCACTAATGCACCGGATCCCATCAGAACTCCGCAGTTAAGCGTGCTTGGGCGAGAGTAGTACTAGGATGGGTGACCTCCTGGGAAGTCCTCGTGTTGCACCCCTCATTTTGGTTTTAGCTTTTTGGTCCGCGCGGCTTTGGGCAGGGCTGGGTGAGCACATTTTCGAGCTCAAAATCCATCACTTTGACCCCCAAGTAGCTCATTTTCAGCCGTGCTCCGTAGAAAAGGCGTTTTTACGGAGTGTTTGGTCTTACTCGCGGACACGCCTTTACGGATCATTTTCATCTTACTTACTTACTTACTTACTTCTTAATCGCGATGTTATATTATCCCAAAAGTCAAACGGACACGTGCGAGCGCCGGATCCATTAACCATTAGGGTCAGTTCAGCTAGACGCGTGAGGCTTATATGTATTTTGCGTAAGGATGCTAACGGGTGCGATCATACCAGCACTAATGCACCGGATCCCATCAGAACTCCGCAGTTAAGCGTGCTTGGGCGAGAGTAGTACTAGGATGGGTGACCTCCTGGGAAGTCCTCGTGTTGCACCCCTCATTTTGGTTTTAGCTTTTTGGTCCGCGCGGCTTTGGGCAGGGCTGGGTGAGCACATTTTCGAGCTCAAAATCCATCACTTTGACCCCCAAGTAGCTCATTTTCAGCCGTGCTCCGTAGAAAAGGCGTTTTTACGGAGTGTTTGGTCTTACTCGCGGACACGCCTTTACGGATCATTTTCATCTTACTTACTTACTTACTTACTTCTTAATCGCGATGTTATATTATCCCAAAAGTCAAACGGACACGTGCGAGCGCCGGATCCATTAACCATTAGGGTCAGTTCAGCTAGACGCGTGAGGCTTATATGTATTTTGCGTAAGGATGCTAACGGGTGCGATCATACCAGCACTAATGCACCGGATCCCATCAGAACTCCGCAGTTAAGCGTGATTGGGCGAGAGTAGTACTAGGATGGGTGACCTCCTGGGAAGTCCTCGTGTTGCACCCCTCATTTTGGTTTTAGCTTTTTGGTCCGCGCGGCTTTGGGCAGGGCTGGGTGAGCACATTTTCGAGCTCAAAATCCATCACTTTGACCCCCAAGTAGCTCATTTTCAGCCGTGCTCCGTAGAAAAGGCGTTTTTACGGAGTGTTTGGTCTTACTCGCGGACACGCCTTTACGGATCATTTTCATCTTACTTACTTACTTACTTACTTCTTAATCGCGATGTTATATTATCCCAAAAGTCAAACGGACACGTGCGAGCCCCGGATCCATTAACCATTAGGGTCAGTTCAGCTAGACGCGTGAGGCTTATATGTATTTTGCGTAAGGATGCTAACGGGTGCGATCATACCAGCACTAATGCACCGGATCCCATCAGAACTCCGCAGTTAAGCGTGCTTGGGCGAGAGTAGTACTAGGATGGGTGACCTCCTGGGAAGTCCTCGTGTTGCACCCCTCATTTTGGTTTTAGCTTTTTGGTCCGCGCGGCTTTGGGCAGGGCTGGGTGAGCACATTTTCGAGCTCAAAATCCATCACTTTGACCCCCAAGTAGCTCATTTTCAGCCGTGCTCCGTAGAAAAGGCGTTTTTACGGAGTGTTTGGTCTTACTCGCGGACACGCCTTTACGGATCATTTTCATCTTACTTACTTACTTACTTACTTCTTAATCGCGATGTTATATTATCCCAAAAGTCAAACGGACACGTGCGAGCGCCGGATCCATTAACCATTAGGGTCAGTTCAGCTAGACGCGTGAGGCTTATATGTATTTTGCGGAAGGATGCTAACGGGTGCGATCATACCAGCACTAATGCACCGGATCCCATCAGAACTCCGCAGTGAAGCGTGCTTGGGCGAGAGTAGTACTAGGATGGGTGACCTCCTGGGAAGTCCTCGTGTTGCACCCCTCATTTTGGTTTTAGCTTTTTGGTCCGCGCGGCTTTGGGCAGGGCTGGGTGAGCACATTTTCGAGCTCAAAATCCATCACTTTGACCCCCAAGTAGCTCATTTTCAGCCGTGCTCCGTAGAAAAGGCGTTTTTACGGAGTGTTTGGTCTTACTCGCGGACACGCCTTTACGGATCATTTTCATCTTACTTACTTACTTACTTACTTCTTAATCGCGATGTTATATTATCCCAAAAGTCAAACGGACACGTGCGAGCGCCGGATCCATTAACCATTAGGGTCAGTTCAGCTAGACGCGTGAGGCTTATATGTATTTTGCGTAAGGATGCTAACGGGTGCGATTATACCAGCACTAATGCACCGGATCCCATCAGAACTCCGCAGTTAAGCGTGCTTGGGCGAGAGTAGTACTAGGATGGGTGACCTCCTGGGAAGTCCTCGTGTTGCACCCCTCATTTTGGTTTTAGCTTTTTGGTCCGCGCGGCTTTGGGCAGGGCTGGGTGAGCACATTTTCGAGCTCAAAATCCATCACTTTGACCCCCAAGTAGCTCATTTTCAGCCGTGCTCCGTAGAAAAGGCGTTTTTACGGAGTGTTTGGTCTTGCTCGCGGACACGCCTTTACGGATCATTTTCATCTTACTTACTTACTTACTTACTTCTTAATCGCGATGTTATATTATCCCAAAAGTCAAACGGACACGTGCGAGCGCCGGATCCATTAACCATTAGGGTCAGTTCAGCTAGACGCGTGAGGCTTATATGTATTTTGCGTAAGGATGCTAACGGGTGCGATCATACCAGCACTAATGCACCGGATCCCATCAGAACTCCGCAGTTAAGCGTGCTTGGGCGAGAGTAGTACTAGGATGGGTGACCTCCTGGGAAGTCCTCGTGTTGCACCCCTCATTTTGGTTTTAGCTTTTTGGTCCGCGCGGCTTTGGGCAGGGCTGGGTGAGCACATTTTCGAGCTCAAAATCCATCACTTTGACCCCCAAGTAGCTCATTTTCAGCCGTGCTCCGTAGAAAAGGCGTTTTTACGGAGTGTTTGGTCTTGCTCGCGGACACGCCTTTACGGATCATTTTCATCTTACTTACTTACTTACTTACTTCTTAATCGCGATGTTATATTATCCCAAAAGTCAAACGGACACGTGCGAGCGCCGGATCCATTAACCATTAGGGTCAGTTCAGCTAGACGCGTGAGGCTTATATGTATTTTGCGTAAGGATGCTAACGGGTGCGATCATACCAGCACTAATGCACCGGATCCCATCAGAACTTAGTACTAGGATGGGTGACCTCCTGGGAAGTCCTCGTGTTGCACCCCTCATTTTGGTTTTAGCTTTTTGGTCCGCGCGGCTTTGGGCAGGGCTGGGTGAGCACATTTTCGAGCTCAAAATCCATCACTTTGACCCCCAAGTAGCTCATTTTCAGCCGTGCTCCGTAGAAAAGGCGTTTTTACGGAGTGTTTGGTCTTGCTCGCGGACACGCCTTTACGGATCATTTTCATCTTACTTACTTACTTACTTACTTCTTAATCGCGATGTTATATTATCCCAAAAGTCAAACGGACACGTGCGAGCGCCGGATCCATTAACCATTAGGGTCAGTTCAGCTAGACGCGTGAGGCTTATATGTATTTTGCGTAAGGATGCTAACGGGTGCGATCATACCAGCACTAATGCACCGGATCCCATCAGAACTCCGCAGTTAAGCGTGCTTGGGCGAGAGTAGTACTAGGATGGGTGACCTCCTGGGAAGTCCTCGTGTTGCACCCCTCATTTTGGTTTTAGCTTTTTGGTCCGCGCGGCTTTGGGCAGGGCTGGGTGAGCACATTTTCGAGCTCAAAATCCATCACTTTGACCCCCAAGTAGCTCATTTTCAGCCGTGCTCCGTAGAAAAGGCGTTTTTACGGAGTGTTTGGTCTTGCTCGCGGACACGCCTTTACGGATCATTTTCATCTTACTTACTTACTTACTTACTTCTTAATCGCGATGTTATATTATCCCAAAAGTCAAACGGACACGTGCGAGCGCCGGATCCATTAACCATTAGGGTCAGTTCAGCTAGACGCGTGAGGCTTATATGTATTTTGCGTAAGGATGCTAACGGGTGCGATCATACCAGCACTAATGCACCGGATCCCATCAGAACTCCGCAGTTAAGCGTGCTTGGGCGAGAGTAGTACTAGGATGGGTGACCTCCTGGGAAGTCCTCGTGTTGCACCCCTCATTTTGGTTTTAGCTTTTTGGTCCGCGCGGCTTTGGGCAGGGCTGGGTGAGCACATTTTCGAGCTCAAAATCCATCACTTTGACCCCCAAGTAGCTCATTTTCAGCCGTGCTCCGTAGAAAAGGCGTTTTTACGGAGTGTTTGGTCTTGCTCGCGGACACGCCTTTACGGATCATTTTCATCTTACTTACTTACTTACTTACTTCTTAATCGCGATGTTATATTATCCCAAAAGTCAAACGGACACGTGCGAGCGCCGGATCCATTAACCATTAGGGTCAGTTCAGCTAGACGCGTGAGGCTTATATGTATTTTGCGTAAGGATGCTAACGGGTGCGATCATACCAGCACTAATGCACCGGATCCCATCAGAACTCCGCAGTTAAGCGTGCTTGGGCGAGAGTAGTACTAGGATGGGTGACCTCCTGGGAAGTCCTCGTGTTGCACCCCTCATTTTGGTTTTAGCTTTTTGGTCCGCGCGGCTTTGGGCAGGGCTGGGTGAGCACATTTTCGAGCTCAAAATCCATCACTTTGACCCCCAAGTAGCTCATTTTCAGCCGTGCTCCGTAGAAAAGGCGTTTTTACGGAGTGTTTGGTCTTGCTCGCAGACACGCCTTTACGGATCATTTTCATCTTACTTACTTACTTACTTACTTCTTAATCGCGATGTTATATTATCCCAAAAGTCAAACGGACACGTGCGAGCGCCGGATCCATTAACCATTAGGGTCAGTTCAGCTAGACGCGTGAGGCTTATATGTATTTTGCGTAAGGATGCTAACGGGTGCGATCATACCAGCACTAATGCACCGGATCCCATCAGAACTCCGCAGTTAAGCGTGCTTGGGCGAGAGTAGTACTAGGATGGGTGACCTCCTGGGAAGTCCTCGTGTTGCACCCCTCATTTTGGTTTTAGCTTTTTGGTCCGCGCGGCTTTGGGCAGGGCTGGGTGAGCACATTTTCGAGCTCAAAATCCATCACTTTGACCCCCAAGTAGCTCATTTTCAGCCGTGCTCCGTAGAAAAGGCGTTTTTACGGAGTGTTTGGTCTTGCTCGCGGACACGCCTTTACGGATCATTTTCATCTTACTTACTTACTTACTTACTTCTTAATCGCGATGTTATATTATCCCAAAAGTCAAACGGACACGTGCGAGCGCCGGATCCATTAACCATTAGGGTCAGTTCAGCTAGACGCGTGAGGCTTATATGTATTTTGCGTAAGGATGCTAACGGGTGCGATCATACCAGCACTAATGCACCGGATCCCATCAGAACTCCGCAGTTAAGCGTGCTTGGGCGAGAGTAGTACTAGGATGGGTGACCTCCTGGGAAGTCCTCGTGTTGCACCCCTCATTTTGGTTTTAGCTTTTTGGTCCGCGCGGCTTTGGGCAGGGCTGGGTGAGCACATTTTCGAGCTCAAAATCCATCACTTTGACCCCCAAGTAGCTCATTTTCAGCCGTGCTCCGTAGAAAAGGCGTTTTTACGGAGTGTTTGGTCTTGCTCGCGGACACGCCTTTACGGATCATTTTCATCTTACTTACTTACTTACTTACTTCTTAATCGCGATGTTATATTATCCCAAAAGTCAAACGGACACGTGCGAGCGCCGGATCCATTAACCATTAGGGTCAGTTCAGCTAGACGCGTGAGGCTTATATGTATTTTGCGTAAGGATGCTAACGGGTGCGATCATACCAGCACTAATGCACCGGATCCCATCAGAACTCCGCAGTTAAGCGTGCTTGGGCGAGAGTAGTACTAGGATGGGTGACCTCCTGGGAAGTCCTCGTGTTGCACCCCTCATTTTGGTTTTAGCTTTTTGGTCCGCGCGGCTTTGGGCAGGGCTGGGTGAGCACATTTTCGAGCTCAAAATCCATCACTTTGACCCCCAAGTAGCTCATTTTCAGCCGTGCTCCGTAGAAAAGGCGTTTTTACGGAGTGTTTGGTCTTGCTCGCGGACACGCCTTTACGGATCATTTTCATCTTACTTACTTACTTACTTACTTCTTAATCGCGATGTTATATTATCCCAAAAGTCAAACGGACACGTGCGAGCGCCGGATCCATTAACCATTAGGGTCAGTTCAGCTAGACGCGTGAGGCTTATATGTATTTTGCGTAAGGATGCTAACGGGTGCGATCATACCAGCACTAATGCACCGGATCCCATCAGAACTCCGCAGTTAAGCGTGCTTGGGCGAGAGTAGTACTAGGATGGGTGACCTCCTGGGAAGTCCTCGTGTTGCACCCCTCATTTTGGTTTTAGCTTTTTGGTCCGCGCGGCTTTGGGCAGGGCTGGGTGAGCACATTTTCGAGCTCAAAATCCATCACTTTGACCCCCAAGTAGCTCATTTTCAGCCGTGCTCCGTAGAAAAGGCGTTTTTACGGAGTGTTTGGTCTTGCTCGCGGACACGCCTTTACGGATCATTTTCATCTTACTTACTTACTTACTTACTTCTTAATCGCGATGTTATATTATCCCAAAAGTCAAACGGACACGTGCGAGCGCCGGATCCATTAACCATTAGGGTCAGTTCAGCTAGACGCGTGAGGCTTATATGTATTTTGCGTAAGGATGCTAACGGGTGCGATCATACCAGCACTAATGCACCGGATCCCATCAGAACTCCGCAGTTAAGCGTGCTTGGGCGAGAGTAGTACTAGGATGGGTGACCTCCTGGGAAGTCCTCGTGTTGCACCCCTCATTTTGGTTTTAGCTTTTTGGTCCGCGCGGCTTTGGGCAGGGCTGGGTGAGCACATTTTCGAGCTCAAAATCCATCACTTTGACCCCCAAGTAGCTCATTTTCAGCCGTGCTCCGTAGAAAAGGCGTTTTTACGGAGTGTTTGGTCTTGCTCGCGGACACGCCTTTACGGATCATTTTCATCTTACTTACTTACTTACTTACTTCTTAATCGCGATGTTATATTATCCCAAAAGTCAAACGGACACGTGCGAGCGCCGGATCCATTAACCATTAGGGTCAGTTCAGCTAGACGCGTGAGGCTTATATGTATTTTGCGTAAGGATGCTAACGGGTGCGATCATACCAGCACTAATGCACCGGATCCCATCAGAACTCCGCAGTTAAGCGTGCTTGGGCGAGAGTAGTACTAGGATGGGTGACCTCCTGGGAAGTCCTCGTGTTGCACCCCTCATTTTGGTTTTAGCTTTTTGGTCCGCGCGGCTTTGGGCAGGGCTGGGTGAGCACATTTTCGAGCTCAAAATCCATCACTTTGACCCCCAAGTAGCTCATTTTCAGCCGTGCTCCGTAGAAAAGGCGTTTTTACGGAGTGTTTGGTCTTGCTCGCGGACACGCCTTTACGGATCATTTTCATCTTACTTACTTACTTACTTACTTCTTAATCGCGATGTTATATTATCCCAAAAGTCAAACGGACACGTGCGAGCGCCGGATCCATTAACCATTAGGGTCAGTTCAGCTAGACGCGTGAGGCTTATATGTATTTTGCGTAAGGATGCTAACGGGTGCGATCATACCAGCACTAATGCACCGGATCCCACCAGAACTCCGCAGTTAAGCGTGCTTGGGCGAGAGTAGTACTAGGATGGGTGACCTCCTGGGAAGTCCTCGTGTTGCACCCCTCATTTTGGTTTTAGCTTTTTGGTCCGCGCGGCTTTGGGCAGGGCTGGGTGAGCACATTTTCGAGCTCAAAATCCATCATTTTGACCCCCAAGTAGCTCATTTTCAGCCGTGCTCCGTAGAAAAGGCGTTTTTACGGAGTGTTTGGTCTTGCTCGCGGACACGCCTTTACGGATCATTTTCATCTTACTTACTTACTTACTTACTTCTTAATCGCGATGTTATATTATCCCAAAAGTCAAACGGACACGTGCGAGCGCCGGATCCATTAACCATTAGGGTCAGTTCAGCTAGACGCGTGAGGCTTATATGTATTTTGCGTAAGGATGCTAACGGGTGCGATCATACCAGCACTAATGCACCGGATCCCATCAGAACTCCGCAGTTAAGCGTGCTTGGGCGAGAGTAGTACTAGGATGGGTGACCTCCTGGGAAGTCCTCGTGTTGCACCCCTCATTTTGGTTTTAGCTTTTTGGTCCGCGCGGCTTTGGGCAGGGCTGGGTGAGCACATTTTCGAGCTCAAAATCCATCATTTTGACCCCCAAGTAGCTCATTTTCAGCCGTGCTCCGTAGAAAAGGCGTTTTTACGGAGTGTTTGGTCTTGCTCGCGGACACGCCTTTACGGATCATTTTCATCTTACTTACTTACTTACTTACTTCTTAATCGCGATGTTATATTATCCCAAAAGTCAAACGGACACGTGCGAGCGCCGGATCCATTAACCATTAGGGTCAGTTCAGCTAGACGCGTGAGGCTTATATGTATTTTGCGTAAGGATGCTAACGGGTGCGATCATACCAGCACTAATGCACCGGATCCCATCAGAACTCCGCAGTTAAGCGTGCTTGGGCGAGAGTAGTACTAGGATGGGTGACCTCCTGGGAAGTCCTCGTGTTGCACCCCTCATTTTGGTTTTAGCTTTTTGGTCCGCGCGGCTTTGGGCAGGGCTGGGTGAGCACATTTTCGAGCTCAAAATCCATCATTTTGACCCCCAAGTAGCTCATTTTCAGCCGTGCTCCGTAGAAAAGGCGTTTTTACGGAGTGTTTGGTCTTGCTCGCGGACACGCCTTTACGGATCATTTTCATCTTACTTACTTACTTACTTACTTCTTAATCGCGATGTTATATTATCCCAAAAGTCAAACGGACACGTGCGAGCGCCGGATCCATTAACCATTAGGGTCAGTTCAGCTAGACGCGTGAGGCTTATATGTATTTTGCGTAAGGATGCTAACGGGTGCGATCATACCAGCACTAATGCACCGGATCCCATCAGAACTCCGCAGTTAAGCGTGCTTGGGCGAGAGTAGTACTAGGATGGGTGACCTCCTGGGAAGTCCTCGTGTTGCACCCCTCATTTTGGTTTTAGCTTTTTGGTCCGCGCGGCTTTGGGCAGGGCTGGGTGAGCACATTTTCGAGCTCAAAATCCATCATTTTGACCCCCAAGTAGCTCATTTTCAGCCGTGCTCCGTAGAAAAGGCGTTTTTACGGAGTGTTTGGTCTTGCTCGCGGACACGCCTTTACGGATCATTTTCATCTTACTTACTTACTTACTTACTTCTTAATCGCGATGTTATATTATCCCAAAAGTCAAACGGACACGTGCGAGCGCCGGATCCATTAACCATTAGGGTCAGTTCAGCTAGACGCGTGAGGCTTATATGTATTTTGCGTAAGGATGCTAACGGGTGCGATCATACCAGCACTAATGCACCGGATCCCATCAGAACTCCGCAGTTAAGCGTGCTTGGGCGAGAGTAGTACTAGGATGGGTGACCTCCTGGGAAGTCCTCGTGTTGCACCCCTCATTTTGGTTTTAGCTTTTTGGTCCGCGCGGCTTTGGGCAGGGCTGGGTGAGCACATTTTCGAGCTCAAAATCCATCATTTTGACCCCCAAGTAGCTCATTTTCAGCCGTGCTCCGTAGAAAAGGCGTTTTTACGGAGTGTTTGGTCTTGCTCGCGGACACGCCTTTACGGATCATTTTCATCTTACTTACTTACTTACTTACTTCTTAATCGCGATGTTATATTATCCCAAAAGTCAAACGGACACGTGCGAGCGCCGGATCCATTAACCATTAGGGTCAGTTCAGCTAGACGCGTGAGGCTTATATGTATTTTGCGTAAGGATGCTAACGGGTGCGATCATACCAGCACTAATGCACCGGATCCCATCAGAACTCCGCAGTTAAGCGTGCTTGGGCGAGAGTAGTACTAGGATGGGTGACCTCCTGGGAAGTCCTCGTGTTGCACCCCTCATTTTGGTTTTAGCTTTTTGGTCCGCGCGGCTTTGGGCAGGGCTGGGTGAGCACATTTTCGAGCTCAAAATCCATCATTTTGACCCCCAAGTAGCTCATTTTCAGCCGTGCTCCGTAGAAAAGGCGTTTTTACGGAGTGTTTGGTCTTGCTCGCGGACACGCCTTTACGGATCATTTTCATCTTACTTACTTACTTACTTACTTCTTAATCGCGATGTTATATTATCCCAAAAGTCAAACGGACACGTGCGAGCGCCGGATCCATTAACCATTAGGGTCAGTTCAGCTAGACGCGTGAGGCTTATATGTATTTTGCGTAAGGATGCTAACGGGTGCGATCATACCAGCACTAATGCACCGGATCCCATCAGAACTCCGCAGTTAAGCGTGCTTGGGCGAGAGTAGTACTAGGATGGGTGACCTCCTGGGAAGTCCTCGTGTTGCTCCCCTCATTTTGGTTTTAGCTTTTTGGTCCGCGCGGCTTTGGGCAGGGCTGGGTGAGCACATTTTCGAGCTCAAAATCCATCATTTTGACCCCCAAGTAGCTCATTTTCAGCCGTGCTCCGTAGAAAAGGCGTTTTTACGGAGTGTTTGGTCTTGCTCGCGGACACGCCTTTACGGATCATTTTCATCTTACTTACTTACTTACTTACTTCTTAATCGCGATGTTATATTATCCCAAAAGTCAAACGGACACGTGCGAGCGCCGGATCCATTAACCATTAGGGTCAGTTCAGCTAGACGCGTGAGGCTTATATGTATTTTGCGTAAGGATGCTAACGGGTGCGATCATACCAGCACTAATGCACCGGATCCCATCAGAACTCCGCAGTTAAGCGTGCTTGGGCGAGAGTAGTACTAGGATGGGTGACCTCCTGGGAAGTCCTCGTGTTGCACCCCTCATTTTGGTTTTAGCTTTTTGGTCCGCGCGGCTTTTTGGTCATCGCGATGGGTGAGCACATTTTCGAGCTCAAAATCCATCATTTTGACCCCCAAGTAGCTCATTTTCAGCCGTGCTCCGTAGAAAAGGCGTTTTTACGGAGTGTTTGGTCTTGCTCGCGGACACGCCTTTACGGATCATTTTCATCTTACTTACTTACTTACTTACTTCTTAATCGCGATGTTATATTATCCCAAAAGTCAAACGGACACGTGCGAGCGCCGGATCCATTAACCATTAGGGTCAGTTCAGCTAGACGCGTGAGGCTTATATGTATTTTGCGTAAGGATGCTAACGGGTGCGATCATACCAGCACTAATGCACCGGATCCCATCAGAACTCCGTAGCTAAGCGTGCTTGGGCGAGAGTAGTACTAGGATGGGTGACCTCCTGGGAAGTCCTCGTGTTGCACCCCTCATTTTGGTTTTAGCTTTTTGGTCCGCGCGGCTTTGGGCAGGGCTGGGTGAGCACATTTTCGAGCTCAAAATCCATCATTTTAACCCCCAAGTAGCTCATTTTCAGCCGTGCTCCGTAGAAAAGGCGTTTTTACGGAGTGTTTGGTCTTGCTCGCGGACACGCCTTTACGGATCATTTTCATCTTACTTACTTACTTACTTACTTCTTAATCGCGATGTTATATTATCCCAAAAGTCAAACGGACACGTGCGAGCGCCGGATCCATTAACCATTAGGGTCAGTTCAGCTAGACGCGTGAGGCTTATATGTATTTTGCGTAAGGATGCTAACGGGTGCGATCATACCAGCACTAATGCACCGGATCCCATCAGAACTCCGCAGTTAAGCGTGCTT
Source organism: Corylus americana (assembly GCA_036287905.1). Lineage (NCBI taxonomy): Eukaryota > Viridiplantae > Streptophyta > Magnoliopsida > Fagales > Betulaceae > Corylus > Corylus americana. The sequence goes on along the minus strand of CP125818.1, from coordinate 10,443,297 downwards.
GGGCGAGAGTAGTACTAGGATGGGTGACCTCCTGGGTAGTCCTCGTGTTGCACCCCTCATTTTGGTTTTAGCTTTTTGGTCCGCGCGGCTTTGGGCAGGGCTGGGTGAGCACATTTTCGAGCTCAAAATCCATCATTTTGACCCCCAAGTAGCTCATTTTCAGCCGTGCTCCGTAGAAAAGGCGTTTTTACGGAGTGTTTGGTCTTGCTCGCGGACACGCCTTTACGGATCATTTTCATCTTACTTACTTACTTACTTACTTCTTAATCGCGATGTTATATTATCCCAAAAGTCAAACGGACACGTGCGAGCGCCGGATCCATTAACCATTAGGGTCAGTTCAGCTAGACGCGTGAGGCTTATATGTATTTTGCGTAAGGATGCTAACGGGTGCGATCATACCAGCACTAATGCACCGGATCCCATCAGAACTCCGCAGTTAAGCGTGCCTGGGCGAGAGTAGTACTAGGATGGGTGACCTCCTGGGAAGTCCTCGTGTTGCACCCCTCATTTTGGTTTTAGCTTTTTGGTCCGCGCGGCTTTTTGGTCATCGCGATGGGTGAGCACATTTTCGAGCTCAAAATCCATCATTTTGACCCCCAAGTAGCTCATTTTCAGCCGTGCTCCGTAGAAAAGGCGTTTTTACGGAGTGTTTGGTCTTGCTCGCGGACACGCCTTTACGGATCATTTTCATCTTACTTACTTACTTACTTACTTCTTAATCGCGATGTTATATTATCCCAAAAGTCAAACGGACACGTGCGAGCGCCGGATCCATTAACCATTAGGGTCAGTTCAGCTAGACGCGTGAGGCTTATATGTATTTTGCGTAAGGATGCTAGCGGGTGCGATCATACCAGCACTAATGCACCGGATCCCATCAGAACTCCGCAGTTAAGCGTGCCTGGGCGAGAGTAGTACTAGGATGGGTGACCTCCTGGGAAGTCCTCGTGTTGCACCCCTCATTTTCGTTTTAGCTTTTTGGTCCGCGCGGCTTTGGGCAGGGCTGGGTGAGCACATTTTCGAGCTCAAAATCCATCATTTTGACCCCCAAGTAGCTCATTTTCAGCCGTGCTCCGTAGAAAAGGCGTTTTTACGGAGTGTTTGGTCTTGCTCGCGGACACGCCTTTACGGATCATTTTCATCTTACTTACTTACTTACTTACTTCTTAATCGCGATGTTATATTATCCCAAAAGTCAAACGGACACGTGCGAGCGCCGGATCCATTAACCATTAGGGTCAGTTCAGCTAGACGCGTGAGGCTTATATGTATTTTGCGTAAGGATGGTAACGGGTGCGATCATACCAGCACTAATGCACCGGATCCCATCAGAACTCCGCAGTTAAGCGTGCTTGGGCGAGAGTAGTACTAGGATGGGTGACCTCCTGGGAAGTCCTCGTGTTGCACCCCTCATTTTGGTTTTAGCTTTTTGGTCCGCGCGGCTTTGGGCAGGGCTGGGTGAGCACATTTTCGAGCTCAAAATCCATCATTTTGACCCCCAAGTAGCTCATTTTCAGCCGTGCTCCGTAGAAAAGGCGTTTTTACGGAGTGTTTGGTCTTGCTCGCGGACACGCCTTTACGGATCATTTTCATCTTACTTACTTACTTACTTACTTCTTAATCGCGATGTTATATTATCCCAAAAGTCAAACGGACACGTGCGAGCGCCGGATCCATTAACCATTAGGGTCAGTTCAGCTAGACGCGTGAGGCTTATATGTATTTTGCGTAAGGATGGTAACGGGTGCGATCATACCAGCACTAATGCACCGGATCCCATCAGAACTCCGCAGTTAAGCGTGCTTGGGCGAGAGTAGTACTAGGATGGGTGACCTCCTGGGAAGTCCTCGTGTTGCACCCCTCATTTTCGTTTTAGCTTTTTGGTCCGCGCGGCTTTGGGCAGGGCTGGGTGAGCACATTTTCGAGCTCAAAATCCATCATTTTGACCCCCAAGTAGCTCATTTTCAGCCGTGCTCCGTAGAAAAGGCGTTTTTACGGAGTGTTTGGTCTTGCTCGCGGACACGCCTTTACGGATCATTTTCATCTTACTTACTTACTTACTTACTTCTTAATCGCGATGTTATATTATCCCAAAAGTCAAACGGACACGTGCGAGCGCCGGATCCATTAACCATTAGGGTCAGTTCAGCTAGACGCGTGAGGCTTATATGTATTTTGCGTAAGGATGGTAACGGGTGCGATCATACCAGCACTAATGCACCGGATCCCATCAGAACTCCGCAGTTAAGCGTGCTTGGGCGAGAGTAGTACTAGGATGGGTGACCTCCTGGGAAGTCCTCGTGTTGCACCCCTCATTTTGGTTTTAGCTTTTTGGTCCGCGCGGCTTTGGGCAGGGCTGGGTGAGCACATTTTCGAGCTCAAAATCCATCATTTTGACCCCCAAGTAGCTCATTTTCAGCCGTGCTCCGTAGAAAAGGCGTTTTTACGGAGTGTTTGGTCTTGCTCGCGGACACGCCTTTACGGATCATTTTCATCTTACTTACTTACTTACTTACTTCTTAATCGCGATGTTATATTATCCCAAAAGTCAAACGGACACGTGCGAGCGCCGGATCCATTAACCATTAGGGTCAGTTCAGCTAGACGCGTGAGGCTTATATGTATTTTGCGTAAGGATGGTAACGGGTGCGATCATACCAGCACTAATGCACCGGATCCCATCAGAACTCCGCAGTTAAGCGTGCTTGGGCGAGAGTAGTACTAGGATGGGTGACCTCCTGGGAAGTCCTCGTGTTGCACCCCTCATTTTGGTTTTAGCTTTTTGGTCCGCGCGGCTTTGGGCAGGGCTGGGTGAGCACATTTTCGAGCTCAAAATCCATCATTTTGACCCCCAAGTAGCTCATTTTCAGCCGTGCTCCGTAGAAAAGGCGTTTTTACGGAGTGTTTGGTCTTGCTCGCGGACACGCCTTTACGGATCATTTTCATCTTACTTACTTACTTACTTACTTCTTAATCGCGATGTTATATTATCCCAAAAGTCAAACGGACACGTGCGAGCGCCGGATCCATTAACCATTAGGGTCAGTTCAGCTAGACGCGTGAGGCTTATATGTATTTTGCGTAAGGATGCTAACGGGTGCGATCATACCAGCACTAATGCACCGGATCCCATCAGAACTCCGCAGTTAAGCGTGCTTGGGCGAGAGTAGTACTAGGATGGGTGACCTCCTGGGAAGTCCTCGTGTTGCACCCCTCATTTTGGTTTTAGCTTTTTGGTCCGCGCGGCTTTGGGCAGGGCTGGGTGAGCACATTTTCGAGCTCAAAATCCATCATTTTGACCCCCAAGTAGCTCATTTTCAGCCGTGCTCCGTAGAAAAGGCGTTTTTACGGAGTGTTTGGTCTTGCTCGCGGACACGCCTTTACGGATCATTTTCATCTTACTTACTTACTTACTTACTTCTTAATCGCGATGTTATATTATCCCAAAAGTCAAACGGACACGTGCGAGCGCCGGATCCATTAACCATTAGGGTCAGTTCAGCTAGACGCGTGAGGCTTATATGTATTTTGCGTAAGGATGCTAACGGGTGCGATCATACCAGCACTAATGCACCGGATCCCATCAGAACTCCGCAGTTAAGCGTGCTTGGGCGAGAGTAGTACTAGGATGGGTGACCTCCTGGGAAGTCCTCGTGTTGCACCCCTCATTTTGGTTTTAGCTTTTTGGTCCGCGCGGCTTTGGGCAGGGCTGGGTGAGCACATTTTCGAGCTCAAAATCCATCATTTTGACCCCCAAGTAGCTCATTTTCAGCCGTGCTCCGTAGAAAAGGCGTTTTTACGGAGTGTTTGGTCTTGCTCGCGGACACGCCTTTACGGATCATTTTCATCTTACTTACTTACTTACTTACTTCTTAATCGCGATGTTATATTATCCCAAAAGTCAAACGGACACGTGCGAGCGCCGGATCCATTAACCATTAGGGTCAGTTCAGCTAGACGCGTGAGGCTTATATGTATTTTGCGTAAGGATGCTAACGGGTGCGATCATACCAGCACTAATGCACCGGATCCCATCAGAACTCCGCAGTTAAGCGTGCTTGGGCGAGAGTAGTACTAGGATGGGTGACCTCCTGGGAAGTCCTCGTGTTGCACCCCTCATTTTGGTTTTAGCTTTTTGGTCCGCGCGGCTTTTTGGTCATCGCGATGGGTGAGCACATTTTCGAGCTCAAAATCCATCATTTTGACCCCCAAGTAGCTCATTTTCAGCCGTGCTCCGTAGAAAAGGCGTTTTTACGGAGTTTTTGGTCTTGCTCGCGGACACGCCTTTACGGATCATTTTCATCTTACTTACTTACTTACTTACTTCTTAATCGCGATGTTATATTATCCCAAAAGTCAAACGGACACGTGCGAGCGCCGGATCCATTAACCATTAGGGTCAGTTCAGCTAGACGCGTGAGGCTTATATGTATTTTGCGTAAGGATGCTAACGGGTGCGATCATACCAGCACTAATGCACCGGATCCCATCAGAACTCCGCAGTTAAGCGTGCTTGGGCGAGAGTAGTACTAGGATGGGTGACCTCCTGGGAAGTCCTCGTGTTGCACCCCTCATTTTGGTTTTAGCTTTTTGGTCCGCGCGGCTTTGGGCAGGGCTGGGTGAGCACATTTTCGAGCTCAAAATCCATCATTTTGACCCCCAAGTAGCTCATTTTCAGCCGTGCTCCGTAGAAAAGGCGTTTTTACGGAGTGTTTGGTCTTGCTCGCGGACACGCCTTTACGGATCATTTTCATCTTACTTACTTACTTACTTACTTCTTAATCGCGATGTTATATTATCCCAAAAGTCAAACGGACACGTGCGAGCGCCGGATCCATTAACCATTAGGGTCAGTTCAGCTAGACGCGTGAGGCTTATATGTATTTTGCGTAAGGATGGTAACGGGTGCGATCATACCAGCACTAATGCACCGGATCCCATCAGAACTCCGCAGTTAAGCGTGCTTGGGCGAGAGTAGTACTAGGATGGGTGACCTCCTGGGAAGTCCTCGTGTTGCACCCCTCATTTTGGTTTTAGCTTTTTGGTCCGCGCGGCTTTGGGCAGGGCTGGGTGAGCACATTTTCGAGCTCAAAATCCATCATTTTGACCCCCAAGTAGCTCATTTTCAGCCGTGCTCCGTAGAAAAGGCGTTTTTACGGAGTGTTTGGTCTTGCTCGCGGACACGCCTTTACGGATCATTTTCATCTTACTTACTTACTTACTTACTTCTTAATCGCGATGTTATATTATCCCAAAAGTCAAACGGACACGTGCGAGCGCCGGATCCATTAACCATTAGGGTCAGTTCAGCTAGACGCGTGAGGCTTATATGTATTTTGCGTAAGGATGCTAACGGGTGCGATCATACCAGCACTAATGCACCGGATCCCATCAGAACTCCGCAGTTAAGCGTGCTTGGGCGAGAGTAGTACTAGGATGGGTGACCTCCTGGGAAGTCCTCGTGTTGCACCCCTCATTTTGGTTTTAGCTTTTTGGTCCGCGCGGCTTTTTGGTCATCGCGATGGGTGAGCACATTTTCGAGCTCAAAATCCATCATTTTGACCCCCAAGTAGCTCATTTTCAGCCGTGCTCCGTAGAAAAGGCGTTTTTACGGAGTGTTTGGTCTTGCTCGCGGACACGCCTTTACGGATCATTTTCATCTTACTTACTTACTTACTTACTTCTTAATCGCGATGTTATATTATCCCAAAAGTCAAACGGACACGTGCGAGCGCCGGATCCATTAACCATTAGGGTCAGTTCAGCTAGACGCGTGAGGCTTATATGTATTTTGCGTAAGGATGCTAACGGGTGCGATCATACCAGCACTAATGCACCGGATCCCATCAGAACTCCGCAGTTAAGCGTGCTTGGGCGAGAGTAGTACTAGGGTGGGTGACCTCCTGGGAAGTCCTCGTGTTGCACCCCTCATTTTGGTTTTAGCTTTTTGGTCCGCGCGGCTTTGGGCAGGGCTGGGTGAGCACATTTTCGAGCTCAAAATCCATCATTTTGACCCCCAAGTAGCTCATTTTCAGCCGTGCTCCGTAGAAAAGGCGTTTTTACGGAGTGTTTGGTCTTGCTCGCGGACACGCCTTTACGGATCATTTTCATCTTACTTACTTACTTACTTACTTCTTAATCGCGATGTTATATTATCCCAAAAGTCAAACGGACACGTGCGAGCGCCGGATCCATTAACCATTAGGGTCAGTTCAGCTAGACGCGTGAGGCTTATATGTATTTTGCGTAAGGATGCTAACGGGTGCGATCATACCAGCACTAATGCACCGGATCCCATCAGAACTCCGCAGTTAAGCGTGCTTGGGCGAGAGTAGTACTAGGATGGGTGACCTCCTGGGAAGTCCTCGTGTTGCACCCCTCATTTTGGTTTTAGCTTTTTGGTCCGCGCGGCTTTGGGCAGGGCTGGGTGAGCACATTTTCGAGCTCAAAATCCATCATTTTGACCCCCAAGTAGCTCATTTTCAGCCGTGCTCCGTAGAAAAGGCGTTTTTACGGAGTGTTTGGTCTTGCTCGCGGACACGCCTTTACGGATCATTTTCATCTTACTTACTTCTTAATCGCGATGTTATATTATCCCAAAAGTCAAACGGACACGTGCGAGCGCCGGATCCATTAACCATTAGGGTCAGTTCAGCTAGACGCGTGAGGCTTATATGTATTTTGCGTAAGGATGCTAACGGGTGCGATCATACCAGCACTAATGCACCGGATCCCATCAGAACTCCGCAGTTAAGCGTGCTTGGGCGAGAGTAGTACTAGGATGGGTGACCTCCTGGGAAGTCCTCGTGTTGCACCCCTCATTTTGGTTTTAGCTTTTTGGTCCGCGCGGCTTTTTGGTCATCGCGATGGGTGAGCACATTTTCGAGCTCAAAATCCATCATTTTGACCCCCAAGTAGCTCATTTTCAGCCGTGCTCCGTAGAAAAGGCGTTTTTACGGAGTGTTTGGTCTTGCTCGCGGACACGCCTTTACGGATCATTTTCATCTTACTTACTTACTTACTTACTTCTTAATCGCGATGTTATATTATCCCGAAAGTCAAACGGACACGTGCGAGCGCCAGATCCATTAACCATTAGGGTCAGTTCAGCTAGACGCGTGAGGCTTATATGTATTTTGCGTAAGGATGCTAACGGGTGCGATCATACCAGCACTAATGCACCGGATCCCATCAGAACTCCGCAGTTAAGCGTGCTTGGGCGAGAGTAGTACTAGGATGGGTGACCTCCTGGGAAGTCCTCGTGTTGCACCCCTCATTTTGGTTTTAGCTTTTTGGTCCGCGCGGCTTTGGGCAGGGCTGGGTGAGCACATTTTCGAGCTCAAAATCCATCATTTTGACCCCCAAGTAGCTCATTTTCAGCCGTGCTCCGTAGAAAAGGCGTTTTTACGGAGTGTTTGGTCTTGCTCGCGGACACGCCTTTACGGATCATTTTCATCTTACTTACTTACTTACTTACTTCTTAATCGCGATGTTATATTATCCCAAAAGTCAAACGGACACGTGCGAGCGCCGGATCCATTAACCATTAGGGTCAGTTCAGCTAGACGCGTGAGGCTTATATGTATTTTGCGTAAGGATGCTAACGGGTGCGATCATACCAGCACTAATGCACCGGATCCCATCAGAACTCCGCAGTTAAGCGTGCTTGGGCGAGAGTAGTACTAGGATGGGTGACCTCCTGGGAAGTCCTCGTGTTGCACCCCTCATTTTGGTTTTAGCTTTTTGGTCCGCGCGGCTTTTTGGTCATCGCGATGGGTGAGCACATTTTCGAGCTCAAAATCCATCATTTTGACCCCCAAGTAGCTCATTTTCAGCCGTGCTCCGTAGAAAAGGCGTTTTTACGGAGTGTTTGGTCTTGCTCGCGGACACGCCTTTACGGATCATTTTCATCTTACTTACTTACTTACTTACTTCTTAATCGCGATGTTATATTATCCCAAAAGTCAAACGGACACGTGCGAGCGCCGGATCCATTAACCATTAGGGTCAGTTCAGCTAGACGCGTGAGGCTTATATGTATTTTGCGTAAGGATGCTAACGGGTGCGATCATACCAGCACTAATGCACCGGATCCCATCAGAACTCCGCAGTTAAGCGTGCTTGGGCGAGAGTAGTACTAGGATGGGTGACCTCCTGGGAAGTCCTCGTGTTGCACCCCTCATTTTGGTTTTAGCTTTTTGGTCCGCGCGGCTTTGGGCAGGGCTGGGTGAGCACATTTTCGAGCTCAAAATCCATCATTTTGACCCCCAAGTAGCTCATTTTCAGCCGTGCTCCGTAGAAAAGGCGTTTTTACGGAGTGTTTGGTCTGGCTCGCGGACACGCCTTTACGGATCATTTTCATCTTACTTACTTACTTACTTACTTCTTAATCGCGATGTTATATTATCCCAAAAGTCAAACGGACACGTGCGAGCGCCGGATCCATTAACCATTAGGGTCAGTTCAGCTAGACGCGTGAGGCTTATATGTATTTTGCGTAAGGATGCTAACGGGTGCGATCATACCAGCACTAATGCACCGGATCCCATCAGAACTCCGCAGTTAAGCGTGCTTGGGCGAGAGTAGTACTAGGATGGGTGACCTCCTGGGAAGTCCTCGTGTTGCACCCCTCATTTTGGTTTTAGCTTTTTGGTCCGCGCGGCTTTTTGGTCATCGCGATGGGTGAGCACATTTTCGAGCTCAAAATCCATCATTTTGACCCCCAAGTAGCTCATTTTCAGCCGTGCTCCGTAGAAAAGGCGTTTTTACGGAGTGTTTGGTCTTGCTCGCGGACACGCCTTTACGGATCATTTTCATCTTACTTACTTACTTACTTACTTCTTAATCGCGATGTTATATTATCCCAAAAGTCAAACGGACACGTGCGAGCGCCGGATCCATTAACCATTAGGGTCAGTTCAGCTAGACGCGTGAGGCTTATATGTATTTTGCGTAAGGATGCTAACGGGTGCGATCATACCAGCACTAATGCACCGGATCCCATCAGAACTCCGCAGTTAAGCGCGCTTGGGCGAGAGTAGTACTAGGATGGGTGACCTCCTGGGAAGTCCTCGTGTTGCACCCCTCATTTTGGTTTTAGCTTTTTGGTCCGCGCGGCTTTGGGCAGGGCTGGGTGAGCACATTTTCGAGCTCAAAATCCATCATTTTGACCCCCAAGTAGCTCATTTTCAGCCGTGCTCCGTAGAAAAGGCGTTTTTACGGAGTGTTTGGTCTTGCTCGCGGACACGCCTTTACGGATCATTTTCATCTTACTTACTTACTTACTTACTTCTTAATCGCGATGTTATATTATCCCAAAAGTCAAACGGACACGTGCGAGCGCCGGATCCATTAACCATTAGGGTCAGTTCAGCTAGACGCGTGAGGCTTATATGTATTTTGCGTAAGGATGCTAACGGGTGCGATCATACCAGCACTAATGCACCGGATCCCATCAGAACTCCGCAGTTAAGCGTGCTTGGGCGAGAGTAGTACTAGGGTGGGTGACCTCCTGGGAAGTCCTCGTGTTGCACCCCTCATTTTGGTTTTAGCTTTTTGGTCCGCGCGGCTTTGGGCAGGGCTGGGTGAGCACATTTTCGAGCTCAAAATCCATCATTTTGACCCCCAAGTAGCTCATTTTCAGCCGTGCTCCGTAGAAAAGGCGTTTTTACGGAGTGTTTGGTCTTGCTCGCGGACACGCCTTTACGGATCATTTTCATCTTACTTACTTACTTACTTACTTCTTAATCGCGATGTTATATTATCCCAAAAGTCAAACGGACACGTGCGAGCGCCGGATCCATTAACCATTAGGGTCAGTTCAGCTAGACGCGTGAGGCTTATATGTATTTTGCGTAAGGATGCTAACGGGTGCGATCATACCAGCACTAATGCACCGGATCCCATCAGAACTCCGCAGTTAAGCGTGCTTGGGCGAGAGTAGTACTAGGATGGGTGACCTCCTGGGAAGTCCTCGTGTTGCACCCCTCATTTTGGTTTTAGCTTTTTGGTCCGCGCGGCTTTTTGGTCATCGCGATGGGTGAGCACATTTTCGAGCTCAAAATCCATCATTTTGACCCCCAAGTAGCTCATTTTCAGCCGTGCTCCGTAGAAAAGGCGTTTTTACGGAGTGTTTGGTCTTGCTCGCGGACACGCCTTTACGGATCATTTTCATCTTACTTACTTACTTACTTACTTCTTAATCGCGATGTTATATTATCCCAAAAGTCAAACGGACACGTGCGAGCGCCGGATCCATTAACCATTAGGGTCAGTTCAGCTAGACGCGTGAGGCTTATATGTATTTTGCGTAAGGATGCTAACGGGTGCGATCATACCAGCACTAATGCACCGGATCCCATCAGAACTCCGCAGTTAAGCGTGCTTGGGCGAGAGTAGTACTAGGATGGGTGACCTCCTGGGAAGTCCTCGTGTTGCACCCCTCATTTTGGTTTTAGCTTTTTGGTCCGCGCGGCTTTTTGGTCATCGCGATGGGTGAGCACATTTTCGAGCTCAAAATCCATCATTTTGACCCCCAAGTAGCTCATTTTCAGCCGTGCTCCGTAGAAAAGGCGTTTTTACGGAGTTTTTGGTCTTGCTCGCGGACACGCCTTTACGGATCATTTTCATCTTACTTACTTACTTACTTACTTCTTAATCGCGATGTTATATTATCCCAAAAGTCAAACGGACACGTGCGAGCGCCGGATCCATTAACCATTAGGGTCAGTTCAGCTAGACGCGTGAGGCTTATATGTATTTTGCGTAAGGATGCTAACGGGTGCGATCATACCAGCACTAATGCACCGGATCCCATCAGAACTCCGCAGTTAAGCGTGCTTGGGCGAGAGTAGTACTAGGATGGGTGACCTCCTGGGAAGTCCTCGTGTTGCACCCCTCATTTTGGTTTTAGCTTTTTGGTCCGCGCGGCTTTGGGCAGGGCTGGGTGAGCACATTTTCGAGCTCAAAATCCATCATTTTGACCCCCAAGTAGCTCATTTTCAGCCGTGCTCCGTAGAAAAGGCGTTTTTACGGAGTGTTTGGTCTTGCTCGCGGACACGCCTTTACGGATCATTTTCATCTTACTTACTTACTTACTTACTTCTTAATCGCGATGTTATATTATCCCAAAAGTCAAACGGACACGTGCGAGCGCCGGATCCATTAACCATTAGGGTCAGTTCAGCTAGACGCGTGAGGCTTATATGTATTTTGCGTAAGGATGGTAACGGGTGCGATCATACCAGCACTAATGCACCGGATCCCATCAGAACTCCGCAGTTAAGCGTGCTTGGGCGAGAGTAGTACTAGGATGGGTGACCTCCTGGGAAGTCCTCGTGTTGCACCCCTCATTTTGGTTTTAGCTTTTTGGTCCGCGCGGCTTTGGGCAGGGCTGGGTGAGCACATTTTCGAGCTCAAAATCCATCATTTTGACCCCCAAGTAGCTCATTTTCAGCCGTGCTCCGTAGAAAAGGCGTTTTTACGGAGTGTTTGGTCTTGCTCGCGGACACGCCTTTACGGATCATTTTCATCTTACTTACTTACTTACTTACTTCTTAATCGCGATGTTATATTATCCCAAAAGTCAAACGGACACGTGCGAGCGCCGGATCCATTAACCATTAGGGTCAGTTCAGCTAGACGCGTGAGGCTTATATGTATTTTGCGTAAGGATGCTAACGGGTGCGATCATACCAGCACTAATGCACCGGATCCCATCAGAACTCCGCAGTTAAGCGTGCTTGGGCGAGAGTAGTACTAGGATGGGTGACCTCCTGGGAAGTCCTCGTGTTGCACCCCTCATTTTGGTTTTAGCTTTTTGGTCCGCGCGGCTTTTTGGTCATCGCGATGGGTGAGCACATTTTCGAGCTCAAAATCCATCATTTTGACCCCCAAGTAGCTCATTTTCAGCCGTGCTCCGTAGAAAAGGCGTTTTTACGGAGTGTTTGGTCTTGCTCGCGGACACGCCTTTACGGATCATTTTCATCTTACTTACTTACTTACTTACTTCTTAATCGCGATGTTATATTATCCCAAAAGTCAAACGGACACGTGCGAGCGCCGGATCCATTAACCATTAGGGTCAGTTCAGCTAGACGCGTGAGGCTTATATGTATTTTGCGTAAGGATGCTAACGGGTGCGATCATACCAGCACTAATGCACCGGATCCCATCAGAACTCCGCAGTTAAGCGTGCTTGGGCGAGAGTAGTACTAGGGTGGGTGACCTCCTGGGAAGTCCTCGTGTTGCACCCCTCATTTTGGTTTTAGCTTTTTGGTCCGCGCGGCTTTGGGCAGGGCTGGGTGAGCACATTTTCGAGCTCAAAATCCATCATTTTGACCCCCAAGTAGCTCATTTTCAGCCGTGCTCCGTAGAAAAGGCGTTTTTACGGAGTGTTTGGTCTTGCTCGCGGACACGCCTTTACGGATCATTTTCATCTTACTTACTTACTTACTTACTTCTTAATCGCGATGTTATATTATCCCAAAAGTCAAACGGACACGTGCGAGCGCCGGATCCATTAACCATTAGGGTCAGTTCAGCTAGACGCGTGAGGCTTATATGTATTTTGCGTAAGGATGCTAACGGGTGCGATCATACCAGCACTAATGCACCGGATCCCATCAGAACTCCGCAGTTAAGCGTGCTTGGGCGAGAGTAGTACTAGGATGGGTGACCTCCTGGGAAGTCCTCGTGTTGCACCCCTCATTTTGGTTTTAGCTTTTTGGTCCGCGCGGCTTTGGGCAGGGCTGGGTGAGCACATTTTCGAGCTCAAAATCCATCATTTTGACCCCCAAGTAGCTCATTTTCAGCCGTGCTCCGTAGAAAAGGCGTTTTTACGGAGTGTTTGGTCTTGCTCGCGGACACGCCTTTACGGATCATTTTCATCTTACTTACTTCTTAATCGCGATGTTATATTATCCCAAAAGTCAAACGGACACGTGCGAGCGCCGGATCCATTAACCATTAGGGTCAGTTCAGCTAGACGCGTGAGGCTTATATGTATTTTGCGTAAGGATGCTAACGGGTGCGATCATACCAGCACTAATGCACCGGATCCCATCAGAACTCCGCAGTTAAGCGTGCTTGGGCGAGAGTAGTACTAGGATGGGTGACCTCCTGGGAAGTCCTCGTGTTGCACCCCTCATTTTGGTTTTAGCTTTTTGGTCCGCGCGGCTTTTTGGTCATCGCGATGGGTGAGCACATTTTCGAGCTCAAAATCCATCATTTTGACCCCCAAGTAGCTCATTTTCAGCCGTGCTCCGTAGAAAAGGCGTTTTTACGGAGTGTTTGGTCTTGCTCGCGGACACGCCTTTACGGATCATTTTCATCTTACTTACTTACTTACTTACTTCTTAATCGCGATGTTATATTATCCCGAAAGTCAAACGGACACGTGCGAGCGCCAGATCCATTAACCATTAGGGTCAGTTCAGCTAGACGCGTGAGGCTTATATGTATTTTGCGTAAGGATGCTAACGGGTGCGATCATACCAGCACTAATGCACCGGATCCCATCAGAACTCCGCAGTTAAGCGTGCTTGGGCGAGAGTAGTACTAGGATGGGTGACCTCCTGGGAAGTCCTCGTGTTGCACCCCTCATTTTGGTTTTAGCTTTTTGGTCCGCGCGGCTTTGGGCAGGGCTGGGTGAGCACATTTTCGAGCTCAAAATCCATCATTTTGACCCCCAAGTAGCTCATTTTCAGCCGTGCTCCGTAGAAAAGGCGTTTTTACGGAGTGTTTGGTCTTGCTCGCGGACACGCCTTTACGGATCATTTTCATCTTACTTACTTACTTACTTACTTCTTAATCGCGATGTTATATTATCCCAAAAGTCAAACGGACACGTGCGAGCGCCGGATCCATTAACCATTAGGGTCAGTTCAGCTAGACGCGTGAGGCTTATATGTATTTTGCGTAAGGATGCTAACGGGTGCGATCATACCAGCACTAATGCACCGGATCCCATCAGAACTCCGCAGTTAAGCGTGCTTGGGCGAGAGTAGTACTAGGATGGGTGACCTCCTGGGAAGTCCTCGTGTTGCACCCCTCATTTTGGTTTTAGCTTTTTGGTCCGCGCGGCTTTTTGGTCATCGCGATGGGTGAGCACATTTTCGAGCTCAAAATCCATCATTTTGACCCCCAAGTAGCTCATTTTCAGCCGTGCTCCGTAGAAAAGGCGTTTTTACGGAGTGTTTGGTCTTGCTCGCGGACACGCCTTTACGGATCATTTTCATCTTACTTACTTACTTACTTACTTCTTAATCGCGATGTTATATTATCCCAAAAGTCAAACGGACACGTGCGAGCGCCGGATCCATTAACCATTAGGGTCAGTTCAGCTAGACGCGTGAGGCTTATATGTATTTTGCGTAAGGATGCTAACGGGTGCGATCATACCAGCACTAATGCACCGGATCCCATCAGAACTCCGCAGTTAAGCGTGCTTGGGCGAGAGTAGTACTAGGATGGGTGACCTCCTGGGAAGTCCTCGTGTTGCACCCCTCATTTTGGTTTTAGCTTTTTGGTCCGCGCGGCTTTGGGCAGGGCTGGGTGAGCACATTTTCGAGCTCAAAATCCATCATTTTGACCCCCAAGTAGCTCATTTTCAGCCGTGCTCCGTAGAAAAGGCGTTTTTACGGAGTGTTTGGTCTGGCTCGCGGACACGCCTTTACGGATCATTTTCATCTTACTTACTTACTTACTTACTTCTTAATCGCGATGTTATATTATCCCAAAAGTCAAACGGACACGTGCGAGCGCCGGATCCATTAACCATTAGGGTCAGTTCAGCTAGACGCGTGAGGCTTATATGTATTTTGCGTAAGGATGCTAACGGGTGCGATCATACCAGCACTAATGCACCGGATCCCATCAGAACTCCGCAGTTAAGCGTGCTTGGGCGAGAGTAGTACTAGGATGGGTGACCTCCTGGGAAGTCCTCGTGTTGCACCCCTCATTTTGGTTTTAGCTTTTTGGTCCGCGCGGCTTTTTGGTCATCGCGATGGGTGAGCACATTTTCGAGCTCAAAATCCATCATTTTGACCCCCAAGT
Organism: Corylus americana; assembly: GCA_036287905.1. NCBI lineage: Eukaryota > Viridiplantae > Streptophyta > Magnoliopsida > Fagales > Betulaceae > Corylus > Corylus americana. Next base: position 10,428,240 of record CP125818.1, on the reverse strand, counting down.
AGCTCATTTTCAGCCGTGCTCCGTAGAAAAGGCGTTTTTACGGAGTGTTTGGTCTTGCTCGCGGACACGCCTTTACGGATCATTTTCATCTTACTTACTTACTTACTTACTTCTTAATCGCGATGTTATATTATCCCAAAAGTCAAACGGACACGTGCGAGCGCCGGATCCATTAACCATTAGGGTCAGTTCAGCTAGACGCGTGAGGCTTATATGTATTTTGCGTAAGGATGCTAACGGGTGCGATCATACCAGCACTAATGCACCGGATCCCATCAGAACTCCGCAGTTAAGCGCGCTTGGGCGAGAGTAGTACTAGGATGGGTGACCTCCTGGGAAGTCCTCGTGTTGCACCCCTCATTTTGGTTTTAGCTTTTTGGTCCGCGCGGCTTTGGGCAGGGCTGGGTGAGCACATTTTCGAGCTCAAAATCCATCATTTTGACCCCCAAGTAGCTCATTTTCAGCCGTGCTCCGTAGAAAAGGCGTTTTTACGGAGTGTTTGGTCTTGCTCGCGGACACGCCTTTACGGATCATTTTCATCTTACTTACTTACTTACTTACTTCTTAATCGCGATGTTATATTATCCCAAAAGTCAAACGGACACGTGCGAGCGCCGGATCCATTAACCATTAGGGTCAGTTCAGCTAGACGCGTGAGGCTTATATGTATTTTGCGTAAGGATGCTAACGGGTGCGATCATACCAGCACTAATGCACCGGATCCCATCAGAACTCCGCAGTTAAGCGTGCTTGGGCGAGAGTAGTACTAGGGTGGGTGACCTCCTGGGAAGTCCTCGTGTTGCACCCCTCATTTTGGTTTTAGCTTTTTGGTCCGCGCGGCTTTGGGCAGGGCTGGGTGAGCACATTTTCGAGCTCAAAATCCATCATTTTGACCCCCAAGTAGCTCATTTTCAGCCGTGCTCCGTAGAAAAGGCGTTTTTACGGAGTGTTTGGTCTTGCTCGCGGACACGCCTTTACGGATCATTTTCATCTTACTTACTTACTTACTTACTTCTTAATCGCGATGTTATATTATCCCAAAAGTCAAACGGACACGTGCGAGCGCCGGATCCATTAACCATTAGGGTCAGTTCAGCTAGACGCGTGAGGCTTATATGTATTTTGCGTAAGGATGCTAACGGGTGCGATCATACCAGCACTAATGCACCGGATCCCATCAGAACTCCGCAGTTAAGCGTGCTTGGGCGAGAGTAGTACTAGGATGGGTGACCTCCTGGGAAGTCCTCGTGTTGCACCCCTCATTTTGGTTTTAGCTTTTTGGTCCGCGCGGCTTTTTGGTCATCGCGATGGGTGAGCACATTTTCGAGCTCAAAATCCATCATTTTGACCCCCAAGTAGCTCATTTTCAGCCGTGCTCCGTAGAAAAGGCGTTTTTACGGAGTGTTTGGTCTTGCTCGCGGACACGCCTTTACGGATCATTTTCATCTTACTTACTTACTTACTTACTTCTTAATCGCGATGTTATATTATCCCAAAAGTCAAACGGACACGTGCGAGCGCCGGATCCATTAACCATTAGGGTCAGTTCAGCTAGACGCGTGAGGCTTATATGTATTTTGCGTAAGGATGCTAACGGGTGCGATCATACCAGCACTAATGCACCGGATCCCATCAGAACTCCGCAGTTAAGCGTGCTTGGGCGAGAGTAGTACTAGGATGGGTGACCTCCTGGGAAGTCCTCGTGTTGCACCCCTCATTTTGGTTTTAGCTTTTTGGTCCGCGCGGCTTTGGGCAGGGCTGGGTGAGCACATTTTCGAGCTCAAAATCCATCATTTTGACCCCCAAGTAGCTCATTTTCAGCCGTGCTCCGTAGAAAAGGCGTTTTTACGGAGTGTTTGGTCTTGCTCGCGGACACGCCTTTACGGATCATTTTCATCTTACTTACTTACTTACTTACTTCTTAATCGCGATGTTATATTATCCCAAAAGTCAAACGGACACGTGCGAGCGCCGGATCCATTAACCATTAGGGTCAGTTCAGCTAGACGCGTGAGGCTTATATGTATTTTGCGTAAGGATGCTAACGGGTGCGATCATACCAGCACTAATGCACCGGATCCCATCAGAACTCCGCAGTTAAGCGTGCTTGGGCGAGAGTAGTACTAGGATGGGTGACCTCCTGGGAAGTCCTCGTGTTGCACCCCTCATTTTGGTTTTAGCTTTTTGGTCCGCGCGGCTTTGGGCAGGGCTGGGTGAGCACATTTTCGAGCTCAAAATCCATCATTTTGACCCCCAAGTAGCTCATTTTCAGCCGTGCTCCGTAGAAAAGGCGTTTTTACGGAGTGTTTGGTCTTGCTCGCGGACACGCCTTTACGGATCATTTTCATCTTACTTACTTACTTACTTACTTCTTAATCGCGATGTTATATTATCCCAAAAGTCAAACGGACACGTGCGAGCGCCGGATCCATTAACCATTAGGGTCAGTTCAGCTAGACGCATGAGGCTTATATGTATTTTGCGTAAGGATGCTAACGGGTGCGATCATACCAGCACTAATGCACCGGATCCCATCAGAACTCCGCAGTTAAGCGAGCTTGGGCGAGAGTAGTACTAGGATGGGTGACCTCCTGGGAAGTCCTCGTGTTGCACCCCTCATTTTGGTTTTAGCTTTTTGGTCCGCGCGGCTTTTTGGTCATCGCGATGGGTGAGCACATTTTCGAGCTCAAAATCCATCATTTTGACCCCCAAGTAGCTCATTTTCAGCCGTGCTCCGTAGAAAAGGCGTTTTTACGGAGTGTTTGGTCTTGCTCGCGGACACGCCTTTACGGATCATTTTCATCTTACTTACTTACTTACTTACTTCTTAATCGCGATGTTATATTATCCCAAAAGTCAAACGGACACGTGCGAGCGCCGGATCCATTAACCATTAGGGTCAGTTCAGCTAGACGCGTGAGGCTTATATGTATTTTGCGTAAGGATGCTAACGGGTGCGATCATACCAGCACTAATGCACCGGATCCCATCAGAACTCCGCAGCTAAGCGTGCTTGGGCGAGAGTAGTACTAGGATGGGTGACCTCCTGGGAAGTCCTCGTGTTGCACCCCTCATTTTGGTTTTAGCTTTTTGGTCCGCGCGGCTTTGGGCAGGGCTGGGTGAGCACATTTTCGAGCTCAAAATCCATCATTTTGACCCCCAAGTAGCTCATTTTCAGCCGTGCTCCGTAGAAAAGGCGTTTTTACGGAGTGTTTGGTCTTGCTCGCGGACACGCCTTTACGGATCATTTTCATCTTACTTACTTACTTACTTACTTCTTAATCGCGATGTTATATTATCCCAAAAGTCAAACGGACACGTGCGAGCGCCGGATCCATTAACCATTAGGGTCAGTTCAGCTAGACGCATGAGGCTTATATGTATTTTGCGTAAGGATGCTAACGGGTGCGATCATACCAGCACTAATGCACCGGATCCCATCAGAACTCCGCAGTTAAGCGTGCTTGGGCGAGAGTAGTACTAGGATGGGTGACCTCCTGGGAAGTCCTCGTGTTGCACCCCTCATTTTGGTTTTAGCTTTTTGGTCCGCGCGGCTTTTTGGTCATCGCGATGGGTGAGCACATTTTCGAGCTCAAAATCCATCATTTTGACCCCCAAGTAGCTCATTTTCAGCCGTGCTCCGTAGAAAAGGCGTTTTTACGGAGTGTTTGGTCTTGCTCGCGGACACGCCTTTACGGATCATTTTCATCTTACTTACTTACTTACTTACTTCTTAATCGCGATGTTATATTATCCCAAAAGTCAAACGGACACGTGCGAGCGCCGGATCCATTAACCATTAGGGTCAGTTCAGCTAGACGCGTGAGGCTTATATGTATTTTGCGTAAGGATGCTAACGGGTGCGATCATACCAGCACTAATGCACCGGATCCCATCAGAACTCCGCAGCTAAGCGTGCTTGGGCGAGAGTAGTACTAGGATGGGTGACCTCCTGGGAAGTCCTCGTGTTGCACCCCTCATTTTGGTTTTAGCTTTTTGGTCCGCGCGGCTTTGGGCAGGGCTGGGTGAGCACATTTTCGAGCTCAAAATCCATCATTTTGACCCCCAAGTAGCTCATTTTCAGCCGTGCTCCGTAGAAAAGGCGTTTTTACGGAGTGTTTGGTCTTGCTCGCGGACACGCCTTTACGGATCATTTTCATCTTACTTACTTACTTACTTACTTCTTAATCGCGATGTTATATTATCCCAAAAGTCAAACGGACACGTGCGAGCGCCGGATCCATTAACCATTAGGGTCAGTTCAGCTAGACGCGTGAGGCTTATATGTATTTTGCGTAAGGATGCTAACGGGTGCGATCATACCAGCACTAATGCACCGGATCCCATCAGAACTCCGCAGTTAAGCGTGCTTGGGCGAGAGTAGTACTAGGATGGGTGACCTCCTGGGAAGTCCTCGTGTTGCACCCCTCATTTTGGTTTTAGCTTTTTGGTCCGCGCGGCTTTGGGCAGGGCTGGGTGAGCACATTTTCGAGCTCAAAATCCATCATTTTGACCCCCAAGTAGCTCATTTTCAGCCGTGCTCCGTAGAAAAGGCGTTTTTACGGAGTGTTTGGTCTTGCTCGCGGACACGCCTTTACGGATCATTTTCATCTTACTTACTTACTTACTTACTTCTTAATCGCGATGTTATATTATCCCAAAAGTCAAACGGACACGTGCGAGCGCCGGATCCATTAACCATTAGGGTCAGTTCAGCTAGACGCGTGAGGCTTATATGTATTTTGCGTAAGGATGCTAACGGGTGCGATCATACCAGCACTAATGCACCGGATCCCATCAGAACTCCGCAGTTAAGCGTGCTTGGGCGAGAGTAGTACTAGGATGGGTGACCTCCTGGGAAGTCCTCGTGTTGCACCCCTCATTTTGGTTTTAGCTTTTTGGTCCGCGCGGCTTTTTGGTCATCGCGATGGGTGAGCACATTTTCGAGCTCAAAATCCATCATTTTGACCCCCAAGTAGCTCATTTTCAGCCGTGCTCCGTAGAAAAGGCGTTTTTACGGAGTGTTTGGTCTTGCTCGCGGACACGCCTTTACGGATCATTTTCATCTTACTTACTTACTTACTTACTTCTTAATCGCGATGTTATATTATCCCAAAAGTCAAACGGACACGTGCGAGCGCCGGATCCATTAACCATTAGGGTCAGTTCAGCTAGACGCGTGAGGCTTATATGTATTTTGCGTAAGGATGCTAACGGGTGCGATCATACCAGCACTAATGCACCGGATCCCATCAGAACTCCGCAGTTAAGCGTGCTTGGGCGAGAGTAGTACTAGGATGGGTGACCTCCTGGGAAGTCCTCGTGTTACACCCCTCATTTTGGTTTTAGCTTTTTGGTCCGCGCGGCTTTGGGCAGGGCTGGGTGAGCACATTTTCGAGCTCAAAATCCATCATTTTGACCCCCAAGTAGCTCATTTTCAGCCGTGCTCCGTAGAAAAGGCGTTTTTACGGAGTGTTTGGTCTTGCTCGCGGACACGCCTTTACGGATCATTTTCATCTTACTTACTTACTTACTTACTTCTTAATCGCGATGTTATATTATCCCAAAAGTCAAACGGACACGTGCGAGCGCCGGATCCATTAACCATTAGGGTCAGTTCAGCTAGACGCGTGAGGCTTATATGTATTTTGCGTAAGGATGCTAACGGGTGCGATCATACCAGCACTAATGCACCGGATCCCATCAGAACTCCGCAGTTAAGCGTGCTTGGGCGAGAGTAGTACTAGGATGGGTGACCTCCTGGGAAGTCCTCGTGTTGCACCCCTCATTTTGGTTTTAGCTTTTTGGTCCGCGCGGCTTTGGGCAGGGCTGGGTGAGCACATTTTCGAGCTCAAAATCCATCATTTTGACCCCCAAGTAGCTCATTTTCAGCCGTGCTCCGTAGAAAAGGCGTTTTTACGGAGTGTTTGGTCTTGCTCGCGGACACGCCTTTACGGATCATTTTCATCTTACTTACTTACTTACTTACTTCTTAATCGCGATGTTATATTATCCCAAAAGTCAAACGGACACGTGCGAGCGCCGGATCCATTAACCATTAGGGTCAGTTCAGCTAGACGCGTGAGGCTTATATGTATTTTGCGTAAGGATGCTAACGGGTGCGATCATACCAGCACTAATGCACCGGATCCCATCAGAACTCCGCAGTTAAGCGTGCTTGGGCGAGAGTAGTACTAGGATGGGTGACCTCCTGGGAAGTCCTCGTGTTGCACCCCTCATTTTGGTTTTAGCTTTTTCGTCCGCGCGGCTTTGGGCAGGGCTGGGTGAGCACATTTTCGAGCTCAAAATCCATCATTTTGACCCCCAAGTAGCTCATTTTCAGCCGTGCTCCGTAGAAAAGGCGTTTTTACGGAGTGTTTGGTCTTACTCGCGGACACGCCTTTACGGATCATTTTCATCTTACTTACTTACTTACTTACTTACTTCTTAATCGCGATGTTATATTATCCCAAAAGTCAAACGGACACGTGCGAGCGCCGGATCCATTAACCATTAGGGTCAGTTCAGCTAGACGCGTGAGGCTTATATGTATTTTGCGTAAGGATGCTAACGGGTGCGATCATACCAGCACTAATGCACCGGATCCCATCAGAACTCCGCAGTTAAGCGTGCTTGGGCGAGAGTAGTACTAGGATGGGTGACCTCCTGGGAAGTCCTCGTGTTGCACCCCTCATTTTGGTTTTAGCTTTTTGGTCCGCGCGGCTTTGGGCAGGGCTGGGTGAGCACATTTTCGAGCTCAAAATCCATCATTTTGACCCCCAAGTAGCTCATTTTCAGCCGTGCTCCGTAGAAAAGGCGTTTTTACGGAGTGTTTGGTCTTACTCGCGGACACGCCTTTACGGATCATTTTCATCTTACTTACTTACTTACTTACTTCTTAATCGCGATGTTATATTATCCCAAAAGTCAAACGGACACGTGCGAGCGCCGGATCCATTAACCATTAGGGTCAGTTCAGCTAGACGCGTGAGGCTTATATGTATTTTGCGTAAGGATGCTAACGGGTGCGATCATACCGGCACTAATGCACCGGATCCCATCAGAACTCCGCAGTTAAGCGTGCTTGGGCGAGAGTAGTACTAGGATGGGTGACCTCCTGGGAAGTCCTCGTGTTGCACCCCTCATTTTGGTTTTAGCTTTTTGGTCCGCGCGGCTTTGGGCAGGGCTGGGTGAACACATTTTCGAGCTCAAAATCCATCATTTTGACCCCCAAGTAGCTCATTTTCAGCCGTGCTCCGTAGAAAAGGCGTTTTTACGGTGTGTTTGGTCTTGCTCGCGGACACGCCTTTACGGATCATTTTCATCTTACTTACTTACTTACTTACTTCTTAATCGCGATGTTATATTATCCCAAAAGTCAAACGGACACGTGCGAGCGCCGGATCCATTAACCATTAGGGTCAGTTCAGCTAGACGCGTGAGGCTTATATGTATTTTGCGTAAGGATGCTAACGGGTGCGATCATACCAGCACTAATGCACCGGATCCCATCAGAACTCCGCAGTTAAGCGTGCTTGGGCGAGAGTAGTACTAGGATGGGTGACCTCCTGGGAAGTCCTCGTGTTGCACCCCTCATTTTGGTTTTAGCTTTTTGGTCCGCGCGGCTTTGGGCAGGGCTGGGTGAGCACATTTTCGAGCTCAAAATCCATCATTTTGACCCCCAAGTAGCTCATTTTCGGCCGTGCTCCGTAGAAAAGGCGTTTTTACGGAGTGTTTGGTCTTACTCGCGGACACGCCTTTACGGATCATTTTCATCTTACTTACTTACTTACTTACTTACTTCTTAATCGCGATGTTATATTATCCCAAAAGTCAAACGGACACGTGCGAGCGCCGGATCCATTAACCATTAGGGTCAGTTCAGCTAGACGCGTGAGGCTTATATGTATTTTGCGTAAGGATGCTAACGGGTGCGATCATACCAGCACTAATGCACCGGATCCCATCAGAACTCCGCAGTTAAGCGTGCTTGGGCGAGAGTAGTACTAGGATGGGTGACCTCCTGGGAAGTCCTCGTGTTGCACCCCTCATTTTGGTTTTAGCTTTTTGGTCCGCGCGGCTTTGGGCAGGGCTGGGTGAGCACATTTTCGAGCTCAAAATCCATCATTTTGACCCCCAAGTAGCTCATTTTCAGCCGTGCTCCGTAGAAAAGGCGTTTTTACGGAGTGTTTGGTCTTACTCGCGGACACGCCTTTACGGATCATTTTCATCTTACTTACTTACTTACTTACTTCTTAATCGCGATGTTATATTATCCCAAAAGTCAAACGGACACGTGCGAGCGCCGGATCCATTAACCATTAGGGTCAGTTCAGCTAGACGCGTGAGGCTTATATGTATTTTGCGTAAGGATGCTAACGGGTGCGATCATACCAGCACTAATGCACCGGATCCCATCAGAACTCCGCAGTTAAGCGTGCTTGGGCGAGAGTAGTACTAGGATGGGTGACCTCCTGGGAAGTCCTCGTGTTGCACCCCTCATTTTGGTTTTAGCTTTTTGGTCCGCGCGGCTTTGGGCAGGGCTGGGTGAGCACATTTTCGAGCTCAAAATCCATCATTTTGACCCCCAAGTAGCTCATTTTCAGCCGTGCTCCGTAGAAAAGGCGTTTTTACGGAGTGTTTGGTCTTGCTCGCGGACACGCCTTTACGGATCATTTTCATCTTACTTACTTACTTACTTACTTCTTAATCGCGATGTTATATTATCCCAAAAGTCAAACGGACACGTGCGAGCGCCGGATCCATTAACCATTAGGGTCAGTTCAGCTAGACGCGTGAGGCTTATATGTATTTTGCGTAAGGATGCTAACGGGTGCGATCATACCAGCACTAATGCACCGGATCCCATCAGAACTCCGCAGTTAAGCGTGCTTGGGCGAGAGTAGTACTAGGATGGGTGACCTCCTGGGAAGTCCTCGTGTTGCACCCCTCATTTTGGTTTTAGCTTTTTGGTCCGCGCGGCTTTGGGCAGGGCTGGGTGAGCACATTTTCGAGCTCAAAATCCATCATTTTGACCCCCAAGTAGCTCATTTTCAGCCGTGCTCCGTAGAAAAGGCGTTTTTACGGAGTGTTTGGTCTTGCTCGCGGACACGCCTTTACGGATCATTTTCATCTTACTTACTTACTTACTTACTTCTTAATCGCGATGTTATATTATCCCAAAAGTCAAACGGACACGTGCGAGCGCCGGATCCATTAACCATTAGGGTCAGTTCCGCTAGACGCGTGAGGCTTATATGTATTTTGCGTAAGGATGCTAACGGGTGCGATCATACCAGCACTAATGCACCGGATCCCATCAGAACTCCGCAGTTAAGCGTGCTTGGGCGAGAGTAGTACTAGGATGGTTGACCTCCTGGGAAGTCCTCGTGTTGCACCCCTCATTTTGGTTTTAGCTTTTTGGTCCGCGCGGCTTTGGGCAGGGCTGGGTGAGCACATTTTCGAGCTCAAAATCCATCATTTTGACCCCCAAGTAGCTCATTTTCAGCCGTGCTCCGTAGAAAAGGCGTTTTTACGGAGTGTTTGGTCTTGCTCGCGGAGACGCCTTTACGGATCATTTTCATCTTACTTACTTACTTACTTACTTCTTAATCGCGATGTTATATTATCCCAAAAGTCAAACGGACACGTGCGAGCGCCGGATCCATTAACCATTAGGGTCAGTTCAGCTAGACGCGTGAGGCTTATATGTATTTTGCGTAAGGATGCTAACGGGTGCGATCATACCAGCACTAATGCACCGGAACCCATCAGAACTCCGCAGTTAAGCGTGCTTGGGCGAGAGTAGTACTAGGATGGGTGACCTCCTGGGAAGTCCTCGTGTTGCACCCCTCATTTTGGTTTTAGCTTTTTGGTCCGCGCGGCTTTGGGCAGGGCTGGGTGAGCACATTTTCGAGCTCAAAATCCATCATTTTGACCCCCAAGTAGCTCATTTTCAGCCGTGCTCCGTAGAAAAGGCGTTTTTACGGAGTGTTTGGTCTTGCTCGCGGACACGCCTTTACGGATCATTTTCATCTTACTTACTTACTTACTTACTTCTTAATCGCGATGTTATATTATCCCAAAAGTCAAACGGACACGTGCGAGCGCCGGATCCATTAACCATTAGGGTCAGTTCAGCTAGACGCGTGAGGCTTATATGTATTTTGCGTAAGGATGCTAACGGGTGCGATCATACCAGCACTAATTCACCGGATCCCATCAGAACTCCGCAGTTAAGCGTGCTTGGGCGAGAGTAGTACTAGGATGGGTGACCTCCTGGGAAGTCCTCGTGTTGCACCCCTCATTTTGGTTTTAGCTTTTTGGTCCGCGCGGCTTTGGGCAGGGCTGGGTGAGCACATTTTCGAGCTCAAAATCCATCATTTTGACCCCCAAGTAGCTCATTTTCAGCCGTGCTCCGTAGAAAAGGCGTTTTTACGGAGTGTTTGGTCTTACTCGCGGACACGCCTTTACGGATCATTTTCATCTTACTTACTTACTTACTTACTTCTTAATCGCGATGTTATATTATCCCAAAAGTCAAACGGACACGTGCGAGCGCCGGATCCATTAACCATTAGGGTCAGTTCAGCTAGACGCGTGAGGCTTATATGTATTTTGCGTAAGGATGCTAACGGGTGCGATCATACCAGCACTAATGCACCGGATCCCATCAGAACTCCGCAGTTAAGCGTGCTTGGGCGAGAGTAGTACTAGGATGGGTGACCTCCTGGGAAGTCCTCGTGTTGCACCCCTCATTTTGGTTTTAGCTTTTTGGTCCGCGCGGCTTTGGGCAGGGCTGGGTGAGCACATTTTCGAGCTCAAAATCCATCATTTTGACCCCCAAGTAGCTCATTTTCAGCCGTGCTCCGTAGAAAAGGCGTTTTTACGGAGTGTTTGGTCTTGCTCGCGGACACGCCTTTACGGATCATTTTCATCTTACTTACTTACTTACTTACTTCTTAATCGCGATGTTATATTATCCCAAAAGTCAAACGGACACGTGCGAGCGCCGGATCCATTAACCATTAGGGTCAGTTCAGCTAGACGCGTGAGGCTTATATGTATTTTGCGTAAGGATGCTAACGGGTGCGATCATACCAGCACTAATGCACCGGATCCCATCAGAACTCCGCAGTTAAGCGTGCTTGGGCGAGAGTAGTACTAGGATGGGTGACCTCCTGGGAAGTCCTCGTGTTGCACCCCTCATTTTGGTTTTAGCTTTTTGGTCCGCGCGGCTTTGGGCAGGGCTGGGTGAGTACATTTTCGAGCTCAAAATCCATCATTTTGACCCCCAAGTAGCTCATTTTCAGCCGTGCTCCGTAGAAAAGGCGTTTTTACGGAGTGTTTGGTCTTACTCGCGGACACGCCTTTACGGATCATTTTCATCTTACTTACTTACTTACTTACTTCTTAATCGCGATGTTATATTATCCCAAAAGTCAAACGGACACGTGCGAGCGCCGGATCCATTAACCATTAGGGTCAGTTCAGCTAGACGCGTGAGGCTTATATGTATTTTGCGTAAGGATGCTAACGGGTGCGATCATACCAGCACTAATTCACCGGATCCCATCAGAACTCCGCAGTTAAGCGTGCTTGGGCGAGAGTAGTACTAGGATGGGTGACCTCCTGGGAAGTCCTCGTGTTGCACCCCTCATTTTGGTTTTAGCTTTTTGGTCCGCGCGGCTTTGGGCAGGGCTGGGTGAGCACATTTTCGAGCTCAAAATCCATCATTTTGACCCCCAAGTAGCTCATTTTCAGCCGTGCTCCGTAGAAAAGGCGTTTTTACGGAGTGTTTGGTCTTACTCGCGGACACGCCTTTACGGATCATTTTCATCTTACTTACTTACTTACTTACTTCTTAATCGCGATGTTATATTATCCCAAAAGTCAAACGGACACGTGCGAGCGCCGGATCCATTAACCATTAGGGTCAGTTCAGCTAGACGCGTGAGGCTTATATATATTTTGCGTAAGGATGCTAACGGGTGCGATCATACCAGCACTAATGCACCGGATCCCATCAGAACTCCGCAGATAAGCGTGCTTGGGCGAGAGTAGTACTAGGATGGGTGACCTCCTGGGAAGTCCTCGTGTTGCACCCCTCATTTTGGTTTTAGCTTTTTGGTCCGCGCGGCTTTGGGCAGGGCTGGGTGAGCACATTTTCGAGCTCAAAATCCATCATTTTGACCCCCAAGTAGCTCATTTTCAGCCGTGCTCCGTAGAAAAGGCGTTTTTACGGAGTGTTTGGTCTTACTCGCGGACACGCCTTTACGGATCATTTTCATCTTACTTACTTACTTACTTACTTCTTAATCGCGATGTTATATTATCCCAAAAGTCAAACGGACACGTGCGAGCGCCGGATCCATTAACCATTAGGGTCAGTTCAGCTAGACGCGTGAGGCTTATATGTATTTTGCGTAAGGATGCTAACGGGTGCGATCATACCAGCACTAATGCACCGGATCCCATCAGAACTCCGCAGTTAAGCGTGCTTGGGCGAGAGTAGTACTAGGATGGGTGACCTCCTGGGAAGTCCTCGTGTTGCACCCCTCATTTTGGTTTTAGCTTTTTGGTCCGCGCGGCTTTGGGCAGGGCTGGGTGAGCACATTTTCGAGCTCAAAATCCATCATTTTGACCCCCAAGTAGCTCATTTTCAGCCGTGCTCCGTAGAAAAGGCGTTTTTACGGAGTGTTTGGTCTTGCTCGCGGACACGCCTTTACGGATCATTTTCATCTTACTTACTTACTTACTTACTTCTTAATCGCGATGTTATATTATCCCAAAAGTCAAACGGACACGTGCGAGCGCCGGATCCATTAACCATTAGGGTCAGTTCAGCTAGACGCGTGAGGCTTATATGTATTTTGCGTAAGGATGCTAACGGGTGCGATCATACCAGCACTAATGCACCGGATCCCATCAGAACTCCGCAGTTAAGCGTGCTTGGGCGAGAGTAGTACTAGGATGGGTGACCTCCTGGGAAGTCCTCGTGTTGCACCCCTCATTTTGGTTTTAGCTTTTTGGTCCGCGCGGCTTTGGGCAGGGCTGGGTGAGTACATTTTCGAGCTCAAAATCCATCATTTTGACCCCCAAGTAGCTCATTTTCAGCCGTGCTCCGTAGAAAAGGCGTTTTTACGGAGTGTTTGGTCTTACTCGCGGACCCGCCTTTACGGATCATTTTCATCTTACTTACTTACTTACTTACTTCTTAATCGCGATGTTATATTATCCCAAAAGTCAAACGGACACGTGCGAGCGCCGGATCCATTAACCATTAGGGTCAGTTCAGCTAGACGCGTGAGGCTTATATGTATTTTGCGTAAGGATGCTAACGGGTGCGATCATACCAGCACTAATTCACCGGATCCCATCAGAACTCCGCAGTTAAGAGTGCTTGGGCGAGAGTAGTACTAGGATGGGTGACCTCCTGGGAAGTCCTCGTGTTGCACCCCTCATTTTGGTTTTAGCTTTTTGGTCCGCGCGGCTTTGGGCAGGGCTGGGTGAGCACATTTTCGAGCTCAAAATCCATCATTTTGACCCCCAAGTAGCTCATTTTCAGCCGTGCTCCGTAGAAAAGGCGTTTTTACGGAGTGTTTGGTCTTACTCGCGGACACGCCTTTACGGATCATTTTCATCTTACTTACTTACTTACTTACTTCTTAATCGCGATGTTATATTATCCCAAAAGTCAAACGGACACGTGCGAGCGCCGGATCCATTAACCATTAGGGTCAGTTCAGCTAGACGCGTGAGGCTTATATATATTTTGCGTAAGGATGCTAACGGGTGCGATCATACCAGCACTAATGCACCGGATCCCATCAGAACTCCGCAGTTAAGCGTGCGTGGGCGAGAGTAGTACTAGGATGGGTGACCTCCTGGGAAGTCCTCGTGTTGCACCCCTCATTTTGGTTTTAGCTTTTTGGTCCGCGCGGCTTTGGGCAGGGCTGGGTGAGCACATTTTCGAGCTCAAAATCCATCATTTTGACCCCCAAGTAGCTCATTTTCAGCCGTGCTCCGTAGAAAAGGCGTTTTTACGGAGTGTTTGGTCTTACTCGCGGACACGCCTTTACGGATCATTTTCATCTTACTTACTTACTTACTTACTTCTTAATCGCGATGTTATATTATCCCAAAAGTCAAACGGACACGTGCGAGCGCCGGATCCATTAACCATTAGGGTCAGTTCAGCTAGACGCGTGAGGCTTATATGTATTTTGCGTAAGGATGCTAACGGGTGCGATCATACCAGCACTAATGCACCGGATCCCATCAGAACTCCGCAGTTAAGCGTGCTTGGGCGAGAGTAGTACTAGGATGGGTGACCTCCTGGGAAGTCCTCGTGTTGCACCCCTCATTTTGGTTTTAGCTTTTTGGTCCGCGCGGCTTTGGGCAGGGCTGGGTGAGTACATTTTCGAGCTCAAAATCCATCATTTTGACCCCCAAGTAGCTCATTTTCAGCCGTGCTCCGTAGAAAAGGCGTTTTTACGGAGTGTTTGGTCTTACTCGCGGACACGCCTTTACGGATCATTTTCATCTTACTTACTTACTTACTTACTTCTTAATCGCGATGTTATATTATCCCAAAAGTCAAACGGACACGTGCGAGCGCCGGATCCATTAACCATTAGGGTCAGTTCAGCTAGACGCGTGAGGCTTATATGTATTTTGCGTAAGGATGCTAACGGGTGCGATCATACCAGCACTAATTCACCGGATCCCATCAGAACTCCGCAGTTAAGCGTGCTTGGGCGAGAGTAGTACTAGGATGGGTGACCTCCTGGGAAGTCCTCGTGTTGCACCCCTCATTTTGGTTTTAGCTTTTTGGTCCGCGCGGCTTTGGGCAGGGCTGGGTGAGCACATTTTCGAGCTCAAAATCCATCATTTTGACCCCCAAGTAGCTCATTTTCAGCCGTGCTCCGTAGAAAAGGCGTTTTTACGGAGTGTTTGGTCTTACTCGCGGACACGCCTTTACGGATCATTTTCATCTTACTTACTTACTTACTTACTTCTTAATCGCGATGTTATATTATCCCAAAAGTCAAACGGACACGTGCGAGCGCCGGATCCATTAACCATTAGGGTCAGTTCAGCTAGACGCGTGAGGCTTATATATATTTTGCGTAAGGATGCTAACGGGTGCGATCATACCAGCACTAATGCACCGGATCCCATCAGAACTCCGCAGTTAAGCGTGCTTGGGCGAGAGTAGTACTAGGATGGGTGACCTCCTGGGAAGTCCTCGTGTTGCACCCCTCATTTTGGTTTTAGCTTTTTGGTCCGCGCGGCTTTGGGCAGGGCTGGGTGAGCACATTTTCGAGCTCAAAATCCATCATTTTGACCCCCAAGTAGCTCATTTTCAGCCGTGCTCCGTAGAAAAGGCGTTTTTACGGAGTGTTTGGTCTTACTCGCGGACACGCCTTTACGGATCATTTTCATCTTACTTACTTACTTACTTACTTCTTAATCGCGATGTTATATTATCCCAAAAGTCAAACGGACACGTGCGAGCGCCGGATCCATTAACCATTAGGGTCAGTTCAGCTAGACGCGTGAGGCTTATATGTATTTTGCGTAAGGATGCTAACGGGTGCGATCATACCAGCACTAATGCACCGGATCCCATCAGAACTCCGCAGTTAAGCGTGCTTGGGCGAGAGTAGTACTAGGATGGGTGACCTCCTGGGAAGTCCTCGTGTTGCACCCCTCATTTTGGTTTTAGCTTTTTGGTCCGCGCGGCTTTGGGCAGGGCTGGGTGAGCACATTTTCGAGCTCAAAATCCATCATTTTGACCCCCAAGTAGCTCATTTTCAGCCGTGCTCCGTAGAAAAGGCGTTTTTACGGAGTGTTTGGTCTTGCTCGCGGACACGCCTTTACGGATCATTTTCATCTTACTTACTTACTTACTTACTTCTTAATCGCGATGTTATATTATCCCAAAAGTCAAACGGACACGTGCGAGCGCCGGATCCATTAACCATTAGGGTCAGTTCAGCTAGACGCGTGAGGCTTATATGTATTTTGCGTAAGGATGCTAACGGGTGCGATCATACCAGCACTAATGCACCGGATCCCATCAGAACTCCGCAGTTAAGCGTGCTTGGGCGAGAGTAGTACTAGGATGGGTGACCTCCTGGGAAGTCCTCGTGTTGCACCCCTCATTTTGGTTTTAGCTTTTTGGTCCGCGCGGCTTTGGGCAGGGCTGGGTGAGTACATTTTCGAGCTCAAAATCCATCATTTTGACCCCCAAGTAGCTCATTTTCAGCCGTGCTCCGTAGAAAAGGCGTTTTTACGGAGTGTTTGGTCTTACTCGCGGACACGCCTTTACGGATCATTTTCATCTTACTTACTTACTTACTTACTTCTTAATCGCGATGTTATATTATCCCAAAAGTCAAACGGACACGTGCGAGCGCCGGATCCATTAACCATTAGGGTCAGTTCAGCTAGACGCGTGAGGCTTATATGTATTTTGCGTAAGGATGCTAACGGGTGCGATCATACCAGCACTAATTCACCGGATCCCATCAGAACTCCGCAGTTAAGCGTGCTTGGGCGAGAGTAGTACTAGGATGGGTGACCTCCTGGGAAGTCCTCGTGTTGCACCCCTCATTTTGGTTTTAGCTTTTTGGTCCGCGCGGCTTTGGGCAGGGCTGGGTGAGCACATTTTCGAGCTCAAAATCCATCATTTTGACCCCCAAGTAGCTCATTTTCAGCCGTGCTCCGTAGAAAAGGCGTTTTTACGGAGTGTTTGGTCTTACTCGCGGACACGCCTTTACGGATCATTTTCATCTTACTTACTTACTTACTTACTTCTTAATCGCGATGTTATATTATCCCAAAAGTCAAACGGACACGTGCGAGCGCCGGATCCATTAACCATTAGGGTCAGTTCAGCTAGACGCGTGAGGCTTATATATATTTTGCGTAAGGATGCTAACGGGTGCGATCATACCAGCACTAATGCACCGGATCCCATCAGAACTCCGCAGTTAAGCGTGCGTGGGCGAGAGTAGTACTAGGATGGGTGACCTCCTGGGAAGTCCTCGTGTTGCACCCCTCATTTTGGTTTTAGCTTTTTGGTCCGCGCGGCTTTGGGCAGGGCTGGGTGAGCACATTTTCGAGCTCAAAATCCATCATTTTGACCCCCAAGTAGCTCATTTTCAGCCGTGCTCCGTAGAAAAGGCGTTTTTACGGAGTGTTTGGTCTTACTCGCGGACACGCCTTTACGGATCATTTTCATCTTACTTACTTACTTACTTACTTCTTAATCGCGATGTTATATTATCCCAAAAGTCAAACGGACACGTGCGAGCGCCGGATCCATTAACCATTAGGGTCAGTTCAGCTAGACGCGTGAGGCTTATATGTATTTTGCGTAAGGATGCTAACGGGTGCGATCATACCAGCACTAATGCACCGGATCCCATCAGAACGCCGCAGTTAAGCGTGCTTGGGCGAGAGTAGTACTAGGATGGGTGACCTCCTGGGAAGTCCTCGTGTTGCACCCCTCATTTTGGTTTTAGCTTTTTGGTCCGCGCGGCTTTGGGCAGGGCTGGGTGAGGACATTTTCGAGCTCAAAATCCATCATTTTGACCCCCAAGTAGCTCATTTTCAGCCGTGCTCCGTAGAAAAGGCGTTTTTACGGAGTGTTTGGTCTTACTCGCGGACACGCCTTTACGGATCATTTTCATCTTACTTACTTACTTACTTACTTCTTAATCGCGATGTTATATTATCCCAAAAGTCAAACGGACACGTGCGAGCGCCGGATCCATTAACCATTAGGGTCAGTTCAGCTAGACGCGTGAGGCTTATATGTATTTTGCGTAAGGATGCTAACGGGTGCGATCATACCAGCACTAATGCACCGGATCCCATCAGAACTCCGCAGTTAAGCGGGATTGGGCGAGAGTAGTACTAGGATGGGTGACCTCCTGGGAAGTCCTCGTGTTGCACCCCTCATTTTGGTTTTAGCTTTTTGGTCCGCGCGGCTTTGGGCAGGGCTGGGTGAGCACATTTTCGAGCTCAAAATCCATCATTTTGACCCCCAAGTAGCTCATTTTCAGCCGTGCTCCGTAGAAAAGGCGTTTTTACGGAGTGTTTGGTCTTACTCGCGGACACGCCTTTACGGATCATTTTCATCTTACTTACTTACTTACTTACTTCTTAATCGCGATGTTATATTATCCCAAAAGTCAAACGGACACGTGCGAGCGCCGGATCCATTAACCATTAGGGTCAGTTCAGCTAGACGCGTGAGGCTTATATGTATTTTGCGTAAGGATGCTAACGGGTGCGATCATACCAGCACTAATGCACCGGATCCCATCAGAACTCTGCAGTTAAGCGTGCTTGGGCGAGAGTAGTACTAGGATGGGTGACCTCCTGGGAAGTCCTCGTGTTGCACCCCTCATTTTGGTTTTAGCTTTTTGGTCCGCGCGGCTTTGGGAAGGGCTGGGTGAGCACATTTTCGAGCTCAAAATCCATCATTTTGACCCCCAAGTAGCTCATTTTCAGCCGTGCTCCGTAGAAAAGGCGTTTTTACGGAGTGTTTGGTCTTACTCGCGGACACGCCTTTACGGATCATTTTCATCTTACTTACTTACTTACTTACTTCTTAATCGCGATGTTATATTATCCCAAAAGTCAAACGGACACGTGCGAGCGCCGGATCCATTAACCATTAGGGTCAGTTCAGCTAGACGCGTGAGGCTTATATGTATTTTGCGTAAGGATGCTAACGGGTGCGATCATACCAGCACTAATGCACCGGATCCCATCAGAACTCCGCAGTTAAGCGTGCTCGGGCGAGAGTAGTACTAGGATGGGTGACCTCCTGGGAAGTCCTCGTGTTGCACCCCTCATTTTGGTTTTAGCTTTTTGGTCCGCGCGGCTTTGGGCAGGGCTGGGTGAGCACATTTTCGAGCTCAAAATCCATCATTTTGACCCCCAAGTAGCTCATTTTCAGCCGTGCTCCGTAGAAAAGGCGTTTTTACGGAGTGTTTGGTCTTACTCGCGGACACGCCTTTACGGATCATTTTCATCTTACTTACTTACTTACTTACTTCTTAATCGCGATGTTATATTATCCCAAAAGTCAAACGGACACGTGCGAGCGCCGGATCCATTAACCATTAGGGTCAGTTCAGCTAGACGCGTGAGGCTTATATGTATTTTGCGTAAGGATGCTAACGGGTGCGATCATACCAGCACTAATGCACCGGATCCCATCAGAACTCTGCAGTTAAGCGTGCTTGGGCGAGAGTAGTACTAGGATGGGTGACCTCCTGGGAAGTCCTCGTGTTGCACCCCTCATTTTGGTTTTAGCTTTTTGGTCCGCGCGGCTTTGGGAAGGGCTGGGTGAGCACATTTTCGAGCTCAAAATCCATCATTTTGACCCCCAAGTAGCTCATTTTCAGCCGTGCTCCGTAGAAAAGGCGTTTTTACGGAGTGTTTGGTCTTACTCGCGGACACGCCTTTACGGATCATTTTCATCTTACTTACTTACTTACTTACTTCTTAATCGCGATGTTATATTATCCCAAAAGTCAAACGGACACGTGCGAGCGCCGGATCCATTAACCATTAGGGTCAGTTCAGCTAGACGCGTGAGGCTTATATGTATTTTGCGTAAGGATGCTAACGGGTGCGATCATACCAGCACTAATGCACCGGATCCCATCAGAACTCCGCAGTTAAGCGTGCTTGGGCGAGAGTAGTACTAGGATGGGTGACCTCCTGGGAAGTCCTCGTGTTGCACCCCTCATTTTGGTTTTAGCTTTTTGGTCCGCGCGGCTTTGGGCAGGGCTGGGTGAGCACATTTTCGAGCTCAAAATCCATCATTTTGACCCCCAAGTAGCTCATTTTCAGCCGTGCTCCGTAGAAAAGGCGTTTTTACGGAGTGTTTGGTCTTACTCGCGGACACGCCTTTACGGATCATTTTCATCTTACTTACTTACTTACTTACTTCTTAATCGCGATGTTATATTATCCCAAAAGTCAAACGGACACGTGCGAGCGCCGGATCCATTAACCATTAGGGTCAGTTCAGCTAGACGCGTGAGTCTTATATGTATTTTGCGTAAGGATGCTAACGGGTGCGATCATACCAGCACTAATGCACCGGATCCCATCAGAACTCCGCAGTTAAGCGCGCTTGGGCGAGAGTAGTACTAGGATGGGTGACCTCCTGGGAAGTCCTCGTGTTGCACCCCTCATTTTGGTTTTAGCTTTTTGGTCCGCGCGGCTTTGGGCAGGGCTGGGTGAGCACATTTTCGAGCTCAAAATCCATCATTTTGACCCCCAAGTAGCTCATTTTCAGCCGTGCTCCGTAGAAAAGGCGTTTTTACGGAGTGTTTGGTCTTACTCGCGGACACGCCTTTACGGATCATTTTCATCTTACTTACTTACTTACTTACTTCTTAATCGCGATGTTATATTATCCCAAAAGTCAAACGGACACGTGCGAGCGCCGGATCCATTAACCATTAGGGTCAGTTCAGCTAGACGCGTGAGGCTTATATGTATTTTGCGTAAGGATGCTAACGGGTGCGATCATACCAGCACTAATGCACCGGATCCCATCAGAACTCCGCAGTTAAGCGTGCTTGGGCGAGAGTAGTACTAGGATGGGTGACCTCCTGGGAAGTCCTCGTGTTGCACCCCTCATTTTGGTTTTAGCTTTTTGGTCCGCGCGGCTTTGGGCATGGCTGGGTGAGCACATTTTCGAGCTCAAAATCCATCACTTTGACCCCCAAGTAGCTCATTTTCAGCCGTGCTCCGTAGAAAAGGCGTTTTTACGGAGTGTTTGGTCTTACTCGCGGACACGCCTTTACGGATCATTTTCATCTTACTTACTTACTTACTTACTTCTTAATCGCGATGTTATATTATCCCAAAAGTCAAACGGACACGTGCGAGCGCCGGATCCATTAACCATTAGGGTCAGTTCAGCTAGACGCGTGAGGCTTATATGTATTTTGCGTAAGGATGCTAACGGGTGCGATCATACCAGCACTAATGCACCGGATCCCATCAGAACTCCGCAGTTAAGCGTGCTTGGGCGAGAGTAGTACTAGGATGGGTGACCTCCTGGGAAGTCCTCGTGTTGCACCCCTCATTTTGGTTTTAGCTTTTTGGTCCGCGCGGCTTTGGGCAGGGCTGGGTGAGCACATTTTCGAGCTCTAAATCCATCACTTTGACCCCCAAGTAGCTCATTTTCAGCCGTGCTCCGTAGAAAAGGCGTTTTTACGGAGTGTTTGGTCTTACTCGCGGACACGCCTTTACGGATCATTTTCATCTTACTTACTTACTTACTTACTTCTTAATCGCGATGTTATATTATCCCAAAAGTCAAACGGACACGTGCGAGCGCCGGATCCATTAACCATTAGGGTCAGTTCAGCTAGACGCGTGAGGCTTATATGTATTTTGCGTAAGGATGCTAACGGGTGCGATCATACCAGCACTAATGCGCCGGATCCCATCAGAACTCCGCAGTTAAGCGCGCTTGGGCGAGAGTAGTACTAGGATGGGTGACCTCCTGGGAAGTCCTCGTGATGCACCCCTCATTTTGGTTTTAGCTTTTTGGTCCGCGCGGCTTTGGGCAGGGCTGGGTGAGCACATTTTCGAGCTCAAAATCCATCACTTTGACCCCCAAGTAGCTCATTTTCAGCCGTGCTCCGTAGAAAAGGCGTTTTTACGGAGTGTTTGGTCTTACTCGCGGACACGCCTTTACGGATCATTTTCATCTTACTTACTTACTTACTTACTTCTTAATCGCGATGTTATATTATCCCAAAAGTCAAACGGACACGTGCGAGCGCCGGATCCATTAACCATTAGGGTCAGTTCAGCTAGACGCGTGAGGCTTATATGTATTTTGCGTAAGGATGCTAACGGGTGCGATCATACCAGCACTAATGCACCGGATCCCATCAGAACTCCGCAGTTAAGCGTGCTTGGGCGAGAGTAGTACTAGGATGGGTGACCTCCTGGGAAGTCCTCGTGTTGCACCCCTCATTTTGGTTTTAGCTTTTTGGTCCGCGCGGCTTTGGGCAGGGCTGGGTGAGCACATTTTCGAGCTCAAAATCCATCATTTTGACCCCCAAGTAGCTCATTTTCAGCCGTGCTCCGTAGAAAAGGCGTTTTTACGGAGTGTTTGGTCTTACTCGCGGACACGCCTTTACGGATCATTTTCATCTTACTTACTTACTTACTTACTTCTTAATCGCGATGTTATATTATCCCAAAAGTCAAACGGACACGTGCGAGCGCCGGATCCATTAACCATTAGGGTCAGTTCAGCTAGACGCGTGAGGCTTATATGTATTTTGCGTAAGGATGCTAACGGGTGCGATCATACCAGCACTAATGCGCCGGATCCCATCAGAACTCTGCAGTTAAGCGTGCTTGGGCGAGAGTAGTACTAGGATGGGTGACCTCCTGGGAAGTCCTCGTGTTGCACCCCTCATTTTGGTTTTAGCTTTTTGGTCCGCGCGGCTTTGGGCAGGGCTGGGTGAGCACATTTTCGAGCTCAAAATCCATCATTTTGACCCCCAAGTAGCTCATTTTCAGCCGTGCTCCGTAGAAAAGGCGTTTTTACGGAGTGTTTGGTCTTACTCGCGGACACGCCTTTACGGATCATTTTCATCTTACTTACTTACTTACTTACTTCTTAATCGCGATGTTATATTATCCCAAAAGTCAAACGGACACGTGCGAGCGCCGGATCCATTAACCATTAGGGTCAGTTCAGCTAGACGCGTGAGGCTTATATGTATTTTGCGTAAGGATGCTAACGGGTGCGATCATACCAGTACTAATGCACCGGATCCCATCAGAACCCCGCAGTTAAGCGTGCTTGGGCGAGAGTAGTACTAGGATGGGTGACCTCCTGGGAAGTCCTCGTGTTGCACCCCTCATTTTGGTTTTAGCTTTTTGGTCCGCGCGGCTTTGGGCAGGGCTGGGTGAGCACATTTTCGAGCTCAAAATCCATCATTTTGACCCCCAAGTAGCTCATTTTCAGCCGTGCTCCGTAGAAAAGGCGTTTTTACGGAGTGTTTGGTCTTACTCGCGGACACGCCTTTACGGATCATTTTCATCTTACTTACTTACTTACTTACTTCTTAATCGCGATGTTATATTATCCCAAAAGTCAAACGGACATGTGCGAGCGCCGGATCCATTAACCATTAGGGTCAGTTCAGCTAGACGCGTGAGGCTTATATGTATTTTGCGTAACGATGCTAACGGGTGCGATCATACCAGCACTAATGCACTAGATCCCATCAGAACTCCGCAGTTAAGCGCGCTTGGGCGAGAGTAGTACTAGGATGGGTGACCTCCTGGGAAGTCCTCGTGTTGCACCCCTCATTTTGGTGTTAGCTTTTTGGTCCGCGCGGCTTTGGGCAGGGCTGGGTGAGCACATTTTCGAGCTCAAAATCCATCATTTTGACCCCCAAGTAGCTCATTTTCAGCCGTGCTCCGTAGAAAAGGCGTTTTTACGGAGTGTTTGGTCTTACTCGCGGACACGCCTTTACGGATCATTTTCATCTTACTTACTTACTTACTTACTTCTTAATCGCGATGTTATATTATCCCAAAAGTCAAACGGACACGTGCGAGCGCCGGATCCATTAACCATTAGGGTCAGTTCAGCTAGACGCGTGAGGCTTATATGTATTTTGCGTAAGGATGCTAACGGGTGCGATCATACCAGCACTAATGCACCGGATCCCATCAGAACTCCGCAGTTAAGCGTGCTTGGGCGAGACTAGTATTAGGATGGGTGACCTTCTGGGAGGTCCTCGTGTTGCACCCCTCATTTTGGTTTTAGCTTTTTGGTCCGCGCGGCTTTGGGCAGGGCTGGGTGAGCACATTTTCGAGCTCAAAATCCATCACTTTGACCCCCAAGTAGCTCATTTTCAGCCGTGCTCCGTAGAAAAGGCGTTTTTACGGAGTGTTTGGTCTTACTCGCGGACACGCCTTTACGGATCATTTTCATCTTACTTACTTACTTACTTACTTCTTAATCGCGATGTTATATTATCCCAAAAGTCAAACGGACACGTGCGAGCGCCGGATCCATTAACCATTAGGGTCAGTTCAGCTAGACGCGTGAGGCTTATATGTATTTTGCGTAAGGATGCTAACGGGTGCGATCATACCAGTACTAATGCACCGGATCCCATCAGAACCCCGCAGTTAAGCGTGCTTGGGCGAGAGTAGTACTAGGATGGGTGACCTCCTGGGAAGTCCTCGTGTTGCACCCCTCATTTTGGTTTTAGCTTTTTGGTCCGCGCGGCTTTGGGCAGGGCTGGGTGAGCACATTTTCGAGCTCAAAATCCATCATTTTGACCCCCAAGTAGCTCATTTTCAGCCGTGCTCCGTAGAAAAGGCGTTTTTACGGAGTGTTTGGTCTTACTCGCGGACACGCCTTTACGGATCATTTTCATCTTACTTACTTACTTACTTACTTCTTAATCGCGATGTTATATTATCCCAAAAGTCAAACGGACATGTGCGAGCGCCGGATCCATTAACCATTAGGGTCAGTTCAGCTAGACGCGTGAGGCTTATATGTATTTTGCGTAACGATGCTAACGGGTGCGATCATACCAGCACTAATGCACTAGATCCCATCAGAACTCCGCAGTTAAGCGCGCTTGGGCGAGAGTAGTACTAGGATGGGTGACCTCCTGGGAAGTCCTCGTGTTGCACCCCTCATTTTGGTGTTAGCTTTTTGGTCCGCGCGGCTTTGGGCAGGGCTGGGTGAGCACATTTTCGAGCTCAAAATCCATCATTTTGACCCCCAAGTAGCTCATTTTCAGCCGTGCTCCGTAGAAAAGGCGTTTTTACGGAGTGTTTGGTCTTACTCGCGGACACGCCTTTACGGATCATTTTCATCTTACTTACTTACTTACTTACTTCTTAATCGCGATGTTATATTATCCCAAAAGTCAAACGGACACGTGCGAGCGCCGGATCCATTAACCATTAGGGTCAGTTCAGCTAGACGCGTGAGGCTTATATGTATTTTGCGTAAGGATGCTAACGGGTGCGATCATACCAGCACTAATGCACCGGATCCCATCAGAACTCCGCAGTTAAGCGTGCTTGGGCGAGACTAGTATTAGGATGGGTGACCTTCTGGGAGGTCCTCGTGTTGCACCCCTCATTTTGGTTTTAGCTTTTTGGTCCGCGCGGCTTTGGGCAGGGCTGGGTGAGCACATTTTCGAGCTCAAAATCCATCACTTTGACCCCCAAGTAGCTCATTTTCAGCCGTGCTCCGTAGAAAAGGCGTTTTTACGGAGTGTTTGGTCTTACTCGCGGACACGCCTTTACGGATCATTTTCATCTTACTTACTTACTTACTTACTTCTTAATCGCGATGTTATATTATCCCAAAAGTCAAACGGACACGTGCGAGCGCCGGATCCATTAACCATTAGGGTCAGTTCAGCTAGACGCGTGAGTCTTATATGTATTTTGCGTAAGGATGCTAACGGGTGCGATCATACCAGCACTAATGCACCGGATCCCATCAGAACTCCGCAGTTAAGCGCGCTTGGGCGAGAGTAGTACTAGGATGGGTGACCTCCTGGGAAGTCCTCGTGTTGCACCCCTCATTTTGGTTTTAGCTTTTTGGTCCGCGCGGCTTTGGGCAAGGCTGGGTGAGCACATTTTCGAGCTCAAAATCCATCATTTTGACCCCCAAGTAGCTCATTTTCAGCCGTGCTCCGTAGAAAAGGCGTTTTTACGGAGTGTTTGGTCTTACTCGCGGACACGCCTTTACGGATCATTTTCATCTTACTTACTTACTTACTTACTTCTTAATCGCGATGTTATATTATCCCAAAAGTCAAACGGACACGTGCGAGCGCCGGATCCATTAACCATTAGGGTCAGTTCAGCTAGACGCGTGAGGCTTATATGTATTTTGCGTAAGGATGCTAACGGGTGCGATCATACCAGCACTAATGCACCGGATCCCATCAGAACTCCGCAGTTAAGCGTGCTTGGGCGAGACTAGTATTAGGATGGGTGACCTCCTGGGAGGTCCTCGTGTTGCACCCCTCATTTTGGTTTTAGCTTTTTGGTCCGCGCGGCTTTGGGCAGGGCTGGGTGAGCACATTTTCGAGCTCAAAATCCATCACTTTGACCCCCAAGTAGCTCATTTTCAGCCGTGCTCCGTAGAAAAGGCGTTTTTACGGAGTGTTTGGTCTTACTCGCGGACACGCCTTTACGGATCATTTTCATCTTACTTACTTACTTACTTACTTCTTAATCGCGATGTTATATTATCCCAAAAGTCAAACGGACACGTGCGAGCGCCGGATCCATTAACCATTAGGGTCAGTTCAGCTAGACGCGTGAGGCTTATATGTATTTTGCGTAAGGATGCTAACGGGTGCGATCATACCAGCACCAATGCACCGGATCCCATCAGAACTCCGCAGTTAAGCGTGCTTGGGCGAGACTAGTATTAGGATGGGTGACCTCCTGGGAGGTCCTCGTGTTGCACCCCTCATTTTGGTTTTAGCTTTTTGGTCCGCGCGGCTTTGGGCAGGGCTGGGTGAGCACATTTTCGAGCTCAAAATCCATCACTTTGACCCCCAAGTAGCTCATTTTCAGCCGTGCTCCGTAGAAAAGGCGTTTTTACGGAGTGTTTGGTCTTACTCGCGGACACGCCTTTACGGATCATTTTCATCTTACTTACTTACTTACTTACTTCTTAATCGCGATGTTATATTATCCCAAAAGTCAAACGGACACGTGCGAGCGCCGGATCCATTAACCATTAGGGTCAGTTCAGCTAGACGCGTGAGGCTTATATGTATTTTGCGTAAGGATGCTAACGGGTGCGATCATACCAGCACTAATGCACCGGATCCCATCAGAACTCCGCAGTTAAGCGTGCTTGGGCGAGAGTAGTACTAGGATGGGTGACCTCCTGGGAAGTCCTCGTGTTGCACCCCTCATTTTGGTTTTAGCTTTTTGGTCCGCGCGGCTTTGGGCAGGGCTGGGTGAGCACATTTTCGAGCTCAAAATCCATCACTTTGACCCCCAAGTAGCTCATTTTCAGCCGTGCTCCGTAGAAAAGGCGTTTTTACGGAGTGTTTGGTCTTACTCGCGGACACGCCTTTACGGATCATTTTCATCTTACTTACTTACTTACTTACTTCTTAATCGCGATGTTATATTATCCCAAAAGTCAAACGGACACGTGCGAGCGCCGGATCCATTAACCATTAGGGTCAGTTCAGCTAGACGCGTGAGGCTTATATGTATTTTGCGTAAGGATGCTAACGGGTGCGATCATACCAGCACTAATGCACCGGATCCCATCAGAACTCCGCAGTTAAGCGCGCTTGGGCGAGAGGAGTACTAGGATGGGTGACCTCCTGGGAAGTCCTCGTGTTGCACCCCTCATTTTGGTTTTACCTTTTTGGTCCGCGTGGCTTTGGGCAGGGCTGGGTGAGCACATTTTCGAGCTCAAAATCCATCACTTTGACCCCCAAGTAGCTCATTTTCAGCCGTGCTCCGTAGAAAAGGCGTTTTTACGGAGTGTTTGGTCTTACTCGCGGACACGCCTTTACGGATCATTTTCATCTTACTTACTTACTTACTTACTTCTTAATCGCGATGTTATATTATCCCAAAAGTCAAACGGACACGTGCGAGCGCCGGATCCATTAACCATTAGGGTCAGTTCAGCTAGACGCGTGAGGCTTATATGTATTTTGCGTAAGGATGCTAACGGGTGCGATCATACCAGCACTAATGCACCGGATCCCATCAGAACTCCGCAGTTAAGCGTGCTTGAGGGAGAGCAGTACTAGGATGGGTGACCTCCTGGGAAGTCCTCGTGTTGCACCCCTCATTTTGGTTTTAGCTTTTTGGTCCGCGCGGGTGAGCACATTTTCGAGCTCAAAATCCATCATTTTGACCCCCAAGTAGCTCATTTTCAGCCGTGCTCCGTAGAAAAGGCGTTTTTACGGAGTGTTTGGTCTTACTCGCGGACACGCCTTTACGGATCATTTTCATCTTACTTACTTACTTACTTCTTAATCGCGATGTTATATTATCCCAAAAGTCAATCGGACACGTGCGAGCGCCGGATCCATTAACCATTAGGGTCAGTTCAGCTAGACGCGTGAGGCTTATATGTATTTTGCGTAAGGATGCTAACGGGTGCGATCATACCAGCACTAATGCACCGGATCCCATCAGAACTCCGCAGTTAAGCGTGCTTGGGCGAGACTAGTATTAGGATGGGTGACCTCCTGGGAAGTCCTCGTGTTGCACCCCTCATTTTGGTTTTAGCTTTTTGGTCCGCGCGGCTTTGGGCAGGGCTGGGTGAGCACATTTTCGAGCTCAAAATCCATCACTTTGACCCCCAAGTAGCTCATTTTCAGCCGTGCTCCGTAGAAAAGGCGTTTTTACGGAGTGTTTGGTCTTACTCGCGGACACGCCTTTACGGATCATTTTCATCTTACTTACTTACTTACTTACTTCTTAATCGCGATGTTATATTATCCCAAAAGTCAAACGGACACGTGCGAGCGCCGGATCCATTAACCATTAGGGTCAGTTCAGCTAGACGCGTGAGGCTTATATGTATTTTGCGTAAGGATGCTAACGGGTGCGATCATACCAGCACTAATGCACCGGATCCCATCAGAACTCCGCAGTTAAGCGTGCTTGGGCGAGACTAGTATTAGGATGGGTGACCTCCTGGGAAGTCCTCGTGTTGCACCCCTCATTTTGGTTTTAGCTTTTTGGTCCGCGCGGCTTTGGGCAGGGCTGGGTGAGCACATTTTCGAGCTCAAAATCCATCACTTTGACCCCCAAGTAGCTCATTTTCAGCCGTGCTCCGTAGAAAAGGCGTTTTTACGGAGTGTTTGGTCTTACTCGCGGACACGCCTTTACGGATCATTTTCATCTTACTTACTTACTTACTTACTTCTTAATCGCGATGTTATATTATCCCAAAAGTCAAACGGACACGTGCGAGCGCCGGATCCATTAACCATTAGGGTCAGTTCAGCTAGACGCGTGAGGCTTATATGTATTTTGCGTAAGGATGCTAACGGGTGCGATCATACCAGCACTAATGCACCGGATCCCATCAGAACTCCGCAGTTAAGCGTGCTTGGGCGAGACTAGTATTAGGATGGGTGACCTCCTGGGAAGTCCTCGTGTTGCACCCCTCATTTTGGTTTTAGCTTTTTGGTCCGCGCGGCTTTGGGCAGGGCTGGGTGAGCACATTTTCGAGCTCAAAATCCATCACTTTGACCCCCAAGTAGCTCATTTTCAGCCGTGCTCCGTAGAAAAGGCGTTTTTACGGAGTGTTTGGTCTTACTCGCGGACACGCCTTTACGGATCATTTTCATCTTACTTACTTACTTACTTACTTCTTAATCGCGATGTTATATTATCCCAAAAGTCAAACGGACACGTGCGAGCGCCGGATCCATTAACCATTAGGGTCAGTTCAGCTAGACGCGTGAGGCTTATATGTATTTTGCGTAAGGATGCTAACGGGTGCGATCATACCAGCACTAATGCACCGGATCCCATCAGAACTCCGCAGTTAAGCGTGCTTGGGCGAGAGTAGTACTAGGATGGGTGACCTCCTGGGAAGTCCTCGTGTTGCACCCCTCATTTTGGTTTTAGCTTTTTGGTCCGCGCGGCTTTGGGCAGGGCTGGGTGAGCACATTTTCGAGCTCAAAATCCATCACTTTGACCCCCAAGTAGCTCATTTTCAGCCGTGCTCCGTAGAAAAGGCGTTTTTACGGAGTGTTTGGTCTTACTCGCGGACACGCCTTTACGGATCATTTTCATCTTACTTACTTACTTACTTACTTCTTAATCGCGATGTTATATTATCCCAAAAGTCAAACGGACACGTGCGAGCGCCGGATCCATTAACCATTAGGGTCAGTTCAGCTAGACGCGTGAGGCTTATATGTATTTTGCGTAAGGATGCTAACGGGTGCGATCATACCAGCACTAATGCACCGGATCCCATCAGAACTCCGCAGTTAAGCGTGCTTGGGCGAGAGCAGTACTAGGATGGGTGACCTCCTGGGAAGTCCTCGTGTTGCACCCCTCATTTTGGTTTTAGCTTTTTGGTCCGCGCGGGTGAGCACATTTTCGAGCTCAAAATCCATCATTTTGACCCCCAAGTAGCTCATTTTCAGCCGTGCTCCGTAGAAAAGGCGTTTTTACGGAGTGTTTGGTCTTACTCGCGGACACGCCTTTACGGATCATTTTCATCTTACTTACTTACTTACTTACTTCTTAATCGCGATGTTATATTATCCCAAAAGTCAAACGGACACGTGCGAGCGCCGGATCCATTAACCATTAGGGTCAGTTCAGCTAGACGCGTGAGGCTTATATGTATTTTGCGTAAGGATGCTAACGGGTGCGATCATACCAGCACTAATGCACCGAATCCCATCAGAACTCCGCAGTTAAGCGTGCTTGGGCGAGACTAGTATTGGGATGGGTGACCTCCTGGGAGGGCCTCGTGTTGCACCCCTCATTTTGGTTTTAGCTTTTTGGTCCGCGCGGCTTTGGGCAGGGCTGGGTGAGCACATTTTCGAGCTCAAAATCCATCACTTTGACCCCCAAGTAGCTCATTTTCAGCCGTGCTCCGTAGAAAAGGCGTTTTTACGGAGTGTTTGGTCTTACTCGCGGACACGCCTTTACGGATCATTTTCATCTTACTTACTTACTTACTTACTTCTTAATCGCGATGTTATATTATCCCAAAAGTCAAACGGACACGTGCGAGCGCCGGATCCATTAACCATTAGGGTCAGTTCAGCTAGACGCGTGAGGCTTATATGTATTTTGCGTAAGGATGCTAACGGGTGCGATCATACCAGCACTAATGCACCGGATCCCATCAGAACTCCGCAGTTAAGCGTGCTTGGGCGAGAGTAGTACTAGGATGGGTGACCTCCTGGGAAGTCCTCGTGTTGCACCCCTCATTTTGGTTTTAGCTTTTTGGTCCGCGCGGCTTTGGGCAGGGCTGGGTGAGCACATTTTCGAGCTCAAAATCCATCATTTTGACCCCCAAGTAGCTCATTTTCAGCCGTGCTCCGTAGAAAAGGCGTTTTTACGGAGTGTTTGGTCTTACTCGCGGACACGCCTTTACGGATCATTTTCATCTTACTTACTTACTTACTTACTTCTTAATCGCGATGTTATATTATCCCAAAAGTCAAACGGACACGTGCGAGCGCCGGATCCATTAACCATTAGGGTCAGTTCAGCTAGACGCGTGAGGCTTATATGTATTTTGCGTAAGGATGCTAACGGGTGCGATCATACCAGCACTAATGCACCGGATCCCATCAGAACTCCGCAGTTAAGCGTGCTTGGGCGAGACTAGTATTAGGATGGGTGACCTCCTGGGAAGTCCTCGTGTTGCACCCCTCATTTTGGTTTTAGCTTTTTGGTCCGCGCGGCTTTGGGCAGGGCTGGGTGAGCACATTTTCGAGCTCAAAATCCATCACTTTGACCCCCAAGTAGCTCATTTTCAGCCGTGCTCCGTAGAAAAGGCGTTTTTACGGAGTGTTTGGTCTTACTCGCGGACACGCCTTTACGGATCATTTTCATCTTACTTACTTACTTACTTACTTCTTAATCGCGATGTTATATTATCCCAAAAGTCAAACGGACACGTGCGAGCGCCGGATCCATTAACCATTAGGGTCAGTTCAGCTAGACGCGTGAGGCTTATATGTATTTTGCGTAAGGATGCTAACGGGTGCGATCATACCAGCACTAATGCACCGGATCCCATCAGAACTCCGCAGTTAAGCGTGCTTGGGCGAGAGTAGTACTAGGATGGGTGACCTCCTGGGAAGTCCTCGTGTTGCACCCCTCATTTTGGTTTTAGCTTTTTGGTCCGCGCGGCTTTGGGCAGGGCTGGGTGAGCACATTTTCGAGCTCAAAATCCATCACTTTGACCCCCAAGTAGCTCATTTTCAGCCGTGCTCCGTAGAAAAGGCGTTTTTACGGAGTGTTTGGTCTTACTCGCGGACACGCCTTTACGGATCATTTTCATCTTACTTACTTACTTACTTACTTCTTAATCGCGATGTTATATTATCCCAAAAGTCAAACGGACACGTGCGAGCGCCGGATCCATTAACCATTAGGGTCAGTTCAGCTAGACGCGTGAGGCTTATATGTATTTTGCGTAAGGATGCTAACGGGTGCGATCATACCAGCACTAATGCACCGGATCCCATCAGAACTCCGCAGTTAAGCGTGCTTGGGCGAGAGCAGTACTAGGATGGGTGACCTCCTGGGAAGTCCTCGTGTTGCACCCCTCATTTTGGTTTTAGCTTTTTGGTCCGCGCGGGTGAGCACATTTTCGAGCTCAAAATCCATCATTTTGACCCCCAAGTAGCTCATTTTCAGCCGTGCTCCGTAGAAAAGGCGTTTTTACGAAGTGTTTGGTCTTACTCGCGGACACGCCTTTACGGATCATTTTCATCTTACTTACTTACTTACTTACTTCTTAATCGCGATGTTATATTATCCCAAAAGTCAAACGGACACGTGCGAGCGCCGGATCCATTAACCATTAGGGTCAGTTCAGCTAGACGCGTGAGGCTTATATGTATTTTGCGTAAGGATGCTAACGGGTGCGATCATACCAGCACTAATGCACCGAATCCCATCAGAACTCCGCAGTTAAGCGTGCTTGGGCGAGACTAGTATTGGGATGGGTGACCTCCTGGGAGGGCCTCGTGTTGCACCCCTCATTTTGGTTTTAGCTTTTTGGTCCGCGCGGCTTTGGGCAGGGCTGGGTGAGCACATTTTCGAGCTCAAAATCCATCACTTTGACCCCCAAGTAGCTCATTTTCAGCCGTGCTCCGTAGAAAAGGCGTTTTTACGGAGTGTTTGGTCTTACTCGCGGACACGCCTTTACGGATCATTTTCATCTTACTTACTTACTTACTTACTTCTTAATCGCGATGTTATATTATCCCAAAAGTCAAACGGACACGTGCGAGCGCCGGATCCATTAACCATTAGGGTCAGTTCAGCTAGACGCGTGAGGCTTATATGTATTTTGCGTAAGGATGCTAACGGGTGCGATCATACCAGCACTAATGCACCGGATCCCATCAGAACTCCGCAGTTAAGCGTGCTTGGGCGAGAGTAGTACTAGGATGGGTGACCTCCTGGGAAGTCCTCGTGTTGCACCCCTCATTTTGGTTTTAGCTTTTTGGTCCGCGCGGCTTTGGGCAGGGCTGGGTGAGCACATTTTCGAGCTCAAAATCCATCATTTTGACCCCCAAGTAGCTCATTTTCAGCCGTGCTCCGTAGAAAAGGCGTTTTTACGGTGTGTTTGGTCTTACTCGCGGACACGCCTTTACGGATCATTTTCATCTTACTTACTTACTTACTTACTTCTTAATCGCGATGTTATATTATGCCAAAAGTCAAACGGACACGTGCGAGCGCCGGATCCATTAACCATTAGGGTCAGTTCAGCTAGACGCGTGAGGCTTATATGTATTTTGCGTAAGGATGCTAACGGGTGCGATCATAGCAGCACTAATGCACTAGATCCCATCAGAACTCCGCAGTTAAGCGCGCTTGGGCGAGAGTAGTACTAGGATGGGTGACCTCCTGGGAAGTCCTCGTGTTGCACCCCTCATTTTGGTTTTAGCTTTTTGGTCCGCGCGGCTTTGGGCAGGGCTGGGTGAGCACATTTTCGAGCTCAAAATCCATCATTTTGACCCCCAAGTAGCTCATTTTCAGCCGTGCTCCGTAGAAAAGGCGTTTTTACGGAGTGTTTGGTCTTACTCGCGGACACGCCTTTACGGATCATTTTCATCTTACTTACTTACTTACTTACTTCTTAATCGCGATGTTATATTATCCCAAAAGTCAAACGGACACGTGCGAGCGCCGGATCCATTAACCATTAGGGTCAGTTCAGCTAGACGCGTGAGGCTTATATGTATTTTGCGTAAGGATGCTAACGGGTGCGATCATACCAGCACTAATGCACCGGATCCCATCAGAACTCCGCAGTTAAGCGTGCTTGGGCGAGAGTAGTACTAGGATGGGTGACCTCCTGGGAAGTCCTCGTGTTGCACCCCTCATTTTGGTTTTAGCTTTTTGGTCCGCGCGGCTTTGGGCAGGGCAGGGTGAGCACATTTTCGAGCTCAAAATCCATCATTTTGACCCCCAAGTAGCTCATTTTCAGCCGTGCTCCGTAGAAAAGGCGTTTTTACGGTGTGTTTGGTCTTACTCGCGGACACGCCTTTACGGATCATTTTCATCTTACTTACTTACTTACTTACTTCTTAATCGCGATGTTATATTATGCCAAAAGTCAAACGGACACGTGCGAGCGCCGGATCCATTAACCATTAGGGTCAGTTCAGCTAGACGCGTGAGGCTTATATGTATTTTGCGTAAGGATGCTAACGGGTGCGATCATAGCAGCACTAATGCACTAGATCCCATCAGAACTCCGCAGTTAAGCGCGCTTGGGCGAGAGTAGTACTAGGATGGGTGACCTCCTGGGAAGTCCTCGTGTTGCACCCCTCATTTTGGTTTTAGCTTTTTGGTCCGCGCGGCTTTGGGCAGGGCTGGGTGAGCACATTTTCGAGCTCAAAATCCATCATTTTGACCCCCAAGTAGCTCATTTTCAGCCGTGCTCCGTAGAAAAGGCGTTTTTACGGAGTGTTTGGTCTTACTCGCGGACACGCCTTTACGGATCATTTTCATCTTACTTACTTACTTACTTACTTCTTAATCGCGATGTTATATTATCCCAAAAGTCAAACGGACACGTGCGAGCGCCGGATCCATTAACCATTAGGGTCAGTTCAGCTAGACGCGTGAGGCTTATATGTATTTTGCGTAAGGATGCTAACGGGTGCGATCATACCAGCACTAGTGCGCCGGATCCCATCAGAACTCCGCAGTCAAGCGTGCTTGGGCGAGAGTAGTACTAGGATGGGTGACCTCCTGGGAAGTCCTCGTGTTGCACCCCTCATTTTGGTTTTAGCTTTTTGGTCCGCGCGGCTTTGGGCAGGGCTGGGTGAGCACATTTTCGAGCTCAAAATCCATCACTTTGACCCCCAAGTAGCTCATTTTCAGCCGTGCTCCGTAGAAAAGGCGTTTTTACGGAGTGTTTGGTCTTACTCGCGGACACGCCTTTACGGATCATTTTCATCTTACTTACTTACTTACTTACTTCTTAATCGCGATGTTATATTATCCCAAAAGTCAAACGGACAAGTGCGAGCGCCGGATCCATTAACCATTAGGGTCAGTTCAGCTAGACGCGTGAGGCTTATATGTATTTTGCGTAAGGATGCTAACGGGTGCGATCATACCAGCACTAATGCACCGGATCCCATCAGAACTCCGCAGTTAAGCGTGCTTGGGCGAGAATAGTACTAGGATGGGTGACCTCCTGGGAAGTCCTCGTGTTGCACCCCTCATTTTGGTTTTACCTTTTTGGTCCGCGCGGCTTTGGGCAGGGCTGGGTGGGCACATTTTCGAGCTCAAAATCCATCATTTTGACCCCCAAGTAGCTCATTTTCAGCCGTGCTCCGTAGAAAAGGCGTTTTTACGGAGTGTTTGGTCTTACTCGCGGACACGCCTTTACGGATCATTTTCATCTTACTTACTTACTTACTTACTTCTTAATCGCGATGTTATATTATCCCAAAAGTCAAACGGACACGTGCGAGCGCCGGATCCATTAACCATTAGGGTCAGTTCAGCTAGACGCGTGAGGCTTATATGTATTTTGCGTAAGGATGCTAACGGGTGCGATCATACCAGCACTAATGCACCGGATCCCATCAGAACTCCGCAGTTAAGCGCGCTTGGGCGAGAGTAGTACTAGGATGGGTGACTTCCTGGGAAGTCCTCGTGTTGCACCCCTCATTTTGGTTTTACCTTTTTGGTCCGCGCGGCTTTGGGCAGGGCTGGGTGAGCACATTTTCGAGCTCAAAATCCATCATTTTGACCCCCAAGTAGCTCATTTTCAGCCGTGCTCCGTAGAAAAGGCGTTTTTACGGAGTGTTTGGTCTTACTCGCGGACACGCCTTTACGGATCATTTTCATCTTACTTACTTACTTACTTACTTCTTAATCGCGATGTTATATTATCCCAAAAGTCAAACGGACACGTGCGAGCGCCGGATCCATTAACCATTAGGGTCAGTTCAGCTAGACGCGTGAGGCTTATATGTATTTTGCGTAAGGATGCTAACGGGTACGATCATACCAGCACTAATGCACCGGATCCCATCAGAACTCCGCAGTGAAGCGTGCTTGGGCGAGAGTAGTACTAGGATGGGTGACCTCCTGGGAAGTCCTCGTGTTGCACCCCTCATTTTGGTTTTACCTTTTTGGTCCGCGCGGCTTTGGGCAGGGCTGGGTGAGCACATTTTCGAGCTCAAAATCCATCATTTTGACCCCCAAGTAGCTCATTTTCAGCTGTGCTCCGTAGAAAAGGCGTTTTTACGGAGTGTTTGGTCTTACTCGCGGACACGCCTTTACGGATCATTTTCATCTTACTTACTTACTTACTTACTTCTTAATCGCGATGTTATATTATCCCAAAAGTCAAACGGACACGTGCGAGCGCCGGATCCATTAACCATTAGGGTCAGTTCGGCTAGACGCGTGAGGCTTATATGTATTTTGCGTAAGGATGCTAACGGGTGCGATCATACCAGCACTAATGCACCGAATCCCATCAGAACTCCGCAGTTAAGCGCGCCTGGGCGAGAGTAGTACTAGGATGGGTGACCTCCTGGGAAGTCCTCGTGTTGCACCCCTCATTTTGGTTTTAGCTTTTTGGTCCGCGCGGCTTTGGGCAGGGCTGGGTGAGCACATTTTCGAGCTCAAAATCCATCATTTTGACCCCCAAGTAGCTCATTTTCAGCCGTGCTCCGTAGAAAAGGCGTTTTTACGGCGTGTTTGGTCTTACTCGCGGACACGCCTTTACGGATCATTTTCATCTTACTTACTTACTTACTTACTTCTTAATCGCGATGTTATATTATCCCAAAAGTCAAACGGACACGTGCGAGCGCCGGATCCATTAACCATTAGGGTCAGTTCAGCTAGACGCGTGAGGCTTATATGTATTTTGCGTAAGGATGCTAACGGGTGCGATCATACCAGCACTAATGCCCCGGATCCCATCAGAACTCCGCAGTTAAGCGTGCTTGGGCGAGAGTAGTACTAGGATGGGTGACCTCCTGGGAAGTCCTCGTGTTGCACCCCTCATTTTGGTTTTACCTTTTTGGTCCGCGCGGCTTTGGGCAGGGCTGGGTGAGCACATTTTCGAGCTCAAAATCCATCATTTTGACCCCCAAGTAGCTCATTTTCAGCCGTGCTCCGTAGAAAAGGTGTTTTTACGGAGTGTTTGGTCTTACTCGCGGACACGCCTTTACGGATCATTTTCATCTTACTTACTTACTTACTTACTTCTTAATCGCGATGTTATATTATCCCAAAAGTCAAACGGACAAGTGCGAGCGCCGGATCCATTAACCATTAGGGTCAGTTCAGCTAGACGCGTGAGGCTTATATGTATTTTGCGTAAGGATGCTAACGGGTGCGATCATACCAGCACTAATGCACCGGATCCCATCAGAACTCCGCAGTTAAGCGTGCTTGGGCGAGAATAGTACTAGGATGGGTGACCTCCTGGGAAGTCCTCGTGTTGCACCCCTCATTTTGGTTTTACCGTTTTGGTCCGCGCGGCTTTGGGCAGGGCTGGGTGAGCACATTTTCGAGCTCAAAATCCATCATTTTGACCCCCAAGTAGCTCATTTTCAGCCGTGCTCCGTAGAAAAGGCGTTTTTACGGAGTGTTTGGTCTTACTCGCGGACACGCCTTTACGGATCATTTTCATCTTACTTACTTACTTACTTACTTCTTAATCGCGATGTTATATTATCCCAAAAGTCAAACGGACACGTGCGAGCGCCGGATCCATTAACCATTAGGGTCAGTTCAGCTAGACGCGTGAGGCTTATATGTATTTTGCGTAAGGATACTAAGGGGTGCGATCATACCAGCACTAATGCACCGGATCCCATCAGAACTCCGCAGTTAAGCGCGCTTGGGCGAGAGTAGTACTAGGATGGGTGACCTCCTGGGAAGTCCTCGTGTTGCACCCCTCATTTTGGTTTTACCTTTTTGGTCCGCGCGGCTTTGGGCAGGGCTGGGTGAGCACATTTTCGAGCTCAAAATCCATCATTTTGACCCCCAAGTAGCTCATTTTCAGCCGTGCTCCGTAGAAAAGGCGTTTTTACGGAGTGTTTGGTCTTACTCGCGGACACGCCTTTACGGATCATTTTCATCTTACTTACTTACTTACTTACTTCTTAATCGCGATGTTATATTATCCCAAAAGTCAAACGGACACGTGCGAGCGCCGGATCCATTAACCATTAGGGTCAGTTCAGCTAGACGCGTGAGGCTTATATGTATTTTGCGTAAGGATGCTAACGGGTGCGATCATACCAGCACTAATGCACCGGATCCCATCAGAACTCCGCAGTTAAGCGTGCTTGGGCGAGAGTAGTACTAGGATGGGTGACCTCCTGGGAAGTCCTCGTGTTGCACCCCTCATTTTGGTTTTACCTTTTTGGTCCGCGCGGCTTTGGGCAGGGCTGGGTGAGCACATTTTCGAGCTCAAAATCCATCATTTTGACCCCCAAGTCGCTCATTTTCAGCCGTGCTCCGTAGAAAAGGCGTTTTTACGGAGTGTTTGGTCTTACTCGCGGACACGCCTTTACGGATCATTTTCATCTTACTTACTTACTTACTTACTTCTTAATCGCGATGTTATATTATCCCAAAAGTCAAACGGACACGTGCGAGCGCCGGATCCATTAACCATTAGGGTCAGTTCAGCTAGACGCGTGAGGCTTATATGTATTTTGCGTAAGGATGCTAACGGGTACGATCATACCAGCACTAATGCACCGGATCCCATCAGAACTCCGCAGTGAAGCGTGCTTGGGCGAGAGTAGTACTAGGATGGGTGACCTCCTGGGAAGTCCTCGTGTTGCACCCCTCATTTTGGTTTTACCTTTTTGGTCCGCGCGGCTTTGGGCAGGGCTGGGTGAGCACATTTTCGAGCTCAAAATCCATCATTTTGACCCCCAAGTAGCTCATTTTCAGCTGTGCTCCGTAGAAAAGGCGTTTTTACGGAGTGTTTGGTCTTACTCGCGGACACGCCTTTACGGATCATTTTCATCTTACTTACTTACTTACTTACTTCTTAATCGCGATGTTATATTATCCCAAAAGTCAAACGGACACGTGCGAGCGCCGGATCCATTAACCATTAGGGTCAGTTCGGCTAGACGCGTGAGGCTTATATGTATTTTGCGTAAGGATGCTAACGGGTGCGATCATACCAGCACTAATGCACCGAATCCCATCAGAACACCGCAGTTAAGCGCGCCTGGGCGAGAGTAGTACTAGGATGGGTGACCTCCTGGGAAGTCCTCGTGTTGCACCCCTCATTTTGGTTTTAGCTTTTTGGTCCGCGCGGCTTTGGGCAGGGCTGGGTGAGCACATTTTCGAGCTCAAAATCCATCATTTTGACCCCCAAGTAGCTCATTTTCAGCCGTGCTCCGTAGAAAAGGCGTTTTTACGGCGTGTTTGGTCTTACTCGCGGACACGCCTTTACGGATCATTTTCATCTTACTTACTTACTTACTTACTTCTTAATCGCGATGTTATATTATCCCAAA
This sequence comes from Corylus americana, assembly GCA_036287905.1. Classification (NCBI taxonomy): domain Eukaryota; kingdom Viridiplantae; phylum Streptophyta; class Magnoliopsida; order Fagales; family Betulaceae; genus Corylus; species Corylus americana. The sequence continues at coordinate 10,388,440 of CP125818.1, read as the reverse complement.
AGTCAAACGGACACGTGCGAGCGCCGGATCCATTAACCATTAGGGTCAGTTCAGCTAGACGCGTGAGGCTTATATGTATTTTGCGTAAGGATGCTAACGGGTGCGATCATACCAGCACTAATGCCCCGGATCCCATCAGAACTCCGCAGTAAAGCGTGCTTGGGCGAGAGTAGTACTAGGATGGGTGACCTCCTGGGAAGTCCTCGTGTTGCACCCCTCATTTTGGTTTTACCTTTTTGGTCCGCGCGGCTTTGGGCAGGGCTGGGTGAGCACATTTTCGAGCTCAAAATCCATCATTTTGACCCCCAAGTAGCTCATTTTCAGCCGTGCTCCGTAGAAAAGGTGTTTTTACGGAGTGTTTGGTCTTACTCGCGGACACGCCTTTACGGATCATTTTCATCTTACTTACTTACTTACTTACTTCTTAATCGCGATGTTATATTATCCCAAAAGTCAAACGGACAAGTGCGAGCGCCGGATCCATTAACCATTAGGGTCAGTTCAGCTAGACGCGTGAGGCTTATATGTATTTTGCGTAAGGATGCTAACGGGTGCGATCATACCAGCACTAATGCACCGGATCCCATCAGAACTCCGCAGTTAAGCGTGCTTGGGCGAGAATAGTACTAGGATGGGTGACCTCCTGGGAAGTCCTCGTGTTGCACCCCTCATTTTGGTTTTACCGTTTTGGTCCGCGCGGCTTTGGGCAGGGCTGGGTGAGCACATTTTCGAGCTCAAAATCCATCATTTTGACCCCCAAGTAGCTCATTTTCAGCCGTGCTCCGTAGAAAAGGCGTTTTTACGGAGTGTTTGGTCTTACTCGCGGACACGCCTTTACGGATCATTTTCATCTTACTTACTTACTTACTTACTTCTTAATCGCGATGTTATATTATCCCAAAAGTCAAACGGACACGTGCGAGCGCCGGATCCATTAACCATTAGGGTCAGTTCAGCTAGACGCGTGAGGCTTATATGTATTTTGCGTAAGGATACTAAGGGGTGCGATCATACCAGCACTAATGCACCGGATCCCATCAGAACTCCGCAGTTAAGCGCGCTTGGGCGAGAGTAGTACTAGGATGGGTGACCTCCTGGGAAGTCCTCGTGTTGCACCCCTCATTTTGGTTTTACCTTTTTGGTCCGCGCGGCTTTGGGCAGGGCTGGGTGAGCACATTTTCGAGCTCAAAATCCATCATTTTGACCCCCAAGTAGCTCATTTTCAGCCGTGCTCCGTAGAAAAGGCGTTTTTACGGAGTGTTTGGTCTTACTCGCGGACACGCCTTTACGGATCATTTTCATCTTACTTACTTACTTACTTACTTCTTAATCGCGATGTTATATTATCCCAAAAGTCAAACGGACACGTGCGAGCGCCGGATCCATTAACCATTAGGGTCAGTTCAGCTAGACGCGTGAGGCTTATATGTATTTTGCGTAAGGATGCTAACGGGTACGATCATACCAGCACTAATGCACCGGATCCCATCAGAACTCCGCAGTTAAGCGTGCTTGGGCGAGAGTAGTACTAGGATGGGTGACCTCCTGGGAAGTCCTCGTGTTGCACCCCTCATTTTGGTTTTACCTTTTTCGTCCGCGCGGCTTTGGGCAGGGCTGGGTGAGCACACTTTCGAGCTCAAAATCCATCATTTTGACCCCCAAGTAGCTCATTTTCAGCCGTGCTCCGTAGAAAAGGCGTTTTTCCGGAGTGTTTGGTCTTACTCGCGGACACGCCTTTACGGATCATTTTCATCTTACTTACTTACTTACTTACTTCTTAATCGCGATGTTATATTATCCCAAAAGTCAAACGGACACGTGCGAGCGCCGGATCCATTAACCATTAGGGTTAGTTCAGCTAGACGCGTGAGGCTTATATGTATTTTGCGTAAGGATGTAACGGGTGCGATCATACCAGCACTAACGCACCGGATCCCATCAGAACTCCGCTGTTAAGCGTGCTTGGGCGAGAGTAGTACTAGGATGGGTGACCTCCTGGGAAGTCCTCGTGTTGCACCCCTCATTTTGGTTTTAGCTTTTTGGTCCGCGCGGCTTTGGGCAGGGCTGGGTGAGCACATTTTCGAGCTCAAAATCCATCATTTTGACCCCCAAGTAGCTCATTTTCAGCCGTGCTCCGTAGAAAAGGCGTTTTTACGGAGTGTTTGGTCTTACTCGCGGACACGCCTTTACGGATCATTTTCATCTTACTTACTTACTTACTTACTTCTTAATCGCGATGTTATATTATCCCAAAAGTCAAACGGACACGTGCGAGCGCCGGATCCATTAACCATTAGGGTCAGTTCAGCTAGACGCGTGAGGCTTATATGTATTTTGCGTAAGGATGCTAACGGGTGCGATCATACCAGCACTAATGCACCGAATCCCATCAGAACTCCGCAGTTAAGCGTGCTTGGGCGAGACTAGTATTGGGATGGGTGACCTCCTGGGAGGGCCTCGTGTTGCACCCCTCATTTTGGTTTTAGCTTTTTGGTCCGCGCGGCTTTGGGCAGGGCTGGGTGAGCACATTTTCGAGCTCAAAATCCATCACTTTGACCCCCAAGTAGCTCATTTTCAGCCGTGCTCCGTAGAAAAGGCGTTTTTACGGAGTGTTTGGTCTTACTCGCGGACACGCCTTTACGGATCATTTTCATCTTACTTACTTACTTACTTACTTCTTAATCGCGATGTTATATTATCCCAAAAGTCAAACGGACACGTGCGAGCGCCGGATCCATTAACCATTAGGGTCAGTTCAGCTAGACGCGTGAGGCTTATATGTATTTTGCGTAAGGATGCTAACGGGTGCGATCATACCAGCACTAATGCACCGGATCCCATCAGAACTCCGCAGTTAAGCGTGCTTGGGCGAGAGCAGTACTAGGATGGGTGACCTCCTGGGAAGTCCTCGTGTTGCACCCCTCATTTTGGTTTTAGCTTTTTGGTCCGCGCGGGTGAGCACATTTTCGAGCTCAAAATCCATCATTTTGACCCCCAAGTAGCTCATTTTCAGCCGTGCTCCGTAGAAAAGGCGTTTTTACGGAGTGTTTGGTCTTACTCGCGGACACGCCTTTACGGATCATTTTCATCTTACTTACTTACTTACTTACTTCTTAATCGCGATGTTATATTATCCCAAAAGTCAAACGGACACGTGCGAGCGCCGGATCCATTAACCATTAGGGTCAGTTCAGCTAGACGCGTGAGGCTTATATGTATTTTGCGTAAGGATGCTAACGGGTGCGATCATACCAGCACTAATGCACCGAATCCCATCAGAACTCCGCAGTTAAGCGTGCTTGGGCGAGACTAGTATTGGGATGGGTGACCTCCTGGGAGGGCCTCGTGTTGCACCCCTCATTTTGGTTTTAGCTTTTTGGTCCGCGCGGCTTTGGGCAGGGCTGGGTGAGCACATTTTCGAGCTCAAAATCCATCACTTTGACCCCCAAGTAGCTCATTTTCAGCCGTGCTCCGTAGAAAAGGCGTTTTTACGGAGTGTTTGGTCTTACTCGCGGACACGCCTTTACGGATCATTTTCATCTTACTTACTTACTTACTTACTTCTTAATCGCGATGTTATATTATCCCAAAAGTCAAACGGACACGTGCGAGCGCCGGATCCATTAACCATTAGGGTCAGTTCAGCTAGACGCGTGAGGCTTATATGTATTTTGCGTAAGGATGCTAACGGGTGCGATCATACCAGCACTAATGCACCGGATCCCATCAGAACTCCGCAGTTAAGCGTGCTTGGGCGAGAGTAGTACTAGGATGGGTGACCTCCTGGGAAGTCCTCGTGTTGCACCCCTCATTTTGGTTTTAGCTTTTTGGTCCGCGCGGCTTTGGGCAGGGCTGGGTGAGCACATTTTCGAGCTCAAAATCCATCATTTTGACCCCCAAGTAGCTCATTTTCAGCCGTGCTCCGTAGAAAAGGCGTTTTTACGGAGTGTTTGGTCTTACTCGCGGACACGCCTTTACGGATCATTTTCATCTTACTTACTTACTTACTTACTTCTTAATCGCGATGTTATATTATCCCAAAAGTCAAACGGACACGTGCGAGCGCCGGATCCATTAACCATTAGGGTCAGTTCAGCTAGACGCGTGAGGCTTATATGTATTTTGCGTAAGGATGCTAACGGGTGCGATCATACCAGCACTAATGCACCGAATCCCATCAGAACTCCGCAGTTAAGCGTGCTTGGGCGAGACTAGTATTGGGATGGGTGACCTCCTGGGAGGGCCTCGTGTTGCACCCCTCATTTTGGTTTTAGCTTTTTGGTCCGCGCGGCTTTGGGCAGGGCTGGGTGAGCACATTTTCGAGCTCAAAATCCATCACTTTGACCCCCAAGTAGCTCATTTTCAGCCGTGCTCCGTAGAAAAGGCGTTTTTACGGAGTGTTTGGTCTTACTCGCGGACACGCCTTTACGGATCATTTTCATCTTACTTACTTACTTACTTACTTCTTAATCGCGATGTTATATTATCCCAAAAGTCAAACGGACACGTGCGAGCGCCGGATCCATTAACCATTAGGGTCAGTTCAGCTAGACGCGTGAGGCTTATATGTATTTTGCGTAAGGATGCTAACGGGTGCGATCATACCAGCACTAATGCACCGGATCCCATCAGAACTCCGCAGTTAAGCGTGCTTGGGCGAGAGTAGTACTAGGATGGGTGACCTCCTGGGAAGTCCTCGTGTTGCACCCCTCATTTTGGTTTTAGCTTTTTGGTCCGCGCGGCTTTGGGCAGGGCTGGGTGAGCACATTTTCGAGCTCAAAATCCATCATTTTGACCCCCAAGTAGCTCATTTTCAGCCGTGCTCCGTAGAAAAGGCGTTTTTACGGAGTGTTTGGTCTTACTCGCGGACACGCCTTTACGGATCATTTTCATCTTACTTACTTACTTACTTACTTCTTAATCGCGATGTTATATTATCCCAAAAGTCAAACGGACACGTGCGAGCGCCGGATCCATTAACCATTAGGGTCAGTTCAGCTAGACGCGTGAGGCTTATATGTATTTTGCGTAAGGATGCTAACGGGTGCGATCATACCAGCACTAATGCACCGGATCCCATCAGAACTCCGCAGTTAAGCGTGCTTGGGCGAGAGTAGTACTAGGATGGGTGACCTCCTGGGAAGTCCTCGTGTTGCACCCCTCATTTTGGTTTTAGCTTTTTGGTCCGCGCGGCTTTGGGCAGGGCAGGGTGAGCACATTTTCGAGCTCAAAATCCATCATTTTGACCCCCAAGTAGCTCATTTTCAGCCGTGCTCCGTAGAAAAGGCGTTTTTACGGTGTGTTTGGTCTTACTCGCGGACACGCCTTTACGGATCATTTTCATCTTACTTACTTACTTACTTACTTCTTAATCGCGATGTTATATTATCCCAAAAGTCAAACGGACACGTGCGAGCGCCGGATCCATTAACCATTAGGGTCAGTTCAGCTAGACGCGTGAGGCTTATATGTATTTTGCGTAAGGATGCTAACGGGTGCGATCATACCAGCACTAGTGCGCCGGATCCCATCAGAACTCCGCAGTGAAGCGTGCTTGGGCGAGAGTAGTACTAGGATGGGTGACCTCCTGGGAAGTCCTCGTGTTGCACCCCTCATTTTGGTTTTAGCTTTTTGGTCCGCGCGGCTTTGGGCAGGGCTGGGTGAGCACATTTTCGAGCTCAAAATCCATCACTTTGACCCCCAAGTAGCTCATTTTCAGCCGTGCTCCGTAGAAAAGGCGTTTTTACGGAGTGTTTGGTCTTACTCGCGGACACGCCTTTACGGATCATTTTCATCTTACTTACTTACTTACTTACTTCTTAATCGCGATGTTATATTATCCCAAAAGTCAAACGGACAAGTGCGAGCGCCGGATCCATTAACCATTAGGGTCAGTTCAGCTAGACGCGTGAGGCTTATATGTATTTTGCGTAAGGATGCTAACGGGTGCGATCATACCAGCACTAATGCACCGGATCCCATCAGAACTCCGCAGTTAAGCGTGCTTGGGCGAGAATAGTACTAGGATGGGTGACCTCCTGGGAAGTCCTCGTGTTGCACCCCTCATTTTGGTTTTACCTTTTTGGTCCGCGCGGCTTTGGGCAGGGCTGGGTGGGCACATTTTCGAGCTCAAAATCCATCATTTTGACCCCCAAGTAGCTCATTTTCAGCCGTGCTCCGTAGAAAAGGCGTTTTTACGGAGTGTTTGGTCTTACTCGCGGACACGCCTTTACGGATCATTTTCATCTTACTTACTTACTTACTTACTTCTTAATCGCGATGTTATATTATCCCAAAAGTCAAACGGACACGTGCGAGCGCCGGATCCATTAACCATTAGGGTCAGTTCAGCTAGACGCGTGAGGCTTATATGTATTTTGCGTAAGGATGCTAACGGGTGCGATCATACCAGCACTAATGCACCGGATCCCATCAGAACTCCGCAGTTAAGCGTGCTTGGGCGAGAGTAGTACTAGGATGGGTGACCTCCTGGGAAGTCCTCGTGTTGCACCCCTCATTTTGGTTTTAGCTTTTTGGTCCGCGCGGCTTTGGGCAGGGCAGGGTGAGCACATTTTCGAGCTCAAAATCCATCATTTTGACCCCCAAGTAGCTCATTTTCAGCCGTGCTCCGTAGAAAAGGCGTTTTTACGGTGTGTTTGGTCTTACTCGCGGACACGCCTTTACGGATCATTTTCATCTTACTTACTTACTTACTTACTTCTTAATCGCGATGTTATATTATGCCAAAAGTCAAACGGACACGTGCGAGCGCCGGATCCATTAACCATTAGGGTCAGTTCAGCTAGACGCGTGAGGCTTATATGTATTTTGCGTAAGGATGCTAACGGGTGCGATCATAGCAGCACTAATGCACTAGATCCCATCAGAACTCCGCAGTTAAGCGCGCTTGGGCGAGAGTAGTACTAGGATGGGTGACCTCCTGGGAAGTCCTCGTGTTGCACCCCTCATTTTGGTTTTAGCTTTTTGGTCCGCGCGGCTTTGGGCAGGGCTGGGTGAGCACATTTTCGAGCTCAAAATCCATCATTTTGACCCCCAAGTAGCTCATTTTCAGCCGTGCTCCGTAGAAAAGGCGTTTTTACGGAGTGTTTGGTCTTACTCGCGGACACGCCTTTACGGATCATTTTCATCTTACTTACTTACTTACTTACTTCTTAATCGCGATGTTATATTATCCCAAAAGTCAAACGGACACGTGCGAGCGCCGGATCCATTAACCATTAGGGTCAGTTCAGCTAGACGCGTGAGGCTTATATGTATTTTGCGTAAGGATGCTAACGGGTGCGATCATACCAGCACTAGTGCGCCGGATCCCATCAGAACTCCGCAGTCAAGCGTGCTTGGGCGAGAGTAGTACTAGGATGGGTGACCTCCTGGGAAGTCCTCGTGTTGCACCCCTCATTTTGGTTTTAGCTTTTTGGTCCGCGCGGCTTTGGGCAGGGCTGGGTGAGCACATTTTCGAGCTCAAAATCCATCACTTTGACCCCCAAGTAGCTCATTTTCAGCCGTGCTCCGTAGAAAAGGCGTTTTTACGGAGTGTTTGGTCTTACTCGCGGACACGCCTTTACGGATCATTTTCATCTTACTTACTTACTTACTTACTTCTTAATCGCGATGTTATATTATCCCAAAAGTCAAACGGACAAGTGCGAGCGCCGGATCCATTAACCATTAGGGTCAGTTCAGCTAGACGCGTGAGGCTTATATGTATTTTGCGTAAGGATGCTAACGGGTGCGATCATACCAGCACTAATGCACCGGATCCCATCAGAACTCCGCAGTTAAGCGTGCTTGGGCGAGAATAGTACTAGGATGGGTGACCTCCTGGGAAGTCCTCGTGTTGCACCCCTCATTTTGGTTTTACCTTTTTGGTCCGCGCGGCTTTGGGCAGGGCTGGGTGGGCACATTTTCGAGCTCAAAATCCATCATTTTGACCCCCAAGTAGCTCATTTTCAGCCGTGCTCCGTAGAAAAGGCGTTTTTACGGAGTGTTTGGTCTTACTCGCGGACACGCCTTTACGGATCATTTTCATCTTACTTACTTACTTACTTACTTCTTAATCGCGATGTTATATTATCCCAAAAGTCAAACGGACACGTGCGAGCGCCGGATCCATTAACCATTAGGGTCAGTTCAGCTAGACGCGTGAGGCTTATATGTATTTTGCGTAAGGATGCTAACGGGTGCGATCATACCAGCACTAATGCACCGGATCCCATCAGAACTCCGCAGTTAAGCGCGCTTGGGCGAGAGTAGTACTAGGATGGGTGACTTCCTGGGAAGTCCTCGTGTTGCACCCCTCATTTTGGTTTTACCTTTTTGGTCCGCGCGGCTTTGGGCAGGGCTGGGTGAGCACATTTTCGAGCTCAAAATCCATCATTTTGACCCCCAAGTAGCTCATTTTCAGCCGTGCTCCGTAGAAAAGGCGTTTTTACGGAGTGTTTGGTCTTACTCGCGGACACGCCTTTACGGATCATTTTCATCTTACTTACTTACTTACTTACTTCTTAATCGCGATGTTATATTATCCCAAAAGTCAAACGGACACGTGCGAGCGCCGGATCCATTAACCATTAGGGTCAGTTCAGCTAGACGCGTGAGGCTTATATGTATTTTGCGTAAGGATGCTAACGGGTACGATCATACCAGCACTAATGCACCGGATCCCATCAGAACTCCGCAGTGAAGCGTGCTTGGGCGAGAGTAGTACTAGGATGGGTGACCTCCTGGGAAGTCCTCGTGTTGCACCCCTCATTTTGGTTTTACCTTTTTGGTCCGCGCGGCTTTGGGCAGGGCTGGGTGAGCACATTTTCGAGCTCAAAATCCATCATTTTGACCCCCAAGTAGCTCATTTTCAGCTGTGCTCCGTAGAAAAGGCGTTTTTACGGAGTGTTTGGTCTTACTCGCGGACACGCCTTTACGGATCATTTTCATCTTACTTACTTACTTACTTACTTCTTAATCGCGATGTTATATTATCCCAAAAGTCAAACGGACACGTGCGAGCGCCGGATCCATTAACCATTAGGGTCAGTTCGGCTAGACGCGTGAGGCTTATATGTATTTTGCGTAAGGATGCTAACGGGTGCGATCATACCAGCACTAATGCACCGAATCCCATCAGAACTCCGCAGTTAAGCGCGCCTGGGCGAGAGTAGTACTAGGATGGGTGACCTCCTGGGAAGTCCTCGTGTTGCACCCCTCATTTTGGTTTTAGCTTTTTGGTCCGCGCGGCTTTGGGCAGGGCTGGGTGAGCACATTTTCGAGCTCAAAATCCATCATTTTGACCCCCAAGTAGCTCATTTTCAGCCGTGCTCCGTAGAAAAGGCGTTTTTACGGCGTGTTTGGTCTTACTCGCGGACACGCCTTTACGGATCATTTTCATCTTACTTACTTACTTACTTACTTCTTAATCGCGATGTTATATTATCCCAAAAGTCAAACGGACACGTGCGAGCGCCGGATCCATTAACCATTAGGGTCAGTTCAGCTAGACGCGTGAGGCTTATATGTATTTTGCGTAAGGATGCTAACGGGTGCGATCATACCAGCACTAATGCCCCGGATCCCATCAGAACTCCGCAGTCAAGCGTGCTTGGGCGAGAGTAGTACTAGGATGGGTGACCTCCTGGGAAGTCCTCGTGTTGCACCCCTCATTTTGGTTTTACCTTTTTGGTCCGCGCGGCTTTGGGCAGGGCTGGGTGGGCACATTTTCGAGCTCAAAATCCATCATTTTGACCCCCAAGTAGCTCATTTTCAGCCGTGCTCCGTAGAAAAGGCGTTTTTACGGAGTGTTTGGTCTTACTCGCGGACACGCCTTTACGGATCATTTTCATCTTACTTACTTACTTACTTACTTCTTAATCGCGATGTTATATTATCCCAAAAGTCAAACGGACACGTGCGAGCGCCGGATCCATTAACCATTAGGGTCAGTTCAGCTAGACGCGTGAGGCTTATATGTATTTTGCGTAAGGATGCTAACGGGTGCGATCATACCAGCACTAATGCACCGGATCCCATCAGAACTCCGCAGTTAAGCGCGCTTGGGCGAGAGTAGTACTAGGATGGGTGACTTCCTGGGAAGTCCTCGTGTTGCACCCCTCATTTTGGTTTTACCTTTTTGGTCCGCGCGGCTTTGGGCAGGGCTGGGTGAGCACATTTTCGAGCTCAAAATCCATCATTTTGACCCCCAAGTAGCTCATTTTCAGCCGTGCTCCGTAGAAAAGGCGTTTTTACGGAGTGTTTGGTCTTACTCGCGGACACGCCTTTACGGATCATTTTCATCTTACTTACTTACTTACTTACTTCTTAATCGCGATGTTATATTATCCCAAAAGTCAAACGGACACGTGCGAGCGCCGGATCCATTAACCATTAGGGTCAGTTCAGCTAGACGCGTGAGGCTTATATGTATTTTGCGTAAGGATGCTAACGGGTGCGATCATACCAGCACTAATGCACCGGATCCCATCAGAACTCCGCAGTTAAGCGTGCTTGGGCGAGAGTAGTACTAGGATGGGTGACCTCCTGGGAAGTCCTCGTGTTGCACCCCTCATTTTGGTTTTAGCTTTTTGGTCCGCGCGGCTTTGGGCAGGGCAGGGTGAGCACATTTTCGAGCTCAAAATCCATCATTTTGACCCCCAAGTAGCTCATTTTCAGCCGTGCTCCGTAGAAAAGGCGTTTTTACGGTGTGTTTGGTCTTACTCGCGGACACGCCTTTACGGATCATTTTCATCTTACTTACTTACTTACTTACTTCTTAATCGCGATGTTATATTATGCCAAAAGTCAAACGGACACGTGCGAGCGCCGGATCCATTAACCATTAGGGTCAGTTCAGCTAGACGCGTGAGGCTTATATGTATTTTGCGTAAGGATGCTAACGGGTGCGATCATAGCAGCACTAATGCACTAGATCCCATCAGAACTCCGCAGTTAAGCGCGCTTGGGCGAGAGTAGTACTAGGATGGGTGACCTCCTGGGAAGTCCTCGTGTTGCACCCCTCATTTTGGTTTTAGCTTTTTGGTCCGCGCGGCTTTGGGCAGGGCTGGGTGAGCACATTTTCGAGCTCAAAATCCATCATTTTGACCCCCAAGTAGCTCATTTTCAGCCGTGCTCCGTAGAAAAGGCGTTTTTACGGAGTGTTTGGTCTTACTCGCGGACACGCCTTTACGGATCATTTTCATCTTACTTACTTACTTACTTACTTCTTAATCGCGATGTTATATTATCCCAAAAGTCAAACGGACACGTGCGAGCGCCGGATCCATTAACCATTAGGGTCAGTTCAGCTAGACGCGTGAGGCTTATATGTATTTTGCGTAAGGATGCTAACGGGTGCGATCATACCAGCACTAGTGCGCCGGATCCCATCAGAACTCCGCAGTCAAGCGTGCTTGGGCGAGAGTAGTACTAGGATGGGTGACCTCCTGGGAAGTCCTCGTGTTGCACCCCTCATTTTGGTTTTAGCTTTTTGGTCCGCGCGGCTTTGGGCAGGGCTGGGTGAGCACATTTTCGAGCTCAAAATCCATCACTTTGACCCCCAAGTAGCTCATTTTCAGCCGTGCTCCGTAGAAAAGGCGTTTTTACGGAGTGTTTGGTCTTACTCGCGGACACGCCTTTACGGATCATTTTCATCTTACTTACTTACTTACTTACTTCTTAATCGCGATGTTATATTATCCCAAAAGTCAAACGGACAAGTGCGAGCGCCGGATCCATTAACCATTAGGGTCAGTTCAGCTAGACGCGTGAGGCTTATATGTATTTTGCGTAAGGATGCTAACGGGTGCGATCATACCAGCACTAATGCACCGGATCCCATCAGAACTCCGCAGTTAAGCGTGCTTGGGCGAGAGTAGTACTAGGATGGGTGACCTCCTGGGAAGTCCTCGTGTTGCACCCCTCATTTTGGTTTTAGCTTTTTGGTCCGCGCGGCTTTGGGCAGGGCAGGGTGAGCACATTTTCGAGCTCAAAATCCATCATTTTGACCCCCAAGTAGCTCATTTTCAGCCGTGCTCCGTAGAAAAGGCGTTTTTACGGTGTGTTTGGTCTTACTCGCGGACACGCCTTTACGGATCATTTTCATCTTACTTACTTACTTACTTACTTCTTAATCGCGATGTTATATTATGCCAAAAGTCAAACGGACACGTGCGAGCGCCGGATCCATTAACCATTAGGGTCAGTTCAGCTAGACGCGTGAGGCTTATATGTATTTTGCGTAAGGATGCTAACGGGTGCGATCATAGCAGCACTAATGCACTAGATCCCATCAGAACTCCGCAGTTAAGCGCGCTTGGGCGAGAGTAGTACTAGGATGGGTGACCTCCTGGGAAGTCCTCGTGTTGCACCCCTCATTTTGGTTTTAGCTTTTTGGTCCGCGCGGCTTTGGGCAGGGCTGGGTGAGCACATTTTCGAGCTCAAAATCCATCATTTTGACCCCCAAGTAGCTCATTTTCAGCCGTGCTCCGTAGAAAAGGCGTTTTTACGGAGTGTTTGGTCTTACTCGCGGACACGCCTTTACGGATCATTTTCATCTTACTTACTTACTTACTTACTTCTTAATCGCGATGTTATATTATCCCAAAAGTCAAACGGACACGTGCGAGCGCCGGATCCATTAACCATTAGGGTCAGTTCAGCTAGACGCGTGAGGCTTATATGTATTTTGCGTAAGGATGCTAACGGGTGCGATCATACCAGCACTAGTGCGCCGGATCCCATCAGAACTCCGCAGTCAAGCGTGCTTGGGCGAGAGTAGTACTAGGATGGGTGACCTCCTGGGAAGTCCTCGTGTTGCACCCCTCATTTTGGTTTTAGCTTTTTGGTCCGCGCGGCTTTGGGCAGGGCTGGGTGAGCACATTTTCGAGCTCAAAATCCATCACTTTGACCCCCAAGTAGCTCATTTTCAGCCGTGCTCCGTAGAAAAGGCGTTTTTACGGAGTGTTTGGTCTTACTCGCGGACACGCCTTTACGGATCATTTTCATCTTACTTACTTACTTACTTACTTCTTAATCGCGATGTTATATTATCCCAAAAGTCAAACGGACAAGTGCGAGCGCCGGATCCATTAACCATTAGGGTCAGTTCAGCTAGACGCGTGAGGCTTATATGTATTTTGCGTAAGGATGCTAACGGGTGCGATCATACCAGCACTAATGCACCGGATCCCATCAGAACTCCGCAGTTAAGCGTGCTTGGGCGAGAATAGTACTAGGATGGGTGACCTCCTGGGAAGTCCTCGTGTTGCACCCCTCATTTTGGTTTTACCTTTTTGGTCCGCGCGGCTTTGGGCAGGGCTGGGTGGGCACATTTTCGAGCTCAAAATCCATCATTTTGACCCCCAAGTAGCTCATTTTCAGCCGTGCTCCGTAGAAAAGGCGTTTTTACGGAGTGTTTGGTTTTACTCGCGGACACGCCTTTACGGATCATTTTCATCTTACTTACTTACTTACTTACTTCTTAATCGCGATGTTATATTATCCCAAAAGTCAAACGGACACGTGCGAGCGCCGGATCCATTAACCATTAGGGTCAGTTCAGCTAGACGCGTGAGGCTTATATGTATTTTGCGTAAGGATGCTAACGGGTGCGATCATACCAGCACTAATGCACCGGATCCCATCAGAACTCCGCAGTTAAGCGCGCTTGGGCGAGAGTAGTACTAGGATGGGTGACTTCCTGGGAAGTCCTCGTGTTGCACCCCTCATTTTGGTTTTACCTTTTTGGTCCGCGCGGCTTTGGGCAGGGCTGGGTGAGCACATTTTCGAGCTCAAAATCCATCATTTTGACCCCCAAGTAGCTCATTTTCCGCCGTGCTCCGTAGAAAAGGCGTTTTTACGGAGTGTTTGGTCTTACTCGCGGACACGCCTTTACGGATCATTTTCATCTTACTTACTTACTTACTTACTTCTTAATCGCGATGTTATATTATCCCAAAAGTCAAACGGACACGTGCGAGCGCCGGATCCATTAACCATTAGGGTCAGTTCAGCTAGACGCGTGAGGCTTATATGTATTTTGCGTAAGGATGCTAACGGGTACGATCATACCAGCACTAATGCACCGGATCCCATCAGAACTCCGCAGTGAAGCGTGCTTGGGCGAGAGTAGTACTAGGATGGGTGACCTCCTGGGAAGTCCTCGTGTTGCACCCCTCATTTTGGTTTTACCTTTTTGGTCCGCGCGGCTTTGGGCAGGGCTGGGTGAGCACATTTTCGAGCTCAAAATCCATCATTTTGACCCCCAAGTAGCTCATTTTCAGCTGTGCTCCGTAGAAAAGGCGTTTTTACGGAGTGTTTGGTCTTACTCGCGGACACGCCTTTACGGATCATTTTCATCTTACTTACTTACTTACTTACTTCTTAATCGCGATGTTATATTATCCCAAAAGTCAAACGGACACGTGCGAGCGCCGGATCCATTAACCATTAGGGTCAGTTCGGCTAGACGCGTGAGGCTTATATGTATTTTGCGTAAGGATGCTAACGGGTGCGATCATACCAGCACTAATGCACCGAATCCCATCAGAACTCCGCAGTTAAGCGCGCCTGGGCGAGAGTAGTACTAGGATGGGTGACCTCCTGGGAAGTCCTCGTGTTGCACCCCTCATTTTGGTTTTAGCTTTTTGGTCCGCGCGGCTTTGGGCAGGGCTGGGTGAGCACATTTTCGAGCTCAAAATCCATCATTTTGACCCCCAAGTAGCTCATTTTCAGCCGTGCTCCGTAGAAAAGGCGTTTTTACGGCGTGTTTGGTCTTACTCGCGGACACGCCTTTACGGATCATTTTCATCTTACTTACTTACTTACTTACTTCTTAATCGCGATGTTATATTATCCCAAAAGTCAAACGGACACGTGCGAGCGCCGGATCCATTAACCATTAGGGTCAGTTCAGCTAGACGCGTGAGGCTTATATGTATTTTGCGTAAGGATGCTAACGGGTGCGATCATACCAGCACTAATGCCCCGGATCCCATCAGAACTCCGCAGTCAAGCGTGCTTGGGCGAGAGTAGTACTAGGATGGGTGACCTCCTGGGAAGTCCTCGTGTTGCACCCCTCATTTTGGTTTTACCTTTTTGGTCCGCGCGGGTTTGGGCAGGGCTGGGTGGGCACATTTTCGAGCTCAAAATCCATCATTTTGACCCCCAAGTAGCTCATTTTCAGCCGTGCTCCGTAGAAAAGGCGTTTTTACGGAGTGTTTGGTCTTACTCGCGGACACGCCTTTACGGATCATTTTCATCTTACTTACTTACTTACTTACTTCTTAATCGCGATGTTATATTATCCCAAAAGTCAAACGGACACGTGCGAGCGCCGGATCCATTAACCATTAGGGTCAGTTCAGCTAGACGCGTGAGGCTTATATGTATTTTGCGTAAGGATGCTAACGGGTGCGATCATACCAGCACTAATGCACCGGATCCCATCAGAACTCCGCAGTTAAGCGCGCTTGGGCGAGAGTAGTACTAGGATGGGTGACTTCCTGGGAAGTCCTCGTGTTGCACCCCTCATTTTGGTTTTACCTTTTTGGTCCGCGCGGCTTTGGGCAGGGCTGGGTGAGCACATTTTCGAGCTCAAAATCCATCATTTTGACCCCCAAGTAGCTCATTTTCAGCCGTGCTCCGTAGAAAAGGCGTTTTTACGGAGTGTTTGGTCTTACTCGCGGACACGCCTTTACGGATCATTTTCATCTTACTTACTTACTTACTTACTTCTTAATCGCGATGTTATATTATCCCAAAAGTCAAACGGACACGTGCGAGCGCCGGATCCATTAACCATTAGGGTCAGTTCAGCTAGACGCGTGAGGCTTATATGTATTTTGCGTAAGGATGCTAACGGGTACGATCATACCAGCACTAATGCACCGGATCCCATCAGAACTCCGCAGTGAAGCGTGCTTGGGCGAGAGTAGTACTAGGATGGGTGACCTCCTGGGAAGTCCTCGTGTTGCACCCCTCATTTTGGTTTTACCTTTTTGGTCCGCGCGGCTTTGGGCAGGGCTGGGTGAGCACATTTTCGAGCTCAAAATCCATCATTTTGACCCCCAAGTAGCTCATTTTCAGCTGTGCTCCGTAGAAAAGGCGTTTTTACGGAGTGTTTGGTCTTACTCGCGGACACGCCTTTACGGATCATTTTCATCTTACTTACTTACTTACTTACTTCTTAATCGCGATGTTATATTATCCCAAAAGTCAAACGGACACGTGCGAGCGCCGGATCCATTAACCATTAGGGTCAGTTCGGCTAGACGCGTGAGGCTTATATGTATTTTGCGTAAGGATGCTAACGGGTGCGATCATACCAGCACTAATGCACCGAATCCCATCAGAACTCCGCAGTTAAGCGCGCCTGGGCGAGAGTAGTACTAGGATGGGTGACCTCCTGGGAAGTCCTCGTGTTGCACCCCTCATTTTGGTTTTAGCTTTTTGGTCCGCGCGGCTTTGGGCAGGGCTGGGTGAGCACATTTTCGAGCTCAAAATCCATCATTTTGACCCCCAAGTAGCTCATTTTCAGCCGTGCTCCGTAGAAAAGGCGTTTTTACGGCGTGTTTGGTCTTACTCGCGGACACGCCTTTACGGATCATTTTCATCTTACTTACTTACTTACTTACTTCTTAATCGCGATGTTATATTATCCCAAAAGTCAAACGGACACGTGCGAGCGCCGGATCCATTAACCATTAGGGTCAGTTCAGCTAGACGCGTGAGGCTTATATGTATTTTGCGTAAGGATGCTAACGGGTGCGATCATACCAGCACTAATGCCCCGGATCCCATCAGAACTCCGCAGTCAAGCGTGCTTGGGCGAGAGTAGTACTAGGATGGGTGACCTCCTGGGAAGTCCTCGTGTTGCACCCCTCATTTTGGTTTTACCTTTTTGGTCCGCGCGGCTTTGGGCAGGGCTGGGTGAGCACATTTTCGAGCTCAAAATCCATCATTTTGACCCCCAAGTAGCTCATTTTCAGCCGTGCTCCGTAGAAAAGGTGTTTTTACGGAGTGTTTGGTCTTACTCGCGGACACGCCTTTACGGATCATTTTCATCTTACTTACTTACTTACTTACTTCTTAATCGCGATGTTATATTATCCCAAAAGTCAAACGGACAAGTGCGAGCGCCGGATCCATTAACCATTAGGGTCAGTTCAGCTAGACGCGTGAGGCTTATATGTATTTTGCGTAAGGATGCTAACGGGTGCGATCATACCAGCACTAATGCACCGGATCCCATCAGAACTCCGCAGTTAAGCGTGCTTGGGCGAGAATAGTACTAGGATGGGTGACCTCCTGGGAAGTCCTCGTGTTGCACCCCTCATTTTGGTTTTACCGTTTTGGTCCGCGCGGCTTTGGGCAGGGCTGGGTGAGCACATTTTCGAGCTCAAAATCCATCATTTTGACCCCCAAGTAGCTCATTTTCAGCCGTGCTCCGTAGAAAAGGCGTTTTTACGGAGTGTTTGGTCTTACTCGCGGACACGCCTTTACGGATCATTTTCATCTTACTTACTTACTTACTTACTTCTTAATCGCGATGTTATATTATCCCAAAAGTCAAACGGACACGTGCGAGCGCCGGATCCATTAACCATTAGGGTCAGTTCAGCTAGACGCGTGAGGCTTATATGTATTTTGCGTAAGGATACTAAGGGGTGCGATCATACCAGCACTAATGCACCGGATCCCATCAGAACTCCGCAGTTAAGCGCGCTTGGGCGAGAGTAGTACTAGGATGGGTGACCTCCTGGGAAGTCCTCGTGTTGCACCCCTCATTTTGGTTTTACCTTTTTGGTCCGCGCGGCTTTGGGCAGGGCTGGGTGAGCACATTTTCGAGCTCAAAATCCATCATTTTGACCCCCAAGTAGCTCATTTTCAGCCGTGCTCCGTAGAAAAGGCGTTTTTACGGAGTGTTTGGTCTTACTCGCGGACACGCCTTTACGGATCATTTTCATCTTACTTACTTACTTACTTACTTCTTAATCGCGATGTTATATTATCCCAAAAGTCAAACGGACACGTGCGAGCGCCGGATCCATTAACCATTAGGGTCAGTTCAGCTAGACGCGTGAGGCTTATATGTATTTTGCGTAAGGATACTAAGGGGTGCGATCATACCAGCACTAATGCACCGGATCCCATCAGAACTCCGCAGTTAAGCGTGCTTGGGCGAGAGTAGTACTAGGATGGGTGACCTCCTGGGAAGTCCTCGTGTTGCACCCCTCATTTTGGTTTTACCTTTTTGGTCCGCGCGGCTTTGGGCAGGGCTGGGTGAGCACATTTTCGAGCTCAAAATCCATCATTTTGACCCCCAAGTAGCTCATTTTCAGCCGTGCTCCGTAGAAAAGGCGTTTTTACGGAGTGTTTGGTCTTACTCGCGGACACGCCTTTACGGATCATTTTCATCTTACTTACTTACTTACTTACTTCTTAATCGCGATGTTATATTATCCCAAAAGTGAAACGGACACGTGCGAGCGCCGGATCCATTAACCATTAGGGTCAGTTCAGCTAGACGCGTGAGGCTTATATGTATTTTGCGTAAGGATGCTAACGGGTACGATCATACCAGCACTAATGCACCGGATCCCATCAGAACTCCGCAGTTAAGCGTGCTTGGGCGAGAGTAGTACTAGGATGGGTGACCTCCTGGGAAGTCCTCGTGTTGCACCCCTCATTTTGGTTTTACCTTTTTCGTCCGCGCGGCTTTGGGCAGGGCTGGGTGAGCACATTTTCGAGCTCAAAATCCATCATTTTGACCCCCAAGTAGCTCATTTTCAGCCGTGCTCCGTAGAAAAGGCGTTTTTACGGAGTGTTTGGTCTTACTCGCGGACACGCCTTTACGGATCATTTTCATCTTACTTACTTACTTACTTACTTCTTAATCGCGATGTTATATTATCCCAAAAGTCAAACGGACACGTGCGAGCGCCGGATCCATTAACCATTAGGGTCAGTTCAGCTAGACGCGTGAGGCTTATATGTATTTTGCGTAAGGATGCTAACGGGTGCGATCATACCAGCACTAATGCACCGAATCCCATCAGAACTCCGCAGTTAAGCGCGCTTGGGCGAGAGTAGTACTAGGATGGGTGACCTCCTGGGAAGTCCTCGTGTTGCACCCCTCATTTTGGTTTTAGCTTTTTGGTCCGCGCGGCTTTGGGCAGGGCTGGGTGAGCACATTTTCGAGCTCAAAATCCATCATTTTGACCCCCAAGTAGCTCATTTTCAGCCGTGCTCCGTAGAAAAGGCGTTTTTACGGCGTGTTTGGTCTTACTCGCGGACACGCCTTTACGGATCATTTTCATCTTACTTACTTACTTACTTACTTCTTAATCGCGATGTTATATTATCCCAAAAGTCAAACGGACACGTGCGAGCGCCGGATCCATTAACCATTAGGGTTAGTTCAGCTAGACGCGTGAGGCTTATATGTATTTTGCGTAAGGATGTAACGGGTGCGATCATACCAGCACTAACGCACCGGATCCCATCAGAACTCCGCTGTTAAGCGTGCTTGGGCGAGAGTAGTACTAGGATGGGTGACCTCCTGGGAAGTCCTCGTGTTGCACCCCTCATTTTGGTTTTAGCTTTTTGGTCCGCGCGGCTTTGGGCAGGGCTGGGTGAGCACATTTTCGAGCTCAAAATCCATCATTTTGACCCCCAAGTAGCTCATTTTCAGCCGTGCTCCGTAGAAAAGGCGTTTTTACGGAGTGTTTGGTCTTACTCGCGGACACGCCTTTACGGATCATTTTCATCTTACTTACTTACTTACTTACTTCTTAATCGCGATGTTATATTATCCCAAAAGTCAAACGGACACGTGCGAGCGCCGGATCCATTAACCATTAGGGTCAGTTCAGCTAGACGCGTGAGGCTTATATGTATTTTGCGTAAGGATGCTAACGGGTGCGATCATACCAGCACTAATGCACCGAATCCCATCAGAACTCCGCAGTTAAGCGCGCTTGGGCGAGAGTAGTACTAGGATGGGTGACCTCCTGGGAAGTCCTCGTGTTGCACCCCTCATTTTGGTTTTAGCTTTTTGGTCCGCGCGGCTTTGGGCAGGGCTGGGTGAGCACATTTTCGAGCTCAAAATCCATCATTTTGACCCCCAAGTAGCTCATTTTCAGCCGTGCTCCGTAGAAAAGGCGTTTTTACGGCGTGTTTGGTCTTACTCGCGGACACGCCTTTACGGATCATTTTCATCTTACTTACTTACTTACTTACTTCTTAATCGCGATGTTATATTATCCCAAAAGTCAAACGGACACGTGCGAGCGCCGGATCCATTAACCATTAGGGTCAGTTCAGCTAGACGCGTGAGGCTTATATGTATTTTGCGTAAGGATGCTAACGGGTGCGATCATACCAGCACTAATGCCCCGGATCCCATCAGAACTCCGCAGTTAAGCGCGCTTGGGCGAGAGTAGTACTAGGATGGGTGACCTCCTGGGAAGTCCTCGTGTTGCACCCCTCATTTTGGTTTTAGCTTTTTGGTCCGCGCGGCTTTGGGCAGGGCTGGGTGAGCACATTTTCGAGCTCAAAATCCATCATTTTGACCCCCAAGTAGCTCATTTTCAGCCGTGCTCCGTAGAAAAGGCGTTTTTACGGAGTGTTTGGTCTTACTCGCGGACACGCCTTTACGGATCATTTTCATCTTACTTACTTACTTACTTACTTCTTAATCGCGATGTTATATTATCCCAAAAGTCAAACGGACACGTGCGAGCGCCGGATCCATTAACCATTAGGGTCAGTTCAGCTAGACGCGTGAGGCTTATATGTATTTTGCGTAAGGATGCTAACGGGTGCGATCATACCAGCACTAATGCACCGAATCCCATCAGAACTCCGCAGTTAAGCGCGCTTGGGCGAGAGTAGTACTAGGATGGGTGACCTCCTGGGAAGTCCTCGTGTTGCACCCCTCATTTTGGTTTTAGCTTTTTGGTCCGCGCGGCTTTGGGCAGGGCTGGGTGAGCACATTTTCGAGCTCAAAATCCATCATTTTGACCCCCAAGTAGCTCATTTTCAGCCGTGCTCCGTAGAAAAGGCGTTTTTACGGCGTGTTTGGTCTTACTCGCGGACACGCCTTTACGGATCATTTTCATCTTACTTACTTACTTACTTACTTCTTAATCGCGATGTTATATTATCCCAAAAGTCAAACGGACACGTGCGAGCGCCGGATCCATTAACCATTAGGGTTAGTTCAGCTAGACGCGTGAGGCTTATATGTATTTTGCGTAAGGATGTAACGGGTGCGATCATACCAGCACTAACGCACCGGATCCCATCAGAACTCCGCTGTTAAGCGTGCTTGGGCGAGAGTAGTACTAGGATGGGTGACCTCCTGGGAAGTCCTCGTGTTGCACCCCTCATTTTGGTTTTAGCTTTTTGGTCCGCGCGGCTTTGGGCAGGGCTGGGTGAGCACATTTTCGAGCTCAAAATCCATCATTTTGACCCCCAAGTAGCTCATTTTCAGCCGTGCTCCGTAGAAAAGGCGTTTTTACGGAGTGTTTGGTCTTACTCGCGGACACGCCTTTACGGATCATTTTCATCTTACTTACTTACTTACTTACTTCTTAATCGCGATGTTAAATTATCCCAAAAGTCAAACGGACACGTGCGAGCGCCGGATCCATTAACCATTAGGGTCAGTTCAGCTAGACGCGTGAGGCTTATATGTATTTTGCGTAAGGATGCTAACGGGTACGATCATACCAGCACTAATGCACCGGATCCCATCAGAACTCCGCAGTTAAGCGTGCTTGGGCGAGAGTAGTACTAGGATGGGTGACCTCCTGGGAAGTCCTCGTGTTGCACCCCTCATTTTGGTTTTACCTTTTTCGTCCGCGCGGCTTTGGGCAGGGCTGGGTGAGCACATTTTCGAGCTCAAAATCCATCATTTTGACCCCCAAGTAGCTCATTTTCAGCCGTGCTCCGTAGAAAAGGCGTTTTTACGGAGTGTTTGGTCTTACTCGCGGACACGCCTTTACGGATCATTTTCATCTTACTTACTTACTTACTTACTTCTTAATCGCGATGTTATATTATCCCAAAAGTCAAACGGACACGTGCGAGCGCCGGATCCATTAACCATTAGGGTCAGTTCAGCTAGACGCGTGAGGCTTATATGTATTTTGCGTAAGGATGCTAACGGGTGCGATCATACCAGCACTAATGCACCGAATCCCATCAGAACTCCGCAGTTAAGCGCGCTTGGGCGAGAGTAGTACTAGGATGGGTGACCTCCTGGGAAGTCCTCGTGTTGCACCCCTCATTTTGGTTTTAGCTTTTTGGTCCGCGCGGCTTTGGGCAGGGCTGGGTGAGCACATTTTCGAGCTCAAAATCCATCATTTTGACCCCCAAGTAGCTCATTTTCAGCCGTGCTCCGTAGAAAAGGCGTTTTTACGGCGTGTTTGGTCTTACTCGCGGACACGCCTTTACGGATCATTTTCATCTTACTTACTTACTTACTTACTTCTTAATCGCGATGTTATATTATCCCAAAAGTCAAACGGACACGTGCGAGCGCCGGATCCATTAACCATTAGGGTTAGTTCAGCTAGACGCGTGAGGCTTATATGTATTTTGCGTAAGGATGTAACGGGTGCGATCATACCAGCACTAACGCACCGGATCCCATCAGAACTCCGCTGTTAAGCGTGCTTGGGCGAGAGTAGTACTAGGATGGGTGACCTCCTGGGAAGTCCTCGTGTTGCACCCCTCATTTTGGTTTTAGCTTTTTGGTCCGCGCGGCTTTGGGCAGGGCTGGGTGAGCACATTTTCGAGCTCAAAATCCATCATTTTGACCCCCAAGTAGCTCATTTTCAGCCGTGCTCCGTAGAAAAGGCGTTTTTACGGAGTGTTTGGTCTTACTCGCGGACACGCCTTTACGGATCATTTTCATCTTACTTACTTACTTACTTACTTCTTAATCGCGATGTTATATTATCCCAAAAGTCAAACGGACACGTGCGAGCGCCGGATCCATTAACCATTAGGGTCAGTTCAGCTAGACGCGTGAGGCTTATATGTATTTTGCGTAAGGATGCTAACGGGTGCGATCATACCAGCACTAATGCACCGAATCCCATCAGAACTCCGCAGTTAAGCGCGCTTGGGCGAGAGTAGTACTAGGATGGGTGACCTCCTGGGAAGTCCTCGTGTTGCACCCCTCATTTTGGTTTTACCTTTTTCGTCCGCGCGGCTTTGGGCAGGGTTGGGTGAGCACATTTTCGAGCTCAAAATCCATCATTTTGACCCCCAAGTAGCTCATTTTCAGCCGTGCTCCGTAGAAAAGGCGTTTTTACGGAGTGTTTGGTCTTACTCGCGGACACGCCTTTACGGATCATTTTCATCTTACTTACTTACTTACTTACTTCTTAATCGCGATGTTATATTATCCCAAAAGTCAAACGGACACGTGCGAGCGCCGGATCCATTAACCATTAGGGTCAGTTCAGCTAGACGCGTGAGGCTTATATGTATTTTGCGTAAGGATGCTAACGGGTGCGATCATACCAGCACTAATGCACCGAATCCCATCAGAACTCCGCAGTTAAGCGCGCTTGGGCGAGAGTAGTACTAGGATGGGTGACCTCCTGGGAAGTCCTCGTGTTGCACCCCTCATTTTGGTTTTAGCTTTTTGGTCCGCGCGGCTTTGGGCAGGGCTGGGTGAGCACATTTTCGAGCTCAAAATCCATCATTTTGACCCCCAAGTAGCTCATTTTCAGCCGTGCTCCGTAGAAAAGGCGTTTTTACGGCGTGTTTGGTCTTACTCGCGGACACGCCTTTACGGATCATTTTCATCTTACTTACTTACTTACTTACTTCTTAATCGCGATGTTATATTATCCCAAAAGTCAAACGGACACGTGCGAGCGCCGGATCCATTAACCATTAGGGTTAGTTCAGCTAGACGCGTGAGGCTTATATGTATTTTGCGTAAGGATGTAACGGGTGCGATCATACCAGCACTAACGCACCGGATCCCATCAGAACTCCGCTGTTAAGCGTGCTTGGGCGAGAGTAGTACTAGGATGGGTGACCTCCTGGGAAGTCCTCGTGTTGCACCCCTCATTTTGGTTTTAGCTTTTTGGTCCGCGCGGCTTTGGGCAGGGCTGGGTGAGCACATTTTCGAGCTCAAAATCCATCATTTTGACCCCCAAGTAGCTCATTTTCAGCCGTGCTCCGTAGAAAAGGCGTTTTTACGGAGTGTTTGGTCTTACTCGCGGACACGCCTTTACGGATCATTTTCATCTTACTTACTTACTTACTTACTTCTTAATCGCGATGTTATATTATCCCAAAAGTCAAACGGACACGTGCGAGCGCCGGATCCATTAACCATTAGGGTCAGTTCAGCTAGACGCGTGAGGCTTATATGTATTTTGCGTAAGGATGCTAACGGGTGCGATCATACCAGCACTAATGCACCGAATCCCATCAGAACTCCGCAGTTAAGCGCGCTTGGGCGAGAGTAGTACTAGGATGGGTGACCTCCTGGGAAGTCCTCGTGTTGCACCCCTCATTTTGGTTTTAGCTTTTTGGTCCGCGCGGCTTTGGGCAGGGCTGGGTGAGCACATTTTCGAGCTCAAAATCCATCATTTTGACCCCCAAGTAGCTCATTTTCAGCCGTGCTCCGTAGAAAAGGCGTTTTTACGGCGTGTTTGGTCTTACTCGCGGACACGCCTTTACGGATCATTTTCATCTTACTTACTTACTTACTTACTTCTTAATCGCGATGTTATATTATCCCAAAAGTCAAACGGACACGTGCGAGCGCCGGATCCATTAACCATTAGGGTCAGTTCAGCTAGACGCGTGAGGCTTATATGTATTTTGCGTAAGGATGCTAACGGGTGCGATCATACCAGCACTAATGCCCCGGATCCCATCAGAACTCCGCAGTTAAGCGCGCTTGGGCGAGAGTAGTACTAGGATGGGTGACCTCCTGGGAAGTCCTCGTGTTGCACCCCTCATTTTGGTTTTAGCTTTTTGGTCCGCGCGGCTTTGGGCAGGGCTGGGTGAGCACATTTTCGAGCTCAAAATCCATCATTTTGACCCCCAAGTAGCTCATTTTCAGCCGTGCTCCGTAGAAAAGGCGTTTTTACGGCGTGTTTGGTCTTACTCGCGGACACGCCTTTACGGATCATTTTCATCTTACTTACTTACTTACTTACTTCTTAATCGCGATGTTATATTATCCCAAAAGTCAAACGGACACGTGCGAGCGCCGGATCCATTAACCATTAGGGTTAGTTCAGCTAGACGCGTGAGGCTTATATGTATTTTGCGTAAGGATGTAACGGGTGCGATCATACCAGCACTAACGCACCGGATCCCATCAGAACTCCGCTGTT
Organism: Corylus americana; assembly: GCA_036287905.1. NCBI lineage: Eukaryota > Viridiplantae > Streptophyta > Magnoliopsida > Fagales > Betulaceae > Corylus > Corylus americana. Next base: position 10,363,055 of record CP125818.1, on the reverse strand, counting down.
AAGCGTGCTTGGGCGAGAGTAGTACTAGGATGGGTGACCTCCTGGGAAGTCCTCGTGTTGCACCCCTCATTTTGGTTTTAGCTTTTTGGTCCGCGCGGCTTTGGGCAGGGCTGGGTGAGCACATTTTCGAGCTCAAAATCCATCATTTTGACCCCCAAGTAGCTCATTTTCAGCCGTGCTCCGTAGAAAAGGCGTTTTTACGGAGTGTTTGGTCTTACTCGCGGACACGCCTTTACGGATCATTTTCATCTTACTTACTTACTTACTTACTTCTTAATCGCGATGTTATATTATCCCAAAAGTCAAACGGACACGTGCGAGCGCCGGATCCATTAACCATTAGGGTCAGTTCAGCTAGACGCGTGAGGCTTATATGTATTTTGCGTAAGGATGCTAACGGGTGCGATCATACCAGCACTAATGCACCGAATCCCATCAGAACTCCGCAGTTAAGCGCGCTTGGGCGAGAGTAGTACTAGGATGGGTGACCTCCTGGGAAGTCCTCGTGTTGCACCCCTCATTTTGGTTTTAGCTTTTTGGTCCGCGCGGCTTTGGGCAGGGCTGGGTGAGCACATTTTCGAGCTCAAAATCCATCATTTTGACCCCCAAGTAGCTCATTTTCAGCCGTGCTCCGTAGAAAAGGCGTTTTTACGGCGTGTTTGGTCTTACTCGCGGACACGCCTTTACGGATCATTTTCATCTTACTTACTTACTTACTTACTTCTTAATCGCGATGTTATATTATCCCAAAAGTCAAACGGACACGTGCGAGCGCCGGATCCATTAACCATTAGGGTCAGTTCAGCTAGACGCGTGAGGCTTATATGTATTTTGCGTAAGGATGCTAACGGGTGCGATCATACCAGCACTAATGCCCCGGATCCCATCAGAACTCCGCAGTTAAGCGCGCTTGGGCGAGAGTAGTACTAGGATGGGTGACCTCCTGGGAAGTCCTCGTGTTGCACCCCTCATTTTGGTTTTAGCTTTTTGGTCCGCGCGGCTTTGGGCAGGGCTGGGTGAGCACATTTTCGAGCTCAAAATCCATCATTTTGACCCCCAAGTAGCTCATTTTCAGCCGTGCTCCGTAGAAAAGGCGTTTTTACGGCGTGTTTGGTCTTACTCGCGGACACGCCTTTACGGATCATTTTCATCTTACTTACTTACTTACTTACTTCTTAATCGCGATGTTAAATTATCCCAAAAGTCAAACGGACACGTGCGAGCGCCGGATCCATTAACCATTAGGGTTAGTTCAGCTAGACGCGTGAGGCTTATATGTATTTTGCGTAAGGATGTAACGGGTGCGATCATACCAGCACTAACGCACCGGATCCCATCAGAACTCCGCTGTAAAGCGTGCTTGGGCGAGAGTAGTACTAGGATGGGTGACCTCCTGGGAAGTCCTCGTGTTGCACCCCTCATTTTGGTTTTAGCTTTTTGGTCCGCGCGGCTTTGGGCAGGGCTGGGTGAGCACATTTTCGAGCTCAAAATCCATCATTTTGACCCCCAAGTAGCTCATTTTCAGCCGTGCTCCGTAGAAAAGGCGTTTTTACGGAGTGTTTGGTCTTACTCGCGGACACGCCTTTACGGATCATTTTCATCTTACTTAGTTACTTACTTACTTCTTAATCGCGATGTTATATTATCCCAAAAGTCAAACGGACACGTGCGAGCGCCGGATCCATTAACCATTAGGGTCAGTTCAGCTAGACGCGTGAGGCTTATATGTATTTTGCGTATGGATGCTAACGGGTGCGATCATACCAGCACTAATGCACCGGATCCCATCAGAACTCCGCAGTTAAGCGTGCTTGGGCGAGAGTAGTACTAGGATGGGTGACCTCCTGGGAAGTCCTGGTGTTGCACCCCTCATTTTGGTTTTAGCTTTTTGGTCCGCGCAGCTTTGGGCAGGGCTGGGTGAGCACATTTTCGAGCTCAAAATCCATCATTTTGACCCCCAAGTTGCTCATTTTCAGCCGTGCTCCGTAGAAAAGGCGTTTTTACGGAGTGTTTGGTCTTACTCGCGGACACGCCTTTACGGATCATTTTCATCTTACTTACTTACTTACTTACTTCTTAATCGCGATGTTATATTATCCCAAAAGTCAAACGGACACGTGCGAGCGCCGGATCCATTAACCATTAGGGTCAGTTCAGCTAGACGCGTGAGGCTTATATGTATTTTGCGTAAGGATGCTAACGGGTGCGATCATACCAGCACTAATGCACCGGATCCCATCAGAACTCCGCAGTTAAGCGTGCTTGGGCGAGAGTAGTACTAGGATGGGTGACCTCCTGGGAAGTCCTCGTGTTGCACCCCTCATTTTGGTTTTACCTTTTTGGTCCGCGCGGCTTTGGGCAGGGCTGGGTGAGCACATTTTCGAGCTCAAAATCCATCATTTTGACCCCCAAGTAGCTCATTTTCAGCCGTGCTCCGTAGAAAAGGCGTTTTTACGGAGTGTTTGGTCTTACTCGCGGACACGCCTTTACGGATCATTTTCATCTTCCTTACTTACTTACTTACTTCTTAATCGCAATGTTATATTATCCCAAAAGTCAAACGGACACGTGCGAGCGCCGGATCCATTAACCATTAGGGTCAGTTCAGCTAGACGCGTGAGGCTTATATGTATTTTGCGTAAGGATGCTAACGGGTGCGATCATACCAGCACTAATGCACCGGATCCCATCAGAACTCCGCAGTTAAGCGCGCTTGGGCGAGAGTAGTACTAGGATGGGTGACCTCCTGGGAAGTCCTCGTGTTGCACCCCTCATTTTGGTTTTACCTTTTTGGTCCGCGCGGCTTTGGGCAGGGCTGGGTGAGCACATTTTCGAGCTCAAAATCCATCATTTTGACCCCCAAGTAGCTCATTTTCAGCCGTGCTCCGTAGAAAAGGCTTTTTTACGGAGTGTTTGGTCTTACTCGCGGACACGCCTTTACGGATCATTTTCATCTTACTTACTTACTTACTTACTTCTTAATCGCGATGTTATATTATCCCAAAAGTCAAACGGACACGTGCGAGCGCCGGATCCATTAACCATTAGGGTCAGTTCAGCTAGACGCGTGAGGCTTATATGTATTTTGCGTAAGGATGCTAACGGGTACGATCATACCAGCACTAATGCACCGGATCCCATCAGAACTCCGCAGTTAAGCGTGCTTGGGCGAGAGTAGTACTAGGATGGGTGACCTCCTGAGAAGTCCTCGTGTTGCACCCCTCATTTTGGTTTTACCTTTTTGGTCCGCGCGGCTTTGGGCAGGGCTGGGTGAGCACATTTTCGAGCTCAAAATCCATCATTTTGACCCCCAAGTAGCTCATTTTCAGCCGTGCTCCGTAGAAAAGGCGTTTTTACGGAGTGTTTGGTCTTACTCGCGGACACGCCTTTACGGATCATTTTCATCTTACTTACTTACTTACTTACTTCTTAATCGCGATGTTATATTATCCCAAAAGTCAAACGGACACGTGCGAGCGCCGGATCCATTAACCATTAGGGTCAGTTCAGCTAGACGCGTGAGGCTTATATGTATTTTGCGTAAGGATGCTAACGGGTGCGATCATACCAGCACTAATGCACCGAATCCCATCAGAACTCCGCAGTTAAGCGCGCTTGGGCGAGAGTAGTACTAGGATGGGTGACCTCCTGGGAAGTCCTCGTGTTGCACCCCTCATTTTGGTTTTAGCTTTTTGGTCCGCGCGGCTTTGGGCAGGGCTGGGTGAGCACATTTTCGAGCTCAAAATCCATCATTTTGACCCCCAAGTAGCTCATTTTCAGCCGTGCTCCGTAGAAAAGGCGTTTTTACGGCGTGTTTGGTCTTACTCGCGGACACGCCTTTACGGATCATTTTCATCTTACTTACTTACTTACTTACTTCTTAATCGCGATGTTATATTATCCCAAAAGTCAAACGGACACGTGCGAGCGCCGGATCCATTAACCATTAGGGTCAGTTCAGCTAGACGCGTGAGGCTTATATGTATTTTGCGTAAGGATGCTAACGGGTGCGATCATACCAGCACTAATGCCCCGGATCCCATCAGAACTCCGCAGTTAAGCGTGCTTGGGCGAGAGTAGTACTAGGATGGGTGACCTCCTGGGAAGTCCTCGTGTTGCACCCCTCATTTTGGTTTTACCTTTTTGGTCCGCGCGGCTTTGGGCAGGGCTGGGTGAGCACATTTTCGAGCTCAAAATCCATCATTTTGACCCCCAAGTAGCTCATTTTCAGCCGTGCTCCGTAGAAAAGGCGTTTTTACGGAGTGTTTGGTGTTACTCGCGGACACGCCTTTACGGATCATTTTCATCTTACTTACTTACTTACTTACTTACTTCTTAATCGCGATGTTATATTATCCCAAAAGTCAAACGGACACGTGCGAGCGCCGGATCCATTAACCATTAGGGTCAGTTCAGCTAGACGCGTGAGGCTTATATGTATTTTGCGTAAGGATGCTAACGGGTGCGATCATACCAGCACTAATGCACCGGATCCCATCAGAACTCCGCAGTCAAGCGTGCTTGGGCGAGAGTAGTACTAGGATGGGTGACCTCCTGGGAAGTCCTCGTGTTGCACCCCTCATTTTGGTTTTAGCTTTTTGGTCCGCGCGGCTTTGGGCAGGGCTGGGTGAGCACATTTTCGAGCTCAAAATCCATCATTTTGACCCCCAAGTAGCTCATTTTCAGCCGTGCTCCGTAGAAAAGGCGTTTTTACGGAGTGTTTGGTCTTACTCGCGGACACGCCTTTACGGATCATTTTCATCTTACTTACTTACTTACTTACTTCTTAATCGCGATGTTATATTATCCCAAAAGTCAAACGGACACGTGCGAGCGCCGGATCCATTAACCATTAGGGTCAGTTCAGCTAGACGCGTGAGGCTTATATGTATTTTGCGTAAGGATGCTAACGGGTGCGATCATACCAGCACTAATGCACCGGATCCCATCAGAACTCCGCAGTTAAGCGTGCTTGGGCGAGAGTAGTACTAGGATGGGTGACCTCCTGGGAAGTCCTCGTGTTGCACCCCTCATTTTGGTTTTAGCTTTTTGGTCCGCGCGGCTTTGGGCAGGGCTGGGTGAGCACATTTTCGAGCTCAAAATCCATCATTTTGACCCCCAAGTAGCTCATTCTCAGCCGTGCTCCGTAGAAAAGGCGTTTTTACGGAGTGTTTGGTCTTCCTCGCGGACACGCCTTTACGGATCATTTTCATCTTACTTACTTACTTACTTACTTCTTAATCGCGATGTTATATTATCCCAAAAGTCAAACGGACACGTGCGAGCGCCGGATCCATTAACCATTAGGGTCAGTTCAGCTAGACGCGTGAGGCTTATATGTATTTTGCGTAAGGATGCTAACGGGTGCGATCATACCAGCACTAATGCACCGGATCCCATCAGAACTCCGCAGTTAAGCGTGCTTGGGCGAGAGTAGTACTAGGATGGGTGACCTCCTGGGAAGTCCTGGTGTTGCACCCCTCATTTTGGTTTTAGCTTTTTGGTCCGCGCAGCTTTGGGCAGGGCTGGGTGAGCACATTTTCGAGCTCAAAATCCATCATTTTGACCCCCAAGTTGCTCATTTTCAGCCGTGCTCCGTAGAAAAGGCGTTTTTACGGAGTGTTTGGTCTTACTCGCGGACACGCCTTTACGGATCATTTTCATCTTACTTACTTACTTACTTACTTCTTAATCGCGATGTTATATTATCCCAAAAGTCAAACGGACACGTGCGAGCGCCGGATCCATTAACCATTAGGGTCAGTTCAGCTAGACGCGTGAGGCTTATATGTATTTTGCGTAAGGATGCTAACGGGTGCGATCATACCAGCACTAATGCACCGGATCCCATCAGAACTCCGCAGTTAAGCGTGCTTGGGCGAGAGTAGTACTAGGATGGGTGACCTCCTGGGAAGTCCTCGTGTTGCACCCCTCATTTTGGTTTTAGCTTTTTGGTCCGCGCGGCTTTGGGCAGGGCTGGGTGAGCACATTTTCGAGCTCAAAATCCATCATTTTGACCCCCAAGTAGCTCATTTTCAGCCGTGCTCCGTAGAAAAGGCGTTTTTACGGAGTGTTTGGTCTTACTCGCGGACACGCCTTTACGGATCATTTTCATCTTCCTTACTTACTTACTTACTTCTTAATCGCGATGTTATATTATCCCAAAAGTCAAACGGACACGTACGAGCGCCGGATCCATTAACCATTAGGGTCAGTTCAGCTAGACGCGTGAGGCTTATATGTATTTTGCGTAAGGATGCTAACGGGTGCGATCATACCAGCACTAATGCACCGGATCCCATCAGAACTCCGCAGTTAAGCGTGCTTGGGCGAGAGTAGTACTAGGATGGGTGACCTCCTGGGAAGTCCTCGTGTTGCACCCCTCATTTTGGTTTTAGCTTTTTGGTCCGCGCGGCTTTGGGCAGCGCTGGGTGAGCACATTTTCGAGCTCAAAATCCATCATTTTGACCTCCAAGTAGCTCATTTTCAGCCGTGCTCCGTAGAAAAGGCGTTTTTACGGAGTGTTTGGTGTTACTCGCGGACACGCCTTTACGGATCATTTTCATCTTACTTACTTACTTACTTACTTCTTAATCGCGATGTTATATTATCCCAAAAGTCAAACGGACACGTGCGAGCGCCGGATCCATTAACCATTAGGGTCAGTTCAGCTAGACGCGTGAGGCTTATATGTATTTTGCGTAAGGATGCTAACGGGTGCGATCATACCAGCACTAATGCACCGGATCCCATCAGAACTCCGCAGTTAAGCGTGCTTGGGCGGGAGTAGTACTAGGATGGGTGACCTCCTGGGAAGTCCTCGTGTTGCACCCCTCATTTTGGTTTTAGCATTTTGGTCCGCGCGGCTTTGGGCAGCGCTGGGTGAGCACATTTTCGAGCTCAAAATCCATCATTTTGACCCCCAAGTAGCTCATTTTCAGCCGTGCTCCGTAGAAAAGGCGTTTTTACGGAGTGTTTGGTCTTACTCGCGGACACGCCTTTACGGATCATTTTCATCTTACTTACTTACTTACTTACTTCTTAATCGCGATGTTATATTATCCCAAAAGTCAAACGGACACGTGCGAGCGCCGGATCCATTAACCATTAGGGTCAGTTCAGCTAGACGCGTGAGGCTTATATGTATTTTGCGTAAGGATGCTAACGGGTGCGATCATACCAGCACTAATGCACCGGATCCCATCAGAACTCCGCAGTTAAGCGTGCTTGGGCGAGAGTGGTACTAGGATGGGTGACCTCCTGGGAAGTCCTGGTGTTGCATCCCTCATTTTGGTTTTAGCTTTTTGGTCCGCGCAGCTTTGGGCAGGGCTGGGTGAGCACATTTTCGAGCTCAAAATCCATCATTTTGACCCCCAAGTTGCTCATTTTCAGCCGTGCTCCGTAGAAAAGGCGTTTTTACGGAGTGTTTGGTCTTACTCGCGGACACGCCTTTACGGATCATTTTCATCTTACTTACTTACTTACTTACTTCTTAATCGCGATGTTATATTATCCCAAAAGTCAAACGGACACGTGCGAGCGCCGGATCCATTAACCATTAGGGTCAGTTCAGCTAGACGCGTGAGGCTTATATGTATTTTGCGTAAGGATGCTAACGGGTGCGATCATACCAGCACTAATGCACCGGATCCCATCAGAACTCCGCAGTTAAGCGTACTTGGGCGAGAGTAGTACTAGGATGGGTGACCTCCTGGGAAGTCCTCGTGTTGCACCCCTCATTTTGGTTTTAGCTTTTTGGTCCGCGCGGCTTTGGGCAGGGCTGGGTGAGCACATTTTCGAGCTCAAAATCCATCATTTTGACCCCCAAGTAGCTCATTTTCAGCCGTGCTCCGTAGAAAAGGCGTTTTTACGGAGTGTTTGGTCTTACTCGCGGACACGCCTTTACGGATCATTTTCATCTTCCTTACTTACTTACTTACTTCTTAATCGCGATGTTATATTATCCCAAAAGTCAAACGGACACGTACGAGCCCCGGATCCATTAACCATTAGGGTCAGTTCAGCTAGACGCGTGAGGCTTATATGTATTTTGCGTAAGGATGCTAACGGGTGCGATCATACCAGCACTAATGCACCGGATCCCATCAGAACTCCGCAGTTAAGCGTGCTTGGGCGAGAGTAGTACTAGGATGGGTGACCTCCTGGGAAGTCCTCGTGTTGCACCCCTCATTTTGGTTTTAGCTTTTTGGTCCGCGCGGCTTTGGGCAGCGCTGGGTGAGCACATTTTCGAGCTCAAAATCCATCATTTTGACCTCCAAGTAGCTCATTTTCAGCCGTGCTCCGTAGAAAAGGCGTTTTTACGGAGTGTTTGGTGTTACTCGCGGACACGCCTTTACGGATCATTTTCATCTTACTTACTTACTTACTTACTTCTTAATCGCGATGTTATATTATCCCAAAAGTCAAACGGACACGTGCGAGCGCCGGATCCATTAACCATTAGGGTCAGTTCAGCTAGACGCGTGAGGCTTATATGTATTTTGCGTAAGGATGCTAACGGGTGCGATCATACCAGCACTAATGCACAGGATCCCATCAGAACTCCGCAGTTAAGCGTGTTTGGGCGAGAGTAGTACTAGGATGGGTGACCTCCTGGGAAGTCCTCGTGTTGCACCCCTCATTTTGGTTTTACCTTTTTGGTCCGCGCGGCTTTGGGCAGGGCTGGGTGAGCACATTTTCGAGCTCAAAATCCATCATTTTGACCCCCAAGTTGCTCATTTTCAGCCGCGCTCCGTAGAAAAGGCGTTTTTACGGAGTGTTTGGTCTTACTCGCGGACACGCCTTTACGGATCATTTTCATCTTACTTACTTACTTACTTACTTCTTAATCGCGATGTTATATTATCCCAAAAGTCAAACGGACACTTGCGAGCGCCGGATCCATTAACCATTAGGGTCAGTTCAGCTAGACGCGTGAGGCTTATATGTATTTTGCGTAAGGATGCTAACGGGTGCGATCATACCAGCACTAATGCACCGGATCCCATCAGAACTCCGCAGTTAAGCGTACTTGGGCGAGAGTAGTACTAGGATGGGTGACCTCCTGGGAAGTCCTCGTGTTGCACCCCTCATTTTGGTTTTAGCTTTTTGGTCCGCGCGGCTTTGGGCAGGGCTGGGTGAGCACATTTTCGAGCTCAAAATCCATCATTTTGACCCCCAAGTAGCTCATTTTCAGCCGTGCTCCGTAGAAAAGGCGTTTTTACGGAGTGTTTGGTCTTACTCGCGGACACGCCTTTACGGATCATTTTCATCTTCCTTACTTACTTACTTACTTCTTAATCGCGATGTTATATTATCCCAAAAGTCAAACGGACACGTACGAGCGCCGGATCCATTAACCATTAGGGTCAGTTCAGCTAGACGCGTGAGGCTTATATGTATTTTGCGTAAGGATGCTAACGGGTGCGATCATACCAGCACTAATGCACCGGATCCCATCAGAACTCCGCAGTTAAGCGTGCTTGGGCGAGAGTAGTACTAGGATGGGTGACCTCCTGGGAAGTCCTCGTGTTGCACCCCTCATTTTGGTTTTACCTTTTTGGTCCGCGCGGCTTTGGGCAGGGCTGGGTGAGCACATTTTCGAGCTCAAAATCCATCATTTTGACCCCCAAGTAGCTCATTTTCAGCCGTCCTCCGTAGAAAAGGCGTTTTTACGGAGTGTTTGGTCTTACTCGCGGACACGCCTTTACGGATCATTTTCATCTTACTTACTTACTTACTTACTTCTTAATCGCGATGTTATATTATCCCAAAAGTCAAACGGACACGTGCGAGCGCCGGATCCATTAACCATTAGGGTCAGTTCAGCTAGACGCGTGAGGCTTATATGTATTTTGCGTAAGGATGCTAACGGGTGCGATCATACCAGCACTAATGCACCGGATCCCATCAGAACTCCGCAGTTAAGCGTGCTTGGGCGAGAGTAGTACTAGGATGGGTGACCTCCTGGGAAGTCCTCGTGTTGCACCCCTCATTTTGGTTTTACCTTTTTGGTCCGCGCGGCTTTGGGCAGGGCTGGGTGAGCACATTTTCGAGCTCAAAATCCATCATTTTGACCCCCAAGTAGCTCATTTTCAGCCGTGCTCCGTAGAAAAGGCGTTTTTACGGAGTGTTTGGTCTTCCTCGCGGACACGCCTTTACGGATCATTTTCATCTTCCTTACTTACTTACTTACTTCTTAATCGCGATGTTATATTATCCCAAAAGTCAAACGGACACGTGCGAGCGCCGGATCCATTAACCATTAGGGTCAGTTCAGCTAGACGCGTGAGGCTTATATGTATTTTGCGTAAGGATGCTAACGGGTGCGATCATACCAGCACTAATGCACCGGATCCCATCAGAACTCCGCAGTTAAGCGCGCTCGGGCGAGAGTAGTACTAGGATGGGTGACCTCCTGGGAAGTCCTCGTGTTGCACCCCTCATTTTGGTTTTAGCTTTTTGGTCCGCGCGGCTTTGGGCAGGGCTGGGTGAGCACATTTTCGAGCTCAAAATCCATCATTTTGACCCCCAAGTAGCTCATTTTCAGCCGTGCTCCGTAGAAAAGGCGTTTTTACGGAGTGTTTGGTCTTACTCGCGGACACGCCTTTACGGATCATTTTCATCTTACTTACTTACTTACTTACTTCTTAATCGCGATGTTATATTATCCCAAAAGTCAAACGGACACGTGCGAGCGCCGGATCCATTAACCATTAGGGTCAGTTCAGCTAGACGCGTGAGGCTTATATGTATTTTGCGTAAGGATGCTAACGGGTGCGATCATACCAGCACTAATGCACCGGATCCCATCAGAACTCCGCAGTTAAGCGTGCTGGGGCGAGAGTAGTACTAGGATGGGTGACCTCCTGGGAAGTCCTCGTGTTGCACCCCTCATTTTGGTTTTAGCTTTTTGGTCCGCGCGGCTTTGGGCAGGGCTGGGTGAGCACATTTTCGAGCTCAAAATCCATCATTTTGACCCCCAAGTAGCTCATTTTCAGCCGTGCTCCGTAGAAAAGGCGTTTTTACGGAGTGTTTGGTCTTACTCGCGGACACGCCTTTACGGATCATTTTCATCTTACTTACTTACTTACTTACTTCTTAATCGCGATGTTATATTATCCCAAAAGTCAAACGGACACGTGCGAGCGCCGGATCCATTAACCATTAGGGTCAGTTCAGCTAGACGCGTGAGGCTTATATGTATTTTGCGTAAGGATGCTAACGGGTGCGATCATACCAGCACTAATGCACCGGATCCCATCAGAACTCCGCAGTTAAGCGTGCTTGGGCGAGAGTAGTACTAGGATGGGTGACCTCCTGGGAAGTCCTCGTGTTGCACCCCTCATTTTGGTTTTAGCTTTTTGGTCCGCGCGGCTTTGGGCAGGGCTGGGTGAGCACATTTTCGAGCTCAAAATCCATCATTTTGACCCCCAAGTAGCTCATTTTCAGCCGTGCTCCGTAGAAAAGGCGTTTTTACGGAGTGTTTGGTCTTACTCGCGGACACGCCTTTACGGATCATTTTCATCTTACTTACTTACTTACTTACTTCTTAATCGCGATGTTATATTATCCCAAAAGTCAAACGGACACGTGCGAGCGCCGGATCCATTAACCATTAGGGTCAGTTCAGCTAGACGCGTGAGGCTTATATGTATTTTGCGTAAGGATGCTAACGGGTGCGATCATACCAGCACTAATGCACCGGATCTCATCAGAACTCCGCAGTTAAGCGTGCTTGGGCGAGAGTAGTACTAGGATGGGTGACCTCCTGGGAACTCCTCGTGTTGCACCCCTCATTTTGGTTTTAGCTTTTTGGTCCGCGCGGCTTTGGGCAGGGCTGGGTGAGCACGTTTTCGAGCTCAAAATCCATCATTTTGACCCCCAAGTAGCTCATTTTCAGCCGTGCTCCGTAGAAAAGGCGTTTTTACGGAGTGTTTGGTCTTACTCGCGGACACGCCTTTACGGATCATTTTCATCTTCCTTACTTACTTACTTACTTCTTAATCGCGATGTTATATTATCCCAAAAGTCAAACGGACACGTGCGAGCGCCGGATCCATTAACCATTAGGGTCAGTTCAGCTAGACGCGTGAGGCTTATATGTATTTTGCGTAAGGATGCTAACGGGTGCGATCATACCAGCACTAATGCACCGGATCCCATCAGAACTCCGCAGTTAAGCGTGCTGGGGCGAGAGTAGTACTAGGATGGGTGACCTCCTGGGAAGTCCTCGTGTTGCACCCCTCATTTTGGTTTTAGCTTTTTGGTCCGCGCGGCTTTGGGCAGGGCTGGGTGAGCACATTTTCGAGCTCAAAATCCATCATTTTGACCCCCAAGTAGCTCATTTTCAGCCGTGCTCCGTCGAAAAGGCGTTTTTACGGAGTGTTTGGTCTTACTCGCGGACACGCCTTTACGGATCATTTTCATCTTACTTACTTACTTACTTACTTCTTAATCGCGATGTTATATTATCCCAAAAGTCAAACGGACACGTGCGAGCGCCGGATCCATTAACCATTAGGGTCAGTTCAGCTAGACGCGTGAGGCTTATATGTATTTTGCGTAAGGATGCTAACGGGTGCGATCATACCAGCACTAATGCACCGGATCCCATCAGAACTCCGCAGTTAAGCGTGCTGGGGCGAGAGTAGTACTAGGATGGCTGACCTCCTGGGAAGTCCTCGTGTTGCACCCCTCATTTTGGTTTTAGCTTTTTGGTCCGCGCGGCTTTGGGCAGCGCTGGGTGAGCACATTTTCGAGCTCAAAATCCATCATTTTGACCCCCAAGTAGCTCATTTTCAGCCGTGCTCCGTAGAAAAGGCGTTTTTACGGAGTGTTTGGTCTTACTCGCGGACACGCCTTTACGGATCATTTTCATCTTACTTACTTACTTACTTACTTCTTAATCGCGATGTTATATTATCCCAAAAGTCAAACGGACACGTGCGAGCGCCGGATCCATTAACCATTAGGGTCAGTTCAGCTAGACGCGTGAGGCTTATATGTATTTTGCGTAAGGATGCTAACGGGTGCGATCATACCAGCACTAATGCACCGGATCCCATCAGAACTCCGCAGTTAAGCGTGCTTGGGCGAGAGTAGTACTAGGATGGCTGACCTCCTGGGAAGTCCTCGTGTTGCACCCCTCATTTTTGTTTTAGCTTTTTGGTCCGCGCGGCTTTGGGCAGGGCTGGGTGAGCACATTTTCGAGCTCAAAATCCATCATTTTGACCCCCAAGTAGCTCATTTTCAGCCGTGCTCCGTAGAAAAGGCGTTTTTACGGAGTGTTTGGTCTTACTCGCGGACACGCCTTTACGGATCATTTTCATCTTACTTACTTACTTACTTACTTCTTAATCGCGATGTTATATTATCCCAAAAGTCAAACGGACACGTGCGAGCGCCGGATCCATTAACCATTAGGGTCAGTTCAGCTAGACGCGTGAGGCTTATATGTATTTTGCGTAAGGATGCTAACGGGTGCGATCATACCAGCACTAATGCACCGGATCCCATCAGAACTCCGCAGTTAAGCGTGCTTGGGCGAGAGTAGTACGAGGATGGGTGACCTCCTGGGAAGTCCTCGTGTTGCACCCCTCATTTTGGTTTTAGCTTTTTGGTCCGCGCGGCTTTGGGCAGGGCTGGGTGAGCACATTTTCGAGCTCAAAATCCATCATTTTGACCCCCAAGTAGCTCATTTTCAGCCGTGCTCCGTAGAAAAGGCGTTTTTACGGAGTGTTTGGTCTTACTCGCGGACACGCCTTTACGGATCATTTTCATCTTACTTACTTACTTACTTACTTCTTAATCGCGATGTTATATTATCCCAAAAGTCAAACGGACACGTGCGAGCGCCGGATCCATTAACCATTAGGGTCAGTTCAGCTAGACGCGTGAGGCTTATAGGTATTTTGCGTAAGGATGCTAACGGGTGCGATCATACCAGCACTAATGCACCGGATCCCATCAGAACTCCGCAGTTAAGCGTGCTGGGGCGAGAGTAGTACTAGGATGGGTGACCTCCTGGGAAGTCCTCGTGTTGCACCCCTCATTTTGGTTTTAGCTTTTTGGTCCGCGCGGCTTTGGGCAGGGCTGGGTGAGCACATTTTCGAGCTCAAAATCCATCGTTTTGACCCCCAAGTAGCTCATTTTCAGCCGTGCTCCGTAGAAAAGGCGTTTTTACGGAGTGTTTGGTCTTACTCGCGGACACGCCTTTACGGATCATTTTCATCTTACTTACTTACTTCTTAATCGCGATGTTATATTATCCCAAAAGTCAAACGGACACGTGCGAGCGCCGGATCCATTAACCATTAGGGTCAGTTCAGCTAGACGCGTGAGGCTTATATGTATTTTGCGTAAGGATGCTAACGGGTGCGATCATACCAGCACTAATGCACCGGATCCCATCAGAACTCCGCAGTTAAGCGTGCTGGGGCGAGAGTAGTACTAGGATGGGTGACCTCCTGGGAAGTCCTCGTGTTGCACCCCTCATTTTGGTTTTAGCTTTTTGGTCCGCGCGGCTTTGGGCAGGGCTGGGTGAGCACATTTTCGAGCTCAAAATCCATCGTTTTGACCCCCAAGTAGCTCATTTTCAGCCGTGCTCCGTAGAAAAGGCGTTTTTACGGAGTGTTTGGTCTTACTCGCGGACACGCCTTTACGGATCATTTTCATCTTACTTACTTACTTACTTACTTCTTAATCGCGATGTTATATTATCCCAAAAGTCAAACGGACACGTGCGAGCGCCGGATCCATTAACCATTAGGGTCAGTTCAGCTAGACGCGTGAGGCTTATATGTATTTTGCGTAAGGATGCTAACGGGTGCGATCATACCAGCACTAATGCACCGGATCCCATCAGAACTCCGCAGTTAAGCGTGCTTGGGCGAGAGTAGTACTAGGATGGCTGACCTCCTGGGAAGTCCTCGTGTTGCACCCCTCATTTTGGTTTTAGCTTTTTGGTCCGCGCGGCTTTGGGCAGGGCTGGGTGAGCACATTTTCGAGCTCAAAATCCATCATTTTGACCCCCAAGTAGCTCATTTTCAGCCGTGCTCCGTAGAAAAGGCGTTTTTACGGAGTGTTTGGTCTTACTCGCGGACACGCCTTTACGGATCATTTTCATCTTACTTACTTACTTACTTACTTCTTAATCGCGATGTTATATTATCCCAAAAGTCAAACGGACACGTGCGAGCGCCGGATCCATTAACCATTAGGGTCAGTTCAGCTAGACGCGTGAGGCTTATATGTATTTTGCGTAAGGATGCTAACGGGTGCGATCATACCAGCACTAATGCACCGGATCCCATCAGAACTCCGCAGTTAAGCGTACTTGGGCGAGAGTAGTACTAGGATGGGTGACCTCCTGGGAAGTCCTCGTGTTGCACCCCTCATTTTGGTTTTAGCTTTTTGGTCCGCGCGGCTTTGGGCAGGGCTGGGTGAGCACATTTTCGAGCTCAAAATCCATCGTTTTGACCCCCAAGTAGCTCATTTTCAGCCGTGCTCCGTAGAAAAGGCGTTTTTACGGAGTGTTTGGTCTTACTCGCGCACACGCCTTTACGGATCATTTTCATCTTACTTACTTACTTACTTACTTCTTAATCGCGATGTTATATTATCCCAAAAGTCAAACGGACACGTGCGAGCGCCGGATCCATTAACCATTAGGGTCAGTTCAGCTAGACGCGTGAGGCTTATATGTATTTTGCGTAAGGATGCTAACGGGTGCGATCATACCAGCACTAATGCACCGGATCCCATCAGAACTCCGCAGTTAAGCGTGCTTGGGCGAGAGTAGTACTAGGATGGCTGACCTCCTGGGAAGTCCTCGTGTTGCACCCCTCATTTTGGTTTTAGCTTTTTGGTCCGCGCGGCTTTGGGCAGGGCTGGGTGAGCACATTTTCGAGCTCAAAATCCATCATTTTGACCCCCAAGTAGCTCATTTTCAGCCGTGCTCCGTAGAAAAGGCGTTTTTACGGAGTGTTTGGTCTTACTCGCGGACACGCCTTTACGGATCATTTTCATCTTACTTACTTACTTACTTACTTCTTAATCGCGATGTTATATTATCCCAAAAGTCAAACGGACACGTGCGAGCGCCGGATCCATTAACCATTAGGGTCAGTTCAGCTAGACGCGTGAGGCTTATATGTATTTTGCGTAAGGATGCTAACGGGTGCGATCATACCAGCACTAATGCACCGGATCCCATCAGAACTCCGCAGTTAAGCGTACTTGGGCGAGAGTAGTACTAGGATGGGTGACCTCCTGGGAAGTCCTCGTGTTGCACCCCTCATTTTGGTTTTAGCTTTTTGGTCTGCGCGGCTTTGGGCAGCGCTGGGTGAGCACATTTTCGAGCTCAAAATCCATCATTTTGACCCCCAAGTAGCTCATTTTCAGCCGTCCTCCGTAGAAAAGGCGTTTTTACGGAGTGTTTGGTCTTACTCGCGGACACGCCTTTACGGATCATTTTCATCTTACTTACTTACTTACTTACTTCTTAATCGCGATGTTATATTATCCCAAAAGTCAAACGGACACGTGCGAGCGCCGGATCCATTAACCATTAGGGTCAGTTCAGCTAGACGCGTGAGGCTTATATGTATTTTGCGTAAGGATGCTAACGGGTGCGATCATACCAGCACTAATGCACCGGATCCCATCAGAACTCCGCAGTTAAGCGTGCTTGGGCGAGAGTAGTACTAGGATGGGTGACCTCCTGGGAAGTCCTCGTGTTGCACCCCTCATTTTGGTTTTACCTTTTTGGTCCGCGCGGCTTTGGGCAGGGCTGGGTGAGCACATTTTCGAGCTCAAAATCCATCATTTTGACCCCCAAGTAGCTCATTTTCAGCCGTGCTCCGTAGAAAAGGCGTTTTTACGGAGTGTTTGGTCTTACTCGCGGACACGCCTTTACGGATCATTTTCATCTTACTTACTTACTTACTTACTTCTTAATCGCGATGTTATATTATCCCAAAAGTCAAACGGACACGTGCGAGCGCCGGATCCATTAACCATTAGGGTCAGTTCAGCTAGACGCGTGAGGCTTATATGTATTTTGCGTAAGGATGCTAACGGGTGCGATCATACCAGCACTAATGCACCGGATCCCATCAGAACTCCGCAGTTAAGCGTGCTTGGGCGAGAGTAGTACTAGGATGGGTGACCTCCTGGGAAGTCCTCGTGTTGCACCCCTCATTTTGGTTTTAGCTTTTTGGTCCGCGCGGCTTTGGGCAGGGCTGGGTGAGCACATTTTCGAGCTCAAAATCCATCATTTTGACCCCCAAGTAGCTCATTTTCAGCCGTGCTCCGTAGAAAAGGCGTTTTTACGGAGTGTTTGGTCTTACTCGCGGACACGCCTTTACGGATCATTTTCATCTTACTTACTTACTTACTTACTTCTTAATCGCGATGTTATATTATCCCAAAAGTCAAACGGACACGTGCGAGCGCCGGATCCATTAACCATTAGGGTCAGTTCAGCTAGACGCGTGAGGCTTATATGTATTTTGCGTAAGGATGCTAACGGGTGCGATCATACCAGCACTAATGCACCGGATCCCATCAGAACTCCGCAGTTAAGCGTACTTGGGCGAGAGTAGTACTAGGATGGGTGACCTCCTGGGAAGTCCTCGTGTTGCACCCCTCATTTTGGTTTTAGCTTTTTGGTCTGCGCGGCTTTGGGCAGCGCTGGGTGAGCACATTTTCGAGCTCAAAATCCATCATTTTGACCCCCAAGTAGCTCATTTTCAGCCGTCCTCCGTAGAAAAGGCGTTTTTACGGAGTGTTTGGTCTTACTCGCGGACACGCCTTTACGGATCATTTTCATCTTACTTACTTACTTACTTACTTCTTAATCGCGATGTTATATTATCCCAAAAGTCAAACGGACACGTGCGAGCGCCGGATCCATTAACCATTAGGGTCAGTTCAGCTAGACGCGTGAGGCTTATATGTATTTTGCGTAAGGATGCTAACGGGTGCGATCATACCAGCACTAATGCACCGGATCCCATCAGAACTCCGCAGTTAAGCGTGCTTGGGCGAGAGTAGTACTAGGATGGGTGACCTCCTGGGAAGTCCTCGTGTTGCACCCCTCATTTTGGTTTTACCTTTTTGGTCCGCGCGGCTTTGGGCAGGGCTGGGTGAGCACATTTTCGAGCTCAAAATCCATCATTTTGACCCCCAAGTAGCTCATTTTCAGCCGTGCTCCGTAGAAAAGGCGTTTTTACGGAGTGTTTGGTCTTACTCGCGGACACGCCTTTACGGATCATTTTCATCTTACTTACTTACTTACTTACTTCTTAATCGCGATGTTATATTATCCCAAAAGTCAAACGGACACGTGCGAGCGCCGGATCCATTAACCATTAGGGTCAGTTCAGCTAGACGCGTGAGGCTTATATGTATTTTGCGTAAGGATGCTAACGGGTGCGATCATACCAGCACTAATGCACCGGATCCCATCAGAACTCCGCAGTTAAGCGTGCTTGGGCGAGAGTAGTACTAGGATGGGTGACCTCCTGGGAAGTCCTCGTGTTGCACCCCTCATTTTGGTTTTAGCTTTTTGGTCCGCGCGGCTTTGGGCAGGGCTGGGTGAGCACATTTTCGAGCTCAAAATCCATCATTTTGACCCCCAAGTAGCTCATTTTCAGCCGTGCTCCGTAGAAAAGGCGTTTTTACGGAGTGTTTGGTCTTACTCGCGGACACGCCTTTACGGATCATTTTCATCTTACTTACTTACTTACTTACTTCTTAATCGCGATGTTATATTATCCCAAAAGTCAAACGGACACGTGCGAGCGCCGGATCCATTAACCATTAGGGTCAGTTCAGCTAGACGCGTGAGGCTTATATGTATTTTGCGTAAGGATGCTAACGGGTGCGATCATACCAGCACTAATGCACCGGATCCCATCAGAACTCCGCAGTTAAGCGTACTTGGGCGAGAGTAGTACTAGGATGGGTGACCTCCTGGGAAGTCCTCGTGTTGCACCCCTCATTTTGGTTTTAGCTTTTTGGTCTGCGCGGCTTTGGGCAGCGCTGGGTGAGCACATTTTCGAGCTCAAAATCCATCATTTTGACCCCCAAGTAGCTCATTTTCAGCCGTCCTCCGTAGAAAAGGCGTTTTTACGGAGTGTTTGGTCTTACTCGCGGACACGCCTTTACGGATCATTTTCATCTTACTTACTTACTTACTTACTTCTTAATCGCGATGTTATATTATCCCAAAAGTCAAACGGACACGTGCGAGCGCCGGATCCATTAACCATTAGGGTCAGTTCAGCTAGACGCGTGAGGCTTATATGTATTTTGCGTAAGGATGCTAACGGGTGCGATCATACCAGCACTAATGCACCGGATCCCATCAGAACTCCGCAGTTAAGCGTGCTTGGGCGAGAGTAGTACTAGGATGGGTGACCTCCTGGGAAGTCCTCGTGTTGCACCCCTCATTTTGGTTTTACCTTTTTGGTCCGCGCGGCTTTGGGCAGGGCTGGGTGAGCACATTTTCGAGCTCAAAATCCATCATTTTGACCCCCAAGTAGCTCATTTTCAGCCGTGCTCCGTAGAAAAGGCGTTTTTACGGAGTGTTTGGTCTTACTCGCGGACACGCCTTTACGGATCATTTTCATCTTACTTACTTACTTACTTACTTCTTAATCGCGATGTTATATTATCCCAAAAGTCAAACGGACACGTGCGAGCGCCGGATCCATTAACCATTAGGGTCAGTTCAGCTAGACGCGTGAGGCTTATATGTATTTTGCGTAAGGATGCTAACGGGTGCGATCATACCAGCACTAATGCACCGGATCCCATCAGAACTCCGCAGTTAAGCGTGCTTGGGCGAGAGTAGTACTAGGATGGGTGACCTCCTGGGAAGTCCTCGTGTTGCACCCCTCATTTTGGTTTTAGCTTTTTGGTCCGCGCGGCTTTGGGCAGGGCTGGGTGAGCACATTTTCGAGCTCAAAATCCATCATTTTGACCCCCAAGTAGATCATTTTCAGCCGTGCTCCGTAGAAAAGGCGTTTTTACGGAGTGTTTGGTCTTACTCGCGGACACGCCTTTACGGATCATTTTCATCTTACTTACTTACTTACTTACTTCTTAATCGCGATGTTATATTATCCCAAAAGTCAAACGGACACGTGCGAGCGCCGGATCCATTAACCATTAGGGTCAGTTCAGCTAGACGCGTGAGGCTTATATGTATTTTGCGTAAGGATGCTAACGGGTGCGATCATACCAGCACTAATGCACCGGATCCCATCAGAACTCCGCAGTTAAGCGTGCTTGGGCGAGAGTAGTACTAGGATGGGTGACCTCCTGGGAAGTCCTCGTGTTGCACCCCTCATTTTGGTTTTAGCTTTTTGGTCCGCGCAGCTTTGGGCAGGGCTGGGTGAGCACATTTTCGAGCTCAAAATCCATCATTTTGACCCCCAAGTAGCTCATTTTCAGCCGTGCTCCGTAGAAAAGGCGTTTTTACGGAGTGTTTGGTCTTACTCGCGGACACGCCTTTACGGATCATTTTCATCTTACTTACTTACTTACTTACTTCTTAATCGCGATGTTATATTATCCCAAAAGTCAAACGGACACGTGCGAGCGCCGGATCCATTAACCATTAGGGTCAGTTCAGCTAGACGCGTGAGGCTTATAGGTATTTTGCGTAAGGATGCTAACGGGTGCGATCATACCAGCACTAATGCACCGGATCCCATCAGAACTCCGCAGTTAAGCGTGCTTGGGCGAGAGTAGTACTAGGATGGGTGACCTCCTGGGAAGTCCTCGTGTTGCACCCCTCATTTTGGTTTTAGCTTTTTGGTCCGCGCGGCTTTGGGCAGGGCTGGGTGAGCACATTTTCGAGCTCAAAATCCATCATTTTGACCCCCAAGTAGCTCATTTTCAGCCGTGCTCCGTAGAAAAGGCGTTTTTACGGAGTGTTTGGTCTTACTCGCGGACACGCCTTTACGGATCATTTTCATCTTACTTACTTACTTACTTACTTCTTAATCGCGATGTTATATTATCCCAAAAGTCAAACGGACACGTGCGAGCGCCAGATCCATTAACCATTAGGGTCAGTTCAGCTAGACGCGTGAGGCATATATGTATTTTGCGTAAGGATGCTAACGGGTGCGATCATACCAGCACTAATGCACCGGATCCCATCAGAACTCCGCAGTTAAGCGTGCTCGGGCGAGAGTAGTACTAGGATGGGGGACCTCCTGGGAAGTCCTTGTGTTGCACCCCTCATTTTGGTTTTAGCTTTTTGGTCCGCGCGGCTTTGGCCAGGGCCGGGTGAGCACATTTTCGAGCTTAAAATCCATCATTTTGACCCCCAAGTAGCTCATTTTCAGCCGTGCTCCGTAGAAAAGGCGTTTGTACGGAGTGTTTGGTCTTACTCGCGGACACGCCTTTACGGATCATTTTCATGTTACTTACTTACTTACTTACTTCTTAATCGCGATGTTATATTATCCCAAAAGTCAAACGGACACGTGCGAGCGCCGGATCCATTAACCATTAGGGTCAGTTCAGCTAGACGCGTGAGGCTTATACGTATTTTGCGTAAGGATGCTAACGGGTGCGATCATACCAGCACTAATGCACCGGATCCCATCAGAACTCCGTAGTTAAGCGTGCTTGGGCGAGAGTAGTACTAGGATGGGTGACCTCCTGGGAAGTCCTCGTGTTGCACCCCTGATTTTGGTTTTAGCTTTTTGGTCCGCGCGGCTTTGGGCATGGCTGGGTGAGCACATTTTCGAGCTCAAAATCCATCATTTTGACCCCCAAGTAGCTCATTTTCAGCCGTGCTCCGTAGAAAAGGCGTTTTTACGGCGTGTTTGGTCTTACTCGCGGACACGCCTTTACGGATCATTTTCATCTTACTTACTTACTTACTTACTTCTTAATCGCGATGTTATATTATCCCAAAAGTCAAACGGACACGTGCGAGCGCCGGATCCATTAACCATTAGGGTCAGTTCAGCTAGACGCGTGAGGCTTATACGTATTTTGCGTAAGGATGCTAACGGGTGCGATCATACCAGCACTAATGCACCGGATCCCATCAGAACTCCGCAGTGAAGCGTGCTTGGGCGAGAGTAGTACTAGGATGGGTGACCTCCTAGGAAGTCCTCGTGTTGCACCCCTCATTTTGGTTTTAGCTTTTTGGTCCGCGCAGCTTTGGGCAGGGCTGGGTGAGCACATTTTCGAGCTCAAAATCCATCATTTTGACCCCCAAGTAGCTCATTTTCAGCCGTGCTCCGTAGAAAAGGCGTTTTTACGGAGTGTTTGGTCTTACTCGCGGACACGCCTTTACGGATCATTTTCATCTTACTTACTTACTTACTTACTTCTTAATCGCGATGTTATATTATCCCAAAAGTCAAACGGACACGTGCGAGCGCCGGATCCATTAACCATTAGGGTCAGTTCAGCTAGACGCGTGAGGCTTATATGTATTTTGCGTAAGGATGCTAACGGGTGCGATCATACCAGCACTAATGCACCGGATCCCATCAGAACTCCGCAGTTAAGCGTACTTGGGCGAGAGTAGTACTAGGATGGGTGACCTCCTGGGAAGTCCTCGTGTTGCACCCCTCATTTTGGTTTTAGCTTTTTGGTCCGCGCGGCTTTGGGCAGGGCTGGGTGAGCACATTTTCGAGCTCAAAATCCATCATTTTGACCCCCAAGTAGCTCATTTTCAGCCGTGCTCCGTAGAAAAGGCGTTTTTACGGAGTGTTTGGTCTTACTCGCGGACACGCCTTTACGGATCATTTTCATCTTCCTTACTTACTTACTTACTTCTTAATCGCGATGTTATATTATCCCAAAAGTCAAACGGACACGTACGAGCGCCGGATCCATTAACCATTAGGGTCAGTTCAGCTAGACGCGTGAGGCTTATATGTATTTTGCGTAAGGATGCTAACGGGTGCGATCATACCAGCACTAATGCACCGGATCCCATCAGAACTCCGCAGTTAAGCGTGCTTGGGCGAGAGTAGTACTAGGATGGGTGACCTCCTGGGAAGTCCTCGTGTTGCACCCCTCATTTTGGTTTTAGCTTTTTGGTCTGCGCGGCTTTGGGCAGCGCTGGGTGAGCACATTTTCGAGCTCAAAATCCATCATTTTGACCCCCAAGTAGCTCATTTTCAGCCGTCCTCCGTAGAAAAGGCGTTTTTACGGAGTGTTTGGTCTTACTCGCGGACACGCCTTTACGGATCATTTTCATCTTACTTACTTACTTACTTACTTCTTAATCGCGATGTTATATTATCCCAAAAGTCAAACGGACACGTGCGAGCGCCGGATCCATTAACCATTAGGGTCAGTTCAGCTAGACGCGTGAGGCTTATATGTATTTTGCGTACGGATGCTAACGGGTGCGATCATACCAGCACTAATGCACCGGATCCCATCAGAACTCCGCAGTTAAGCGTGCTTGGGCGAGAGTAGTACTAGGATGGGTGACCTCCTGGGAAGTCCTCGTGTTGCACCCCTCATTTTGGTTTTACCTTTTTGGTCCGCGCGGCTTTGGGCAGGGCTGGGTGAGCACATTTTCGAGCTCAAAATCCATCATTTTGACCCCCAAGTAGCTCATTTTCAGCCGTGCTCCGTAGAAAAGGCGTTTTTACGGAGTGTTTGGTCTTACTCGCGGACACGCCTTTACGGATCATTTTCATCTTACTTACTTACTTACTTACTTCTTAATCGCGATGTTATATTATCCCAAAAGTCAAACGGACACGTGCGAGCGCCGGATCCATTAACCATTAGGGTCAGTTCAGCTAGACGCGTGAGGCTTATATGTATTTTGCGTAAGGATGCTAACGGGTGCGATCATACCAGCACTAATGCACCGGATCCCATCAGAACTCCGCAGTTAAGCGTGCTTGGGCGAGAGTAGTACTAGGATGGGTGACCTCCTGGGAAGTCCTCGTGTTGCACCCCTCATTTTGGTTTTAGCTTTTTGGTCCGCGCGGCTTTGGGCAGGGCTGGGTGAGCACATTTTCGAGCTCAAAATCCATCATTTTGACCCCCAAGTAGATCATTTTCAGCCGTGCTCCGTAGAAAAGGCGTTTTTACGGAGTGTTTGGTCTTACTCGCGGACACGCCTTTACGGATCATTTTCATCTTACTTACTTACTTACTTACTTCTTAATCGCGATGTTATATTATCCCAAAAGTCAAACGGACACGTGCGAGCGCCGGATCCATTAACCATTAGGGTCAGTTCAGCTAGACGCGTGAGGCTTATATGTATTTTGCGTAAGGATGCTAACGGGTGCGATCATACCAGCACTAATGCACCGGATCCCATCAGAACTCCGCAGTTAAGCGTGCTTGGGCGAGAGTAGTACTAGGATGGGTGACCTCCTGGGAAGTCCTCGTGTTGCACCCCTCATTTTGGTTTTAGCTTTTTGGTCCGCGCAGCTTTGGGCAGGGCTGGGTGAGCACATTTTCGAGCTCAAAATCCATCATTTTGACCCCCAAGTAGCTCATTTTCAGCCGTGCTCCGTAGAAAAGGCGTTTTTACGGAGTGTTTGGTCTTACTCGCGGACACGCCTTTACGGATCATTTTCATCTTACTTACTTACTTACTTACTTCTTAATCGCGATGTTATATTATCCCAAAAGTCAAACGGACACGTGCGAGCGCCGGATCCATTAACCATTAGGGTCAGTTCAGCTAGACGCGTGAGGCTTATATGTATTTTGCGTACGGATGCTAACGGGTGCGATCATACCAGCACTAATGCACCGGATCCCATCAGAACTCCGCAGTTAAGCGTGCTTGGGCGAGAGTAGTACTAGGATGGGTGACCTCCTGGGAAGTCCTCGTGTTGCACCCCTCATTTTGGTTTTAGCTTTTTGGTCCGCGCGGCTTTGGGCAGGGCTGGGTGAGCACATTTTCGAGCTCAAAATCCATCATTTTGACCCCCAAGTAGCTCATTTTCAGCCGTGCTCCGTAGAAAAGGCGTTTTTACGGAGTGTTTGGTCTTACTCGCGGACACGCCTTTACGGATCATTTTCATCTTCCTTACTTACTTACTTACTTCTTAATCGCGATGTTATATTATCCCAAAAGTCAAACGGACACGTACGAGCGCCGGATCCATTAACCATTAGGGTCAGTTCAGCTAGACGCGTGAGGCTTATATGTATTTTGCGTAAGGATGCTAACGGGTGCGATCATACCAGCACTAATGCACCGGATCCCATCAGAACTCCGCAGTTAAGCGTGCTTGGGCGAGAGTAGTACTAGGATGGGTGACCTCCTGGGAAGTCCTCGTGTTGCACCCCTCATTTTGGTTTTAGCTTTTTGGTCTGCGCGGCTTTGGGCAGCGCTGGGTGAGCACATTTTCGAGCTCAAAATCCATCATTTTGACCCCCAAGTAGCTCATTTTCAGCCGTCCTCCGTAGAAAAGGCGTTTTTACGGAGTGTTTGGTCTTACTCGCGGACACGCCTTTACGGATCATTTTCATCTTACTTACTTACTTACTTACTTCTTAATCGCGATGTTATATTATCCCAAAAGTCAAACGGACACGTGCGAGCGCCGGATCCATTAACCATTAGGGTCAGTTCAGCTAGACGCGTGAGGCTTATATGTATTTTGCGTACGGATGCTAACGGGTGCGATCATACCAGCACTAATGCACCGGATCCCATCAGAACTCCGCAGTTAAGCGTGCTTGGGCGAGAGTAGTACTAGGATGGGTGACCTCCTGGGAAGTCCTCGTGTTGCACCCCTCATTTTGGTTTTACCTTTTTGGTCCGCGCGGCTTTGGGCAGGGCTGGGTGAGCACATTTTCGAGCTCAAAATCCATCATTTTGACCCCCAAGTAGCTCATTTTCAGCCGTGCTCCGTAGAAAAGGCGTTTTTACGGAGTGTTTGGTCTTACTCGCGGACACGCCTTTACGGATCATTTTCATCTTACTTACTTACTTACTTACTTCTTAATCGCGATGTTATATTATCCCAAAAGTCAAACGGACACGTGCGAGCGCCGGATCCATTAACCATTAGGGTCAGTTCAGCTAGACGCGTGAGGCTTATATGTATTTTGCGTAAGGATGCTAACGGGTGCGATCATACCAGCACTAATGCACCGGATCCCATCAGAACTCCGCAGTTAAGCGTGCTTGGGCGAGAGTAGTACTAGGATGGGTGACCTCCTGGGAAGTCCTCGTGTTGCACCCCTCATTTTGGTTTTAGCTTTTTGGTCCGCGCGGCTTTGGGCAGGGCTGGGTGAGCACATTTTCGAGCTCAAAATCCATCATTTTGACCCCCAAGTAGATCATTTTCAGCCGTGCTCCGTAGAAAAGGCGTTTTTACGGAGTGTTTGGTCTTACTCGCGGACACGCCTTTACGGATCATTTTCATCTTACTTACTTACTTACTTACTTCTTAATCGCGATGTTATATTATCCCAAAAGTCAAACGGACACGTGCGAGCGCCGGATCCATTAACCATTAGGGTCAGTTCAGCTAGACGCGTGAGGCTTATATGTATTTTGCGTAAGGATGCTAACGGGTGCGATCATACCAGCACTAATGCACCGGATCCCATCAGAACTCCGCAGTTAAGCGTGCTTGGGCGAGAGTAGTACTAGGATGGGTGACCTCCTGGGAAGTCCTCGTGTTGCACCCCTCATTTTGGTTTTAGCTTTTTGGTCCGCGCAGCTTTGGGCAGGGCTGGGTGAGCACATTTTCGAGCTCAAAATCCATCATTTTGACCCCCAAGTAGCTCATTTTCAGCCGTGCTCCGTAGAAAAGGCGTTTTTACGGAGTGTTTGGTCTTACTCGCGGACACGCCTTTACGGATCATTTTCATCTTACTTACTTACTTACTTACTTCTTAATCGCGATGTTATATTATCCCAAAAGTCAAACGGACACGTGCGAGCGCCGGATCCATTAACCATTAGGGTCAGTTCAGCTAGACGCGTGAGGCTTATATGTATTTTGCGTACGGATGCTAACGGGTGCGATCATACCAGCACTAATGCACCGGATCCCATCAGAACTCCGCAGTTAAGCGTGCTTGGGCGAGAGTAGTACTAGGATGGGTGACCTCCTGGGAAGTCCTCGTGTTGCACCCCTCATTTTGGTTTTACCTTTTTGGTCCGCGCGGCTTTGGGCAGGGCTGGGTGAGCACATTTTCGAGCTCAAAATCCATCATTTTGACCCCCAAGTAGCTCATTTTCAGCCGTGCTCCGTAGAAAAGGCGTTTTTACGGAGTGTTTGGTCTTACTCGCGGACACGCCTTTACGGATCATTTTCATCTTACTTACTTACTTACTTACTTCTTAATCGCGATGTTATATTATCCCAAAAGTCAAACGGACACGTGCGAGCGCCGGATCCATTAACCATTAGGGTCAGTTCAGCTAGACGCGTGAGGCTTATATGTATTTTGCGTAAGGATGCTAACGGGTGCGATCATACCAGCACTAATGCACCGGATCCCATCAGAACTCCGCAGTTAAGCGTGCTTGGGCGAGAGTAGTACTAGGATGGGTGACCTCCTGGGAAGTCCTCGTGTTGCACCCCTCATTTTGGTTTTAGCTTTTTGGTCCGCGCGGCTTTGGGCAGGGCTGGGTGAGCACATTTTCGAGCTCAAAATCCATCATTTTGACCCCCAAGTAGATCATTTTCAGCCGTGCTCCGTAGAAAAGGCGTTTTTACGGAGTGTTTGGTCTTACTCGCGGACACGCCTTTACGGATCATTTTCATCTTACTTACTTACTTACTTACTTCTTAATCGCGATGTTATATTATCCCAAAAGTCAAACGGACACGTGCGAGCGCCGGATCCATTAACCATTAGGGTCAGTTCAGCTAGACGCGTGAGGCTTATATGTATTTTGCGTAAGGATGCTAACGGGTGCGATCATACCAGCACTAATGCACCGGATCCCATCAGAACTCCGCAGTTAAGCGTGCTTGGGCGAGAGTAGTACTAGGATGGGTGACCTCCTGGGAAGTCCTCGTGTTGCACCCCTCATTTTGGTTTTAGCTTTTTGGTCCGCGCAGCTTTGGGCAGGGCTGGGTGAGCACATTTTCGAGCTCAAAATCCATCATTTTGACCCCCAAGTAGCTCATTTTCAGCCGTGCTCCGTAGAAAAGGCGTTTTTACGGAGTGTTTGGTCTTACTCGCGGACACGCCTTTACGGATCATTTTCATCTTACTTACTTACTTACTTACTTCTTAATCGCGATGTTATATTATCCCAAAAGTCAAACGGACACGTGCGAGCGCCGGATCCATTAACCATTAGGGTCAGTTCAGCTAGACGCGTGAGGCTTATAGGTATTTTGCGTAAGGATGCTAACGGGTGCGATCATACCAGCACTAATGCACCGGATCCCATCAGAACTCCGCAGTTAAGCGTGCTTGGGCGAGAGTAGTACTAGGATGGGTGACCTCCTGGGAAGTCCTCGTGTTGCACCCCTCATTTTGGTTTTAGCTTTTTGGTCCGCGCAGCTTTGGGCAGGGCTGGGTGAGCACATTTTCGAGCTCAAAATCCATCATTTTGACCCCCAAGTAGCTCATTTTCAGCCGTGCTCCGTAGAAAAGGCGTTTTTACGGCGTGTTTGGTCTTACTCGCGGACACGCCTTTACGGATCATTTTCATCTTACTTACTTACTTACTTACTTCTTAATCGCGATGTTATATTATCCCAAAAGTCAAACGGACACGTGCGAGCGCCGGATCCATTAACCATTAGGGTCAGTTCAGCTAGACGCGTGAGGCTTATATGTATTTTGCGTAAGGATGCTAACGGGTGCGATCATACCAGCACTAATGCACCGGATCCCATCAGAACTCCGCAGTTAAGCGTGCTTGGGTGAGAGTAGTACTAGGATGGGTGACCTCCTGGGAAGTCCTCGTGTTGCACCCCTCATTTTGGTTTTAGCTTTTTGGTCCGCGCGGCTTTGGGCAGGGCTGGGTGAGCACATTTTCGAGCTCAAAATCCATCATTTTGACCCCCAAGTAGCTCATTTTCAGCCGTGCTCCGTAGAAAAGGCGTTTTTACGGAGTGTTTGGTCTTACTCGCGGACACGCCTTTACGGATCATTTTCATCTTACTTACTTACTTACTTACTTCTTAATCGCGATGTTATATTATCCCAAAAGTCAAACGGACACGTGCGAGCGCCAGATCCATTAACCATTAGGGTCAGTTCAGCTAGACGCGTGAGGCATATATGTATTTTGCGTAAGGATGCTAACGGGTGCGATCATACCAGCACTAATGCACCGGATCCCATCAGAACTCCGCAGTTAAGCGTGCTCGGGCGAGAGTAGTACTAGGATGGGGGACCTCCTGGGAAGTCCTTGTGTTGCACCCCTCATTTTGGTTTTAGCTTTTTGGTCCGCGCGGCTTTGGCCAGGGCTGGGTGAGCACATTTTCGAGCTTAAAATCCATCATTTTGACCCCCAAGTAGCTCATTTTCAGCCGTGCTCCGTAGAAAAGGCGTTTGTACGGAGTGTTTGGTCTTACTCGCGGACACGCCTTTACGGATCATTTTCATGTTACTTACTTACTTACTTACTTCTTAATCGCGATGTTATATTATCCCAAAAGTCAAACGGACACGTGCGAGCGCCGGATCCATTAACCATTAGGGTCAGTTCAGCTAGACGCGTGAGGCTTATACGTATTTTGCGTAAGGATGCTAACGGGTGCGATCATACCAGCACTAATGCACCGGATCCCATCAGAACTCCGTAGTTAAGCGTGCTTGGGCGAGAGTAGTACTAGGATGGGTGACCTCCTGGGAAGACCTCGTGTTGCACCCCTGATTTTGGTTTTAGCTTTTTGGTCCGCGCGGCTTTGGGCATGGCTGGGTGAGCACATTTTCGAGCTCAAAATCCATCATTTTGACCCCCAAGTAGCTCATTTTCAGCCGTGCTCCGTAGAAAAGGCGTTTTTACGGCGTGTTTGGTCTTACTCGCGGACACGCCTTTACGGATCATTTTCATCTTACTTACTTACTTACTTACTTCTTAATCGCGATGTTATATTATCCCAAAAGTCAAACGGACACGTGCGAGCGCCGGATCCATTAACCATTAGGGTCAGTTCAGCTAGACGCGTGAGGCTTATACGTATTTTGCGTAAGGATGCTAACGGGTGCGATCATACCAGCACTAATGCACCGGATCCCATCAGAACTCCGCAGTGAAGCGTGCTTGGGCGAGAGTAGTACTAGGATGGGTGACCTCCTAGGAAGTCCTCGTGTTGCACCCCTCATTTTGGTTTTAGCTTTTTGGTCCGCGCAGCTTTGGGCAGGGCTGGGTGAGCACATTTTCGAGCTCAAAATCCATCATTTTGACCCCCAAGTAGCTCATTTTCAGCCGTGCTCCGTAGAAAAGGCGTTTTTACGGAGTGTTTGGTCTTACTCGCGGACACGCCTTTACGGATCATTTTCATCTTACTTACTTACTTACTTACTTCTTAATCGCGATGTTATATTATCCCAAAAGTCAAACGGACACGTGCGAGCGCCGGATCCATTAACCATTAGGGTCAGTTCAGCTAGACGCGTGAGGCTTATATGTATTTTGCGTAAGGATGCTAACGGGTGCGATCATACCAGCACTAATGCACCGGATCCCATCAGAACTCCGCAGTTAAGCGTGCTTGGGCGAGAGTAGTACTAGGATGGGTGACCTCCTGGGAAGTCCTCGTGTTGCACCCCTCATTTTGGTTTTAGCTTTTTGGTCCGCGCAGCTTTGGGCAGGGCTGGGTGAGCACATTTTCGAGCTCAAAATCCATCATTTTGACCCCCAAGTAGCTCATTTTCAGCCGTGCTCCGTAGAAAAGGCGTTTTTACGGCGTGTTTGGTCTTACTCGCGGACACGCCTTTACGGATCATTTTCATCTTACTTACTTACTTACTTACTTCTTAATCGCGATGTTATATTATCCCAAAAGTCAAACGGACACGTGCGAGCGCCGGATCCATTAACCATTAGGGTCAGTTCAGCTAGACGCGTGAGGCTTATACGTATTTTGCGTAAGGATGCTAACGGGTGCGATCATACCAGCACTAATGCACCGGATCCCATCAGAACTCCGCAGTGAAGCGTGCTTGGGCGAGAGTAGTACTAGGATGGGTGACCTCCTAGGAAGTCCTCGTGTTGCACCCCTCATTTTGGTTTTAGCTTTTTGGTCCGCGCAGCTTTGGGCAGGGCTGGGTGAGCACATTTTCGAGCTCAAAATCCATCATTTTGACCCCCAAGTAGCTCATTTTCAGCCGTGCTCCGTAGAAAAGGCGTTTTTACGGAGTGTTTGGTCTTACTCGCGGACACGCCTTTACGGATCATTTTCATCTTACTTACTTACTTACTTACTTCTTAATCGCGATGTTATATTATCCCAAAAGTCAAACGGACACGTGCGAGCGCCGGATCCATTAACCATTAGGGTCAGTTCAGCTAGACGCGTGAGGCTTATATGTATTTTGCGTAAGGATGCTAACGGGTGCGATCATACCAGCACTAATGCACCGGATCCCATCAGAACTCCGCAGTTAAGCGTGCTTGGGCGAGAGTAGTACTAGGATGGGTGACCTCCTGGGAAGTCCTCGTGTTGCACCCCTCATTTTGGTTTTAGCTTTTTGGTCCGCGCAGCTTTGGGCAGGGCTGGGTGAGCACATTTTCGAGCTCAAAATCCATCATTTTGACCCCCAAGTAGCTCATTTTCAGCCGTGCTCCGTAGAAAAGGCGTTTTTACGGCGTGTTTGGTCTTACTCGCGGACACGCCTTTACGGATCATTTTCATCTTACTTACTTACTTACTTACTTCTTAATCGCGATGTTATATTATCCCAAAAGTCAAACGGACACGTGCGAGCGCCGGATCCATTAACCATTAGGGTCAGTTCAGCTAGACGCGTGAGGCATATATGTATTTTGCGTAAGGATACTAACGGGTGCGATCATACCAGCACTAATGCACCGGATCCCATCAGAACTCCGCAGTTAAGCGTGCTTGGGCGAGAGTAGTACTAGGATGGGTGACCTCCTGGGAAGTCCTCGTGTTGCACCCCTCATTTTGGTTTTAGCTTTTTGGTCCGCGCGGCTTTGGGCAGGGCTGGGTGAGCACATTTTCGAGCTCAAAATCCATCATTTTGACCCCCAAGTAGCTCATTTTCAGCCGTGCTCCGTAGAAAAGGCGTTTTTACGGAGTGTTTGGTCTTACTCGCGGACACGCCTTTACGGATCATTTTCATCTTACTTACTTACTTACTTACTTCTTAATCGCGATGTTATATTATCCCAAAAGTCAAACGGACACGTGCGAGCGCCGGATCCATTAACCATTAGGGTCAGTTCTGCTAGACGCGTGAGGCATATATGTATTTTGCGTAAGGATGCTAACGGGTGCGATCATACCAGCACTAATGCACCGGATCCCATCAGAACTCCGCAGTTAAGCGTGCTTGGGCGAGAGTAGTACTAGGATGGGTGACCTCCTGGGAAGTCCTCGTGTTGCACCCCTGATTTTGGTTTTAGCTTTTTGGTCCGCGCGGCTTTGGGCATGGCTGGGTGAGCACATTTTCGAGCTCAAAATCCATCATTTTGACCCCCAAGTAGCTCATTTTCAGCCGTGCTCCGTAGAAAAGGCGTTTTTACGGCGTGTTTGGTCTTACTCGCGGACACGCCTTTACGGATCATTTTCATCTTACTTACTTACTTACTTACTTCTTAATCGCGATGTTATATTATCCCAAAAGTCAAACGGACACGTGCGAGCGCCGGATCCATTAACCATTAGGGTCAGTTCAGCTAGACGCGTGAGGCTTATACGTATTTTGCGTAAGGATGCTAACGGGTGCGATCATACCAGCACTAATGCACCGGATCCCATCAGAACTCCGCAGTGAAGCGTGCTTGGGCGAGAGTAGTACTAGGATGGGTGACCTCCTGGGAAGTCCTCGTGTTGCACCCCTCATTTTGGTTTTAGCTTTTTGGTCCGCGCGGCTTTGGCCAGGGCTGGGTGAGCACATTTTCGAGCTCAAAATCCATCATTTTGACCCCCAAGTAGCTCATTTTCAGCCGTGCTCCGTAGAAAAGGCGTTTTTACGGAGTGTTTGGTCTTACTCGCGGACACGCCTTTATGGATCATTTTCATCTTACTTACTTACTTACTTACTTACTTACTTCTTAATCGCGATGTTATATTATCCCAAAAGTCAAACGGACACGTGCGAGCGCCGGATCCATTAACCATTAGGGTCAGTTCAGCTAGACGCGTGGGGCTTATACGTATTTTGCGTAAGGATGCTAACGGGTGCGATCATACCAGCACTAATGCACCGGATCCCATCAGAACTCCGCAGTTAAGCGTGCTTGGGCGAGAGTAGTACTAGGATGGGTGACCTCCTTGGAAGTCCTGGTGTTGCACCCCTCATTTTGGTTTTAGCTTTTTGGTCCGCGCGGCTTTGGCCAGGGCTGGGTGAGCACATTTTCGAGCTCAAAATCCATCATTTTGACCCCCAAGTAGCTCATTTTCAGCCGTGCTCCGTAGAAAAGGCGTTTTTACGGAGTGTTTGGTCTTACTCGCGGACACGCCTTTACGGATCATTTTCATCTTACTTACTTACTTACTTACTTACTTACTTCTTAATCGCGATGTTATATTATCCCAAAAGTCAAACGGACACGTGCGAGCGCCGGATCCATTAACCATTAGGGTCAGTTCAGCTAGACGCGTGGGGCTTATACGTATTTTGCGTAAGGATGCTAACGGGTGCGATCATACCAGAACTAATGCACCGGATCCCATCAGAACTCCGCAGTTAAGCGTGCTTGGGCGAGAGTAGTACTAGGATGGGTGACCTCCTGGGAAGTCCTTGTGTTGCACCCCTCATTTTGGTTTTAGCTTTTTGGTCCGCGCGGCTTTGGCCAGGGCTGGGTGAGCACATTTTCGAGCTCAAAATCCATCATTTTGACCCCCAAGTAGCTCATTTTCAGCCGTGCTCCGTAGAAAAGGCGTTTTTACGGTGTGTTTGGTCTTACTCGCGGACACGCCTTTACGGATCATTTTCATCTTACTTACTTACTTACTTACTTACTTACTTCTTAATCGCGATGTTATATTATCCCAAAAGTCAAACGGACATGTGCGAGCGCCGGATCCATTAACCATTAGGGTCAGTTCAGCTAGACGCGTGAGGCTTATTTGTATTTTGCGTAAGGATGCTAACGGGTGCGATCATACCAGCACTAATGCACCGGATCCCATCAGAACTCCGCAGTTAAGCGTGCTTGGGCGAGAGTAGTACTAGGATGGGTGACCTCCTGGGAAGTCCTTGTGTTGCACCCCTCATTTTGGTTTTAGCTTTTTGGTCCGCGCGGCTTTGGCCAGAGCTGGGTGAGCACATTTTCGAGCCTTAAATCCATCATTTTGACCCCCAAGTAGCTCATTTTCAGCCGTGCTCCGTAGAAAAGGCGTTTGTACGGAGTGTTTGGTCTTACTCGCGGACACGCCTTTACGGATCATTTTCATCTTACTTACTTACTTACTTACTTCTTAATCGCGATGTTATATTATCCCAAAAGTCAAACGGACACGTGCGAGCGCCGGATCCATTAACCATTAGGGTCAGTTCAGCTAGACGCGTGAGGCTTATACGTATTTTGCGTCAGGATGCTAACGGGTGCGATCATACCAGCACTAATGCACCGGATCCCATCAGAACTCCGCAGTTAAGCGTGCTTGGGCGAGAGTAGTACTAGGATGGGTGACCTCCTGGGATGTCCTCGTGTTGCACCCCTCATTTTGGTTTTAGCTTTTTGGTCCGCGCGGCTTTGGCCAGGGCTGGGTGAGCACATTTTCGAGCTCAAAATCCATCATTTTGACCCCCAAGTAGCTCATTTTCAGCCGAGCTCCGTAGAAAAGGCGTTTTTACGGAGTGTTTCGTCTTACTCGCGGACACGCCTTTACGGATCATTTTCATCTTACTTACTTACTTACTTACTTACTTACTTCTTAATCGCGATGTTATATTATCCCAAAAGTCAAACGGACACGTGCGAGCGCCGGATCCATTAACCATTAGGGTCAGTTCAGCTAGACGCGTGAGGCTTATACGTATTTTGCGTAAGGATGCTAACGGGTGCGATCATACCAGCACTAATGCACCGGATCCCATCAGAACTCCGCAGTGAAGCGTGCTTGGGCGAGAGTAGTACTAGGATGGGTGACCTCCTGGGAAGTCCTGGTGTTGCACCCCTCATTTTGGTTTTAGCTTTTTGGTCCGCGCGGCTTTGGCCAGGGCTGGGTGAGCACATTTTCGAGCTCAAAATCCATCATTTTGACCCCCAAGTAGCTCATTTTCAGCCGTGCTCCGTAGAAAAGGCGTTTTTACGGAGTGTTTGGTCTTACTCGCGGACACGCCTTTACGGATCATTTTCATCTTACTTACTTACTTACTTACTTACTTACTTCTTAATCGCGATGTTATATTATCCCAAAAGTCAAACGGACACGTGCGAGCGCCGGATCCATTAACCATTAGGGTCAGTTCAGCTAGACGCGTGAGGCTTATACGTATTTTGCGTAAGGATGCTAACGGGTGCGATCATACCAGCACTAATGCACCGGATCCCATCAGAACTCCGCAGTGAAGCGTGCTTGGGCGAGAGTAGTACTAGGATGGGTGACCTCCTGGGAAGTCTTCGTGTTGCACCCCTCATTTTGGTTTTAGCTTTTTGGTCCGCGCGGCTTTGGCCAGGGCTGGGTGAGCACATTTTCGAGCTCAAAATCCATCATTTTGACCCCCATGTAGCTCATTTTCAGCCGTGCTCCGTAGAAAAGGCGTTTTTACGGAGTGTTTGGTCTTACTCGCGGACACGCCTTTACGGATCATTTTTATCTTACTTACTTACTTACTTACTTACTTACTTCTTAATCGCGAGGTTATATTATCCCAAAAGTCAAACGGACACGTGCGAGCGCTGGATCCATTAACCATTAGGGTTAGTTCAGCTAGACGCGTGAGGCTTATTTGTATTTTGCGTAAGGATGCTAACGGGTGCTATCATACCAGCACTAATGCACCGGATCCCATCAGAACTCCGCAGTTAAGCGTGCTTGGGCGAGAGTAGTACTAGGATGGGTGACCTCCTGGGAAGTCCTTGTGTTGCACCCCTCATTTTGGTTTTAGCTTTTTGGTCCGCGCGGCTTTGGCCAGGGCTGGGTGAGCACATTTTCAAGCTCAAAATCCATCATTTTGACCCCCAAGTAGCTCATTTTCAGCCGTGCTCCGTAGAAAAGGCGTTTTTACGGAGTGTTTCGTCTTACTCGCGGACACGCCTTTACGGATCATTTTCATCTTACTTACTTACTTACTTACTTACTTACTTCTTAATCGCGATGTTATATTATCCCAAAAGTCAAACGGACACGTGCGAGCGCCGGATCCATTAACCATTAGGGTCAGTTCAGCTAGACGCGTGAGGCTTATACGTATTTTGCGTAAGGATGCTAACGGGTGCGATCATACCAGCACTAATGCACCGGATCCCATCAGAACTCCGCAGTTAAGCGTGCTTGGGCGAGAGAAGTACTAGGATGGGTGACCTCCTGGGAAGTCCTGGTGTTGCACCCCTCATTTTGGTTTTAGCTTTTTGGTCCGCGCGGCTTTGGGCAGGGCTGGGTGAGCACATTTTCTAGCTCAAAATCCATCATTTTGACCCCCAAGTGGCTCATTTTCAGCCGTGCTCTGTAGAAAAGGCGTTTTTACGGAGTGTTTGGTCTTACTCGCGGACACGCCTTTACGGATCATTTTCATCTTACTTACTTACTTACTTACTTCTTAATCGCGATGTTATATTATCCCAAAAGTCAAACGGACACGTGCGAGCGCCGGATCCATTAACCATTCGGGTCAGTTCAGCTAGACGCGTGAGGCTTATACGTATTTTGCGTAAGGATGCTAACGGGTGCGATCATACCAGCACTAATGCACCGGATCCCATCAGAACTCCGCAGTTAAGCGTGCTTAGGCGAGAGTAGTACTAGGATGGGTGACCTCCTGGGAAGTCCTCGTGTTGCACCCCTCATTTTGGTTTTAGCTTTTTGGTCCGCGCGGCTGAGTGAGCACATTTTCGAGCTCAAAATCCATCATTTTGACCCCCAAGTAGCTCATTTTCAGCCGTGCTCCGTAGAAAAGGCGTTTTTACGGAGTGTTTGGTCTTACTCGCGGACACGCCTTTACGGATCATTTTCATCTTACTTACTTACTTACTTACTTCTTAATCGCGATGTTATATTATCCCAAAAGTCAAACGGACACGTGCGAGCGCCGGATCCATTAACCATTAGGGTCAGTTAAGCTAGACGCGTGAGGCATATACGTATTTTGCGTAAGGATGCTAACGGGTGCGATCATACCAGCACTAATGCACCGGATCCCATCAGAACTCCGCAGTTAAGCGTGCTCGGGCGAGAGTAGTACTAGGATGGGTGACCTCCTGGGAAGTCCTCGTGTTGCACCCCTCATTTTGGTTTTAGCTTTTTGGTCCGCGCGGCTGGGTGAGCACATTTTCGAGCTCAAAATCCATCATTTTGACCCCCAAGTAGCTCATTTTCAGCCGTGCTCCGTAGAAAAGGCGTTTTTACGGAGTGTTTGGTCTTACTCACGGACACGCCTTTACGGATCATTTTCATCTTACTTACTTACTTACTTACTTCTTAATCGCGATGTTATATTATCCCAAAAGTCAAACGGACACGTGCGAGCGCCGGATCCATTAACCATTAGGGTCAGTTAAGCTAGACGCGTGAGGCATATACGTATTTTGCGTAAGGATGCTAACGGGTGCGATCATACCAGCACTAATGCACCGGATCCCATCAGAACTCCGCAGTTAAGCGTGCTCGGGCGAGAGTAGTACTAGGATGGGTGACCTCCTGGGAAGTCCTCGTGTTGCACCCCTCATTTTGGTTTTAGCTTTTTGGTCCGCGCGGCTGGGTGAGCACATTTTCGAGCTCAAAATCCATCATTTTGACCCCCAAGTAGCTCATTTTCAGCCGTGCTCCGTAGAAAAGGCGTTTTTACGGAGTGTTTGGTCTTACTCACGGACACGCCTTTACGGATCATTTTCATCTTACTTACTTACTTACTTACTTCTTAATCGCGATGTTATATTATCCCAAAAGTCAAACGGACACGTGCGAGCGCCGGATCCATTAACCATTAGGGTCAGTTCAGCTAGACGCGTGAGGCTTATACGTATTTTGCGTAAGGATGCTAACGGGTGCGATCATACCAGCGCTAATGCACCGGATCCCATCAGAACTCCGCAGTTAAGCGTGCTTGGGCGAGAGTAGTACTAGGATGGGTGACCTCCTGGGAAGTCCTCGTGTTGCACCCCTCATTTTGGTTTTAGCTTTTTGGTCCGCGCGGCTTTGGCCAGGGCTGGGTGAGCACATTTTCGAGCTCAAAATCCATCATTTTGACCCCCAAGTAGCTCATTTTCAGCCGTGCTCCGTAGAAAAGGCGTTTTTACGGTGTGTTTGGTCTTACTCGCGGACACGCCTTTACGGATCATTTTCATCTTACTTACTTACTTACTTACTTACTTACTTCTTAATCGCGATGTTATATTATCCCAAAAGTCAAACGGACACGTGCCAGCGCCGAATCCATTAACTATTAGGGTCAGTTCAGCTAGACGCGTGAGGCTTATTTGTATTTTGCGTAAGGATGCTAACGGGTGCGATCATACCAGCACTAATGCACCGGATCCAATCAGAACTCCGCAGTTAAGCGTGCTTGGGCGAGAGTAGTACTAGGATGGGTGACCTCCTGGGAAGTCCTTGTGTTGCACCCCTCATTTTGGTTTTAGCTTTTTGGTCCGCGCGGCTTTGGCCAGGGCTGGGTGAGCACATTTTCGAGCTCAAAATCCATCATTTTGACCCCCAAGTAGCTCATTTTCAGCCGTGCTCCGTAGAAAAGGCGTTTGTACGGAGTGTTTGGTCTTACTCGCGGACACGCCTTTACGGATCATTTTCATCTTACTTACTTACTTACTTACTTCTTAATCGCGATGTTATATTATCCCAAAAGTCAAACGGACACGTGCGAGCGCCGGATCCATTAACCATTAGGGTCAGTTAAGCTAGACGCGTGAGGCATATATGTATTTTGCGTAAGGATGCTAACGGGTGCGATCATACCAGCACTAATGCACCGGATCCCATCAGAACTCCGCAGTTAAGCGTGCTCGGGCGAGAGTAGTACTAGGATGGGTGACCTCCTGGGAAGTCCTCGTGTTGCACCCCTCATTTTGGTTTTAGCTTTTTGGTCCGCGCAGCTGGGTGAGCACATTTTCGAGCTCAAAATCCATCATTTTGACCCCCAAGTAGCTCATTTTCAGCCGTGCTCCGTAGAAAAGGCGTTTTTACGGAGTGTTTGGTCTTACTCGCGGACACGCCTTTACGGATCATTTTCATCTTACTTACTTACTTACTTACTTCTTAATCGCGATGTTATATTATCCCAAAAGTCAAACGGACACGTGCGAGCGCCGGATCCATTAACCATTAGGGTCAGTTAAGCTAGACGCGTGAGGCATATACGTATTTTGCGTAAGGATGCTAACGGGTGCGATCATACCAGCACTAATGCACCGGATCCCATCAGAACTCCGCAGTTAAGCGTGCTCGGGCGAGAGTAGTACTAGGATGGGTGACCTCCTGGGAAGTCCTCGTGTTGCACCCCTCATTTTGGTTTTAGCTTTTTGGTCCGCGCGCCTGGGTGAGCACATTTTCGAGCTCAAAATCCATCATTTTGACCCCCAAGTAGCTCATTTTCAGCCGTGCTCCGTAGAAAAGGCGTTTTTACGGAGTGTTTGGTCTTACTCGCGGACACGCCTTTACGGATCATTTTCATCTTACTTACTTACTTACTTACTTCTTAATCGCGATGTTATATTATCCCAAAAGTCAAACGGACACGTGCGAGCGCCGGATCCATTAACCATTAGGGTCAGTTCAGCTAGACGCGTGAGGCTTATACGTATTTTGCGTAAGGATGCTAACGGGTGCGATCATACCAGCGCTAATGCACCGGATCCCATCAGAACTCCGCAGTGAAGCGTGCTTGGGCGAGAGTAGTACTAGGATGGGTGACCTCCTGGGAAGTCCTCGTGTTGCACCCCTCATTTTGGTTTTAGCTTTTTGGTCCGCGCGGCTTTGGCCAGGGCTGGGTGAGCACATTTTCGAGCTCAAAATCCATCATTTTGACCCCCAAGTAGCTCATTTTCAGCCGTGCTCCGTAGAAAAGGCGTTTTTACGGTGTGTTTGGTCTTACTCGCGGACACGCCTTTACGGATCATTTTCATCTTACTTACTTACTTACTTACTTACTTACTTCTTAATCGCGATGTTATATTATCCCAAAAGTCAAACGGACACGTGCGAGCGCCGGATCCATTAACTATTAGGGTCAGTTCAGCTAGACGCGTGAGGCTTATTTGTATTTTGCGTAAGGATGCTAACGGGTGCGATCATACCAGCACTAATGCACCGGATCCAATCAGAACTCCGCAGTTAAGCGTGCTTGGGCGAGAGTAGTACTAGGATGGGTGACCTCCTGGGAAGTCCTTGTGTTGCACCCCTCATTTTGGTTTTAGCTTTTTGGTCCGCGCGGCTTTGGCCAGGGCTAGGTGAGCACATTTTCGAGCTTCAAATCCATCATTTTGACCCCCAAGTAGCTCATTTTCATCCGTGCTCCGTAGAAAAGGCGTTTGTACGGAGTGTTTGGTCTTACTCGCGGACACGCCTTTACGGATCATTTTCATCTTACTTACTTACTTACTTACTTCTTAATCGCGATGTTATATTATCCCAAAAGTCAAACGGACACGTGCGAGCGCCGGATCCATTAACCATTAGGGTCAGTTAAGCTAGACGCGTGAGGCATATATGTATTTTGCGTAAGGATGCTAACGGGTGCGATCATACCAGCACTAATGCACCGGATCCCATCAGAACTCCGCAGTTAAGCGTGCTCGGGCGAGAGTAGTACTAGGATGGGTGACCTCCTGGGAAGTCCTCGTGTTGCACCCCTCATTTTGGTTTTAGCTTTTTGGTCCGCGCGGCTGGGTGAGCACATTTTCGAGCTCAAAATCCATCATTTTGACCCCCAAGTAGCTCATTTTCAGCCGTGCTCCGTAGAAAAGGCGTTTTTACGGAGTGTTTGGTCTTACTCGCGGACACGCCTTTACGGATCATTTTCATCTTACTTACTTACTTACTTACTTCTTAATCGCGATGTTATATTATCCCAAAAGTCAAACGGACACGTGCGAGCGCCGGATCCATTAACCATTAGGGTCAGTTAAGCTAGACGCGTGAGGCATATACGTATTTTGCGTAAGGATGCTAACGGGTGCGATCATACCAGCACTAATGCACCGGATCCCATCAGAACTCCGCAGTGAAGCGTGCTCGGGCGAGAGTAGTACTAGGATGGGTGACCTCCTGGGAAGTCCTCGTGTTGCACCCCTCATTTTGGTTTTAGCTTTTTGGTCCGCGCGCCTGGGTGAGCACATTTTCGA
The DNA here is from genome assembly GCA_036287905.1 of Corylus americana. Taxonomy (NCBI): domain Eukaryota; kingdom Viridiplantae; phylum Streptophyta; class Magnoliopsida; order Fagales; family Betulaceae; genus Corylus; species Corylus americana. The sequence goes on along the minus strand of CP125818.1, from coordinate 10,321,450 downwards.
GCTCAAAATCCATCATTTTGACCCCCAAGTAGCTCATTTTCAGCCGTGCTCCGTAGAAAAGGCGTTTTTACGGAGTGTTTGGTCTTACTCGCGGACACGCCTTTACGGATCATTTTCATCTTACTTACTTACTTACTTACTTCTTAATCGCGATGTTATATTATCCCAAAAGTCAAACGGACACGTGCGAGCGCCGGATCCATTAACCATTAGGGTCAGTTCAGCTAGACGCGTGAGGCTTATACGTATTTTGCGTAAGGATGCTAACGGGTGCGATCATACCAGCGCTAATGCACCGGATCCCATCAGAACTCCGCAGTTAAGCGTGCTTGGGCGAGAGTAGTACTAGGATGGGTGACCTCCTGGGAAGTCCTCGTGTTGCACCCCTCATTTTGGTTTTAGCTTTTTGGTCCGCGCGGCTTTGGCCAGGGCTGGGTGAGCACATTTTCGAGCTCAAAATCCATCATTTTGACCCCCAAGTAGCTCATTTTCAGCCGTGCTCCGTAGAAAAGGCGTTTTTACGGTGTGTTTGGTCTTACTCGCGGACACGCCTTTACGGATCATTTTCATCTTACTTACTTACTTACTTACTTACTTACTTCTTAATCGCGATGTTATATTATCCCAAAAGTCAAACGGACACGTGCGAGCGCCGGATCCATTAACTATTAGGGTCAGTTCAGCTAGACGCGTGAGGCTTATTTGTATTTTGCGTAAGGATGCTAACGGGTGCGATCATACCAGCACTAATGCACCGGATCCAATCAGAACTCCGCAGTTAAGCGTGCTTGGGCGAGAGTAGTACTAGGATGGGTGACCTCCTGGGAAGTCCTTGTGTTGCACCCCTCATTTTGGTTTTAGCTTTTTGGTCCGCGCGGCTTTGGCCAGGGCTGGGTGAGCACATTTTCGAGCTTAAAATCCATCATTTTGACCCCCAAGTAGCTCATTTTCAGCCGTGCTCCGTAGAAAAGGCGTTTGTACGGAGTGTTTGGTCTTACTCGCGGACACGCCTTTACGGATCATTTTCATCTTACTTACTTACTTACTTACTTCTTAATCGCGATGTTATATTATCCCAAAAGTCAAACGGACACGTGCGAGCGCCGGATCCATTAACCATTTGGGTCAGTTCAGCTAGACGCGTGAGGCTTATACGTATTTTGCGTAAGGATGCTAACGGGTGCGATTATACCAGCACTAATGCACCGGATCCCATCAGAACTCCGCAGTTAAGCGTGCTTGGGCGAGAGTAGTACTAGGATGGGTGACCTCCTGGGATGTCCTCGTGTTGCACCCCTCATTTTGGTTTTAGCTTTTTGGTCCGCGCGGCTTTGGCCAGGGCTGGGTGAGCACATTTTCGAGCTCAAAATCCATCATTTTGACCCCCAAGTAGCTCATTTTCAGCCGTGCTCCGTAGAAAAGGCGTTTTTACGGAGTGTTTGGTCTTACTCGCGGACACGCCTTTACGGATCATTTTCATCTTACTTACTTACTTACTTACTTACTTACTTCTTAATCGCGATGTTATATTATCCCAAAAGTCAAACGGACACGTGCGAGCGCCGGATCCATTAACCATTAGGGTCAGTTAAGCTAGACGCGTGAGGCATATACGTATTTTGCGTAAGGATGCTAACGGGTGCGATCATACCAGCACTAATGCACCGGATCCCATCAGAACTCCGCAGTTAAGCGTGCTCGGGCGAGAGTAGTACTAGGATGGGTGACCTCCTGGGAAGTCCTCGTGTTGCACCCCTCATTTTGGTTTTAGCTTTTTGGTCCGCGCGCCTGGGTGAGCACATTTTCGAGCTCAAAATCCATCATTTTGACCCCCAAGTAGCTCATTTTCAGCCGTGCTCCGTAGAAAAGGCGTTTTTACGGAGTGTTTGGTCTTACTCGCGGACACGCCTTTACGGATCATTTTCATCTTACTTACTTACTTACTTACTTCTTAATCGCGATGTTATATTATCCCAAAAGTCAAACGGACACGTGCGAGCGCCGGATCCATTAACCATTAGGGTCAGTTCAGCTAGACGCGTGAGGCTTATACGTATTTTGCGTAAGGATGCTAACGGGTGCGATCATACCAGCGCTAATGCACCGGATCCCATCAGAACTCCGCAGTGAAGCGTGCTTGGGCGAGAGTAGTACTAGGATGGGTGACCTCCTGGGAAGTCCTCGTGTTGCACCCCTCATTTTGGTTTTAGCTTTTTGGTCCGCGCGGCTTTGGCCAGGGCTGGGTGAGCACATTTTCGAGCTCAAAATCCATCATTTTGACCCCCAAGTAGCTCATTTTCAGCCGTGCTCCGTAGAAAAGGCGTTTTTACGGTGTGTTTGGTCTTACTCGCGGACACGCCTTTACGGATCATTTTCATCTTACTTACTTACTTACTTACTTACTTACTTCTTAATCGCGATGTTATATTATCCCAAAAGTCAAACGGACACGTGCGAGCGCCGGATCCATTAACTATTAGGGTCAGTTCAGCTAGACGCGTGAGGCTTATTTGTATTTTGCGTAAGGATGCTAACGGGTGCGATCATACCAGCACTAATGCACCGGATCCAATCAGAACTCCGCAGTTAAGCGTGCTTGGGCGAGAGTAGTACTAGGATGGGTGACCTCCTGGGAAGTCCTTGTGTTGCACCCCTCATTTTGGTTTTAGCTTTTTGGTCCGCGCGGCTTTGGCCAGGGCTAGGTGAGCACATTTTCGAGCTTCAAATCCATCATTTTGACCCCCAAGTAGCTCATTTTCATCCGTGCTCCGTAGAAAAGGCGTTTGTACGGAGTGTTTGGTCTTACTCGCGGACACGCCTTTACGGATCATTTTCATCTTACTTACTTACTTACTTACTTCTTAATCGCGATGTTATATTATCCCAAAAGTCAAACGGACACGTGCGAGCGCCGGATCCATTAACCATTAGGGTCAGTTAAGCTAGACGCGTGAGGCATATATGTATTTTGCGTAAGGATGCTAACGGGTGCGATCATACCAGCACTAATGCACCGGATCCCATCAGAACTCCGCAGTTAAGCGTGCTCGGGCGAGAGTAGTACTAGGATGGGTGACCTCCTGGGAAGTCCTCGTGTTGCACCCCTCATTTTGGTTTTAGCTTTTTGGTCCGCGCGGCTGGGTGAGCACATTTTCGAGCTCAAAATCCATCATTTTGACCCCCAAGTAGCTCATTTTCAGCCGTGCTCCGTAGAAAAGGCGTTTTTACGGAGTGTTTGGTCTTACTCGCGGACACGCCTTTACGGATCATTTTCATCTTACTTACTTACTTACTTACTTCTTAATCGCGATGTTATATTATCCCAAAAGTCAAACGGACACGTGCGAGCGCCGGATCCATTAACCATTAGGGTCAGTTAAGCTAGACGCGTGAGGCATATACGTATTTTGCGTAAGGATGCTAACGGGTGCGATCATACCAGCACTAATGCACCGGATCCCATCAGAACTCCGCAGTGAAGCGTGCTCGGGCGAGAGTAGTACTAGGATGGGTGACCTCCTGGGAAGTCCTCGTGTTGCACCCCTCATTTTGGTTTTAGCTTTTTGGTCCGCGCGCCTGGGTGAGCACATTTTCGAGCTCAAAATCCATCATTTTGACCCCCAAGTAGCTCATTTTCAGCCGTGCTCCGTAGAAAAGGCGTTTTTACGGAGTGTTTGGTCTTACTCGCGGACACGCCTTTACGGATCATTTTCATCTTACTTACTTACTTACTTACTTCTTAATCGCGATGTTATATTATCCCAAAAGTCAAACGGACACGTGCGAGCGCCGGATCCATTAACCATTAGGGTCAGTTCAGCTAGACGCGTGAGGCTTATACGTATTTTGCGTAAGGATGCTAACGGGTGCGATCATACCAGCGCTAATGCACCGGATCCCATCAGAACTCCGCAGTTAAGCGTGCTTGGGCGAGAGTAGTACTAGGATGGGTGACCTCCTGGGAAGTCCTCGTGTTGCACCCCTCATTTTGGTTTTAGCTTTTTGGTCCGCGCGGCTTTGGCCAGGGCTGGGTGAGCACATTTTCGAGCTCAAAATCCATCATTTTGACCCCCAAGTAGCTCATTTTCAGCCGTGCTCCGTAGAAAAGGCGTTTTTACGGTGTGTTTGGTCTTACTCGCGGACACGCCTTTACGGATCATTTTCATCTTACTTACTTACTTACTTACTTACTTACTTCTTAATCGCGATGTTATATTATCCCAAAAGTCAAACGGACACGTGCGAGCGCCGGATCCATTAACTATTAGGGTCAGTTCAGCTAGACGCGTGAGGCTTATTTGTATTTTGCGTAAGGATGCTAACGGGTGCGATCATACCAGCACTAATGCACCGGATCCAATCAGAACTCCGCAGTTAAGCGTGCTTGGGCGAGAGTAGTACTAGGATGGGTGACCTCCTGGGAAGTCCTTGTGTTGCACCCCTCATTTTGGTTTTAGCTTTTTGGTCCGCGCGGCTTTGGCCAGGGCTGGGTGAGCACATTTTCGAGCTTAAAATCCATCATTTTGACCCCCAAGTAGCTCATTTTCAGCCGTGCTCCGTAGAAAAGGCGTTTGTACGGAGTGTTTGGTCTTACTCGCGGACACGCCTTTACGGATCATTTTCATCTTACTTACTTACTTACTTACTTCTTAATCGCGATGTTATATTATCCCAAAAGTCAAACGGACACGTGCGAGCGCCGGATCCATTAACCATTTGGGTCAGTTCAGCTAGACGCGTGAGGCTTATACGTATTTTGCGTAAGGATGCTAACGGGTGCGATTATACCAGCACTAATGCACCGGATCCCATCAGAACTCCGCAGTTAAGCGTGCTTGGGCGAGAGTAGTACTAGGATGGGTGACCTCCTGGGATGTCCTCGTGTTGCACCCCTCATTTTGGTTTTAGCTTTTTGGTCCGCGCGGCTTTGGCCAGGGCTGGGTGAGCACATTTTCGAGCTCAAAATCCATCATTTTGACCCCCAAGTAGCTCATTTTCAGCCGTGCTCCGTAGAAAAGGCGTTTTTACGGAGTGTTTGGTCTTACTCGCGGACACGCCTTTACGGATCATTTTCATCTTACTTACTTACTTACTTACTTACTTACTTCTTAATCGCGATGTTATATTATCCCAAAAGTCAAACGGACACGTGCGAGCGCCGGATCCATTAACCATTAGGGTTAGTTCAGCTAGACGCGTGAGGCTTATTTGTATTTTGCGTAAGGATGCTAACGGGTGCGATCATACCAGCACTAAAGCACCGGATCCCATCAGAACTCCGCAGTTAAGCGTGCTTGGGCGAGAGTAGTACTATGATGGGTGACCTCCTGGGAAGTCCTTGTGTTGCACCCCTCATTTTGGTTTTAGCTTTTTGGTCCGCGCGGCTTTGGCCAGGGCTGGGTGAGCACATTTTCGAGCTCAAAATCCATCATTTTGACCCCCAAGTAGCTCATTTTCAGCCGTGCTCCGTAGAAAAGGCGTTTTTACGGAGTGTTTGGTCTTACTCGCGGACACGCCTTTACGGATCATTTTCATCTTACTTACTTACTTACTTACTTACTTACTTCTTAATCGCGATGTTATATTATCCCAAAAGTCAAACGGACACGTGCGAGCGCCGGATCCATTAACCATTAGGGTCAGTTCAGCTAGACGCGTGAGGCTTATACGTATTTTGCGTAAGGATGCTAACGGGTGCGATCATACCAGCACTAATGCACCGGATCCCATCAGAACTCCGCAGTGAAGCGTGCTTGGGCGAGAGTAGTACTAGGATGGGTGACCTCCTGGGAAGTCCTCGTGTTGCACCCCTCATTTTGGTTTTAGCTTTTTGGTCCGCGCGGCTTTGGCCAGGGCTGGGTGAGCACATTTTCGAGCTCAAAATCCATCATTTTGACCCCCAAGTAGCTCATTTTCAGCCGTGCTCCGTAGAAAAGGCATTTTTACGGAGTGTTTGGTCTTACTCGCGGACACGCCTTTACGGATCATTTTCATCTTACTTACTTACTTACTTACTTCTTAATCGCGATGTTATATTATCCCAAAAGTCAAACGGACACGTGCGAGCGCCGGATCCATTAACCATTAGGGTCAGGTAAGCTAGACGCGTGAGGCATATACGTATTTTGCGTAAGGATGCTAACGGGTGCGATCATACCAACACTAATGCACCGGATCCCATCAGAACTCCGCAGTTAAGCGTGCTCGGGCGAGAGTAGTACGAGGATGGGTGACCTCCTGGGAAGTCCTCGTGTTGCACCCCTCATTTTGGTTTTAGCTTTTTGGTCCGCGCGGCTGGGTGAGCACATTTTCGAGCTCAAAATCCATCATTTTGACCCCCAAGTAGCTCATTTTCAGCCGTGCTCCGTAGAAAAGGCGTTTTTACGGAGTGTTTGGTCTTACTCGCGGACACGCCTTTACGGATCATTTTCATCTTACTTACTTACTTACTTACTTCTTAATCGCGATGTTATATTATCCCAAAAGTCAAACGGACACGTGCGAGCGCCGGATCCATTAACCATTAGGGTCAGTTCAGCTAGACGCGTGAGGCTTATACGTATTTTGCGTAAGGATGCTAACGGGTGCGATCATACCAGCGCTAATGCACCGGATCCCATCAGAACTCCGCAGTTAAGCGTGCTTGGGCGAGAGTAGTACTAGGATGGGTGACCTCCTGGGAAGTCCTCGTGTTGCACCCCTCATTTTGGTTTTAGCTTTTTGGTCCGCGCGGCTTTGGCCAGGGCTGGGTGAGCACATTTTCGAGCTCAAAATCCATCATTTTGACCCCCAAGTAGCTCATTTTCAGCCGTGCTCCGTAGAAAAGGCGTTTTTACGGTGTGTTTGGTCTTACTCGCGGACACGCCTTTACGGATCATTTTCATCTTACTTACTTACTTACTTACTTACTTACTTCTTAATCGCGATGTTATATTATCCCAAAAGTCAAACGGACACGTGCGAGCGCCGGATCCATTAACTATTAGGGTCAGTTCAGCTAGACGCGTGAGGCTTATTTGTATTTTGCGTAAGGATGCTAACGGGTGCAATCATACCAGCACTAATGCACCGGATCCAATCAGAACTCCGCAGTTAAGCGTGCTTGGGCGAGAGTAGTACTAGGATGGGGGACCTCCTGGGAAGTCCTTGTGTTGCACCCCTCATTTTGGTTTTAGCTTTTTGGTCCGCGCGGCTTTGGCCAGGGCTGGGTGAGCACATTTTCGAGCTTAAAATCCATCATTTTGACCCCCAAGTAGCTCATTTTCAGCCGTGCTCCGTAGAAAAGGCGTTTGTACGGAGTGTTTGGTCTTACTCGCGGACACGCCTTTACGGATCATTTTCATGTTACTTACTTACTTACTTACTTCTTAATCGCGATGTTATATTATCCCAAAAGTCAAACGGACACGTGCGAGCGCCGGATCCATTAACCATTAGGGTCAGTTCAGCTAGACGCGTGAGGCTTATACGTATTTTGCGTAAGGATGCTAACGGGTGCGATCATACCAGCACTAATGCACCGGATCCCATCAGAACTCCGCAGTTAAGCGTGCTTGGGCGAGAGTAGTACTAGGATGGGTGACCTCCTGGGATGTCCTCGTGTTGCACCCCTCATTTTGGTTTTAGCTTTTTGGTCCGCGCGGCTTTGGCCAGGGCTGGGTGAGCACATTTTCGAGCTCAAAATCCATCATTTTGACGCCCAATTAGCTCATTTTCAGCCGTGCTCCGTAGAAAAGGCGTTTTTACGGAGTGTTTGGTCTTACTCGCGGACACGCCTTTACGGATCATTTTCATCTTACTTACTTACTTACTTACTTACTTACTTCTTAATCGCGATGTTATATTATCCCAAAAGTCAAACGGACACGTGCGAGCGCCGGATCCATTAACCATTAGGGTCAGTTCAGCTAGACGCGTGAGGCTTATACGTATTTTGCGTGAGGATGCTAACGGGTGCGATCATACCAGCACTAATGCACCGGATCCCATCAGAACTCCGCAGTGAAGCGTGCTTGGGCGAGAGTAGTACTAGGATGGGTGACCTCCTGGGAAGTCCTGGTGTTGCACCCCTCATTTTGGTTTTAGCTTTTTGGTCCGCGCGGCTTTGGCCAGGGCTGGGTGAGCACATTTTCGAGCTCAAAATCCATCATTTTGACCCCCAAGTAGCTCATTTTCAGCCGTGCTCCGTAGAAAAGGCGTTTTTACGGAGTGTTTGGTCTTACTCGCGGACACGCCTTTACGGATCATTTTCATCTTACTTACTTACTTACTTACTTCTTAATCGCGATGTTATATTATCCCAAAAGTCAAACGGACACGTGCGAGCGCCGGATCCATTAACCATTAGGGTAAGGTAAGCTAGACGCGTGAGGCATATACGTATTTTGCGTAAGGATGCTAACGGGTGCGATCATACCAACACTAATGCACCGGATTCCATCAGAACTCCGCAGTTAAGCGTGCTCGGGCGAGAGTAGTACGAGGATGGGTGACCTCCTGGGAAGTCCTCGTGTTGCACCCCTCATTTTGGTTTTAGCTTTTTGGTCCGCGCGGCTGGGTGAGCACATTTTCGAGCTCAAAATCCATCATTTTGACCCCCAAGTAGCTCATTTTCAGCCGTGCTCTGTAGAAAAGGCGTTTTTACGGAGTGTTTGGTCTTACTCGCGGACACGCCTTTACGGATCATTTTCATCTTACTTACTTACTTACTTACTTCTTAATCGCGATGTTATATTATCCCAAAAGTCAAACGGACACGTGCGAGCGCCGGATCCATTAACCATTAGGGTCAGTTCAGCTAGACGCGTGAGGCTTATACGTATTTTGCGTAAAGATGCTATCGGGTGCGATCATACCAGCACTAATGCACCGGATCCCATCAGAACTCCGCAGTTAAGCGTGCTTGGGCGAGAGTAGTACTAGGATGGGTGACCTCCTGGGAAGTCCTCGTGTTGCACCCCTCATTTTGGTTTTAGCTTTTTGGTCCGCGCGGCTTTGGCCAGGGCTGGGTGAGCACATTTTCGAGCTCAAAATCCATCATTTTGACCCCCAAGTAGCTCATTTTCAGCCGTGCTCCGTAGAAAAGGCGTTTTTACGGAGTGTTTGGTCTTACTCGCGGACACGCCTTTACGGATCATTTTCATCTTACTTACTTACTTACTTACTTCTTAATCGCGATGTTATATTATCCCAAAAGTCAAACGGACACGTGCGAGCGCCGGATCCATTAACCATTAGGGTCAGTTCAGCTAGACGCGTGAGGCTTATTTGTATTTTGCGTAAGGATGCTAACGGGTGCGATCATACCAGCACTAATGCACCGGATCCAATCAGAACTCCGCAGTTAAGCGTTCTTGGGCGAGAGTAGTACTAGGATGGGTGACCTCCTGGGAAGTCCTCGTGTTGCACCCCTCATTTTGGTTTTAGCTTTTTGGTCCGCGCGGCTTTGGCCAGGGCTGGGTGAGCACATTTTCGAGCTCAAAATCCATCATTTTGACCCCCAAGTAGCTCATTTTCAGCCGTGCTCCGTAGAAAAGGCGTTTTTACGGTGTGTTTGGTCTTACTCGCGGACACGCCTTTACGGATCATTTTCATCTTACTTACTTACTTACTTACTTACTTACTTCTTAATCGCGATGTTATATTATCCCAAAAGTCAAACGGACACGTGCGAGCGCCGGATCCATTAACTATTAGGGTCAGTTCAGCTAGACGCGTGAGGCTTATTTGTATTTTGCGTAAGGATGCTAACGGGTGCAATCATACCAGCACTAATGCACCGGATCCAATCAGAACTCCGCAGTTAAGCGTGCTTGGGCGAGAGTAGTACTAGGATGGGTGACCTCCTGGGAAGTCCTTGTGTTGCACCCCTCATTTTGGTTTTAGCTTTTTGGTCCGCGCGGCTTTGGCCAGGGCTGGGTGAGCACATTTTCGAGCTTAAAATCCATCATTTTGACCCCCAAGTAGCTCATTTTCAGCCGTGCTCCGTAGAAAAGGCGTTTGTACGGAGTGTTTGGTCTTACTCGCGGACACGCCTTTACGGATCATTTTCATGTTACTTACTTACTTACTTACTTCTTAATCGCGATGTTATATTATCCCAAAAGTCAAACGGACACGTGCGAGCGCCGGATCCATTAACCATTAGGGTCAGTTCAGCTAGACGCGTGAGGCTTATACGTATTTTGCGTAAGGATGCTAACGGGTGCGATCATACCAGCACTAATGCACCGGATCCCATCAGAACTCCGCAGTGAAGCGTGCTTGGGCGAGCGTAGTACTAGAATGGGTGACCTCCTGGGAAGTCCTGGTGTTGCACCCCTCATTTTGGTTTTAGCTTTTTGGTCCGCGCGGCTTTGGCCAGGGCTGGGTGAGCACATTTTCGAGCTCAAAATCCATCATTTTGACCCCCAAGTAGCTCATTTTCAGCCGTGCTCCGTAGAAAAGGCGTTTTTACGGAGTGTTTCGTCTTACTCGCGGACACGCCTTTACGGATCATTTTCATCTTACTTACTTACTTACTTACTTACTTACATCTTAATCGCGATGTTATATTATCCCAAAAGTCAAACGGACACGTGCGAGCGCCGGATCCATTAACCATTAGGGTCAGTTTAGCTAGACGCGTGAGGCTTATACGTATTTTGCGTAAGGATGCTAACGGGTGCTATCATACCAGCACTAATGCACCGGATCCCATCAGAACTCTGCAGTTAAGCGTGCCTGGGCGAGAGTAGTACTAGGATGGGTGACCTCCTGGGAAGTCCTTGTGTTGCACCCCTCATTTTGGTTTTAGCTTTTTGGTCCGCGCGGCTTTGGCCAGGGCTGGGTGAGCACATTTTCGAGCTTAAAATCCATCATTTTGACCCCCAAGTAGCTCATTTTCAGCCGTGCTCCGTAGAAAAGGCGTTTGTACGGAGTGTTTGGTCTTACTAGCGGACACGCCTTTACGGATCATTTTCATCTTACTTACTTACTTACTTACTCCTTAATCGCGATGTTATATTATCCCAAAAGTCAAACGGACACGTGCGAGCGCCGGATCCATTAACCATTAGGGTCAGTTCAGCTAGACGCGTGAGGCTTATACGTATTTTGCGTAAGGATGCTAACGGGTGCGATCATACCAGCACTAATGCACCGGATCCCATCAGAACTCCGCAGTGAAGCGTGCTTGGGCGAGAGTAGTACTAGAATGGGTAACCTCCTGGGAAGTCCTGGTGTTGCACCCCTCATTTTGGTTTTAGCTTTTTGGTCCGCGCGGCTTTGGCCAGGGCTGGGTGAGCACATTTTCGAGCTCAAAATCCATCATTTTGACCCCCAAGTAGCTCATTTTCAGCCGTGCTCCGTAGAAAAGGCGTTTTTACGGAGTGTTTGGTCTTACTCGCGGACACGCCTTTACGGATCATTTTCATCTTACTTACTTACTTACTTACTTACTTACTTCTTAATCGCGATGTTATATTATCCCAAAAGTCAAACGGACACGTGCGAGCGCCGGATCCATTAACCATTAGGGTCAGTTCAGCTAGACGCGTGAGGCTTATACGTATTTTGCGTAAGGATGCTAACGGGTGCTATCATACCAGCACTAATGCACCGGATCCCATCAGAACTCCGCAGTTAAGCGTGCTTGGGCGAGAGTAGTACTAGGATGGGTGACCTCCTGGGAAGTCATTGTGTTGCACCCCTCATTTTGGTTTTAGCTTTTTGGTCCGCGCGGCTTTGGCCAGGGCTGGGTGAGCACATTTTCGAGCTTAAAATCCATCATTTTGACCCCCAAGTAGCTCATTTTCAGCCTTGCTCCGTAGAAAAGGCGTTTTTACGGAGTGTTTGGTCTTACTCGCGGACACGCCTTTACGGATCATTTTCATCTTACTTACTTACTTACTTCTTAATCGCGATGTTATATTATCCCAAAAGTCAAACGGACACGTGCGAGCGCCGGATCCATTAACCATTAGGGTCAGTTCAGCTAGACGCGTGAGGCTTATACGTATTTTGCGTAAGGATGCTAACGGGTGCGATCATACCAGCACTAATGCACCGGATCCCATCAGAACTCCGCAGTTAAGCGTGCTTGGGCGAGAGTAGTACTAGGATGGGTGACCTCCTGGGATGTCCTCGTGTTGCACCCCTCATTTTGGTTTTAGCTTTTTGGTCCGCGCGGCTTTGGCCAGGGCTGGGTGAGCACATTTTCGAGCTCAAAATCCATCATTTTGACCCCCAAGTAGCTCATTTTCAGCCGTGCTCCGTAGAAAAGGCGTTTTTACGGAGTGTTTCGTCTTACTCGCGGACACGCCTTTACGGATCATTTTCATCTTACTTACTTACTTACTTACTTCTTAATCGCGATGTTATATTATCCCAAAAGTCAAATGGACACGTGCGAGCGCCGGATCCATTAACCATTAGGGTCAGTTCAGCTAGACGCGTGAGGCTTATACGTATTTTGCGTAAGGATGCTAACGGGTGCGATCATACCAGCACTAATGCAACGGATCCCATCAGAACTCCGTAGTTAAGCGTGCTTGGGCGAGAGTAGTACTAGGATGGGTGACCTCCTGGGAAGTCCTCGTGTTGCACCCCTCATTTTGGTTTTAGCTTTTTGGTCCGCGCGGCTTTGGCCAGGGCTGGGTGAGCACATTTTCGAGCTCAAAATCCATCATTTTGACCCCCAAGTATATCATTTTCAGCCGTGCTCCGTAGAAAAGGCGTTTTTACGGAGTGTTTGGTCTTACTCGCGGACACGCCTTTACGGATCATTTTCATCTTACTTACTTACTTACTTACTTACTTACTTCTTAATCGCGATGTTATATTATCCCAAAAGTCAAACGGACACGTGCGAGCGCCGGATCCATTAACCATTAGGGTTAGTTCAGCTAGACGCGTGAGGCTTATTTGTATTTTGCGTAAGGATGCTAACGGGTGCGATCATACCAGCACTCATGCACCGGATCCCATCAGAACTCCGCAGTTAAGCGTGCTTGGGCGATAGTAGTACTAGGATGGGTGACCTCCTGGGAAGTCCTTGTGTTGCACCCCTCAGTTTGGTTTTAGCTTTTTGGTCCGCGCGGCTTTGGCCAGGGCTGGGTGAGCACATTTTCGAGCTCAAAATCCATCATTTTGACCCCCAAGTAGCTCATTTTCAGCCGTGCTCCGTAGAAAAGGCGTTTTTACGGAGTGTTTGGTCTTACTCGCGGACACGCCTTTACGGATCATTTTCATCTTACTTACTTACTTACTTCTTAATCGCGATGTTATATTATCCCAAAAGTCAAACGGACACGTGCGAGCGCCGGATCCATTAACCATTAGGGTCAGTTCAGCTAGACGCGTGAGGCTTATACGTATTTTGCGTAAGGATGCTAACGGGTGCGATCATACCAGCACTAATGCACCGGATCCCATCAGAACTCCGCAGTTAAGCGTGCTTGGGCGAGAGTAGTACTAGGATGGGTGACCTCCTGGGATGTCCTCGTGTTGCACCCCTCATTTTGGTTTTAGCTTTTTGGTCCGCGCGGCTTTGGCCAGGGCTGGGTGAGCACATTTTCGAGCTCAAAATCCATCATTTTGACCCCCAAGTAGCTCATTTTCAGCCGTGCTCCGTAGAAAAGGCGTTTTTACGGAGTGTTTCGTCTTACTCGCGGACACGCCTTTACGGATCATTTTCATCTTACTTACTTACTTACTTACTTCTTAATCGCGATGTTATATTATCCCAAAAGTCAAATGGACACGTGCGAGCGCCGGATCCATTAACCATTAGGGTCAGTTCAGCTAGACGCGTGAGGCTTATACGTATTTTGCGTAAGGATGCTAACGGGTGCGATCATACCAGCACTAATGCAACGGATCCCATCAGAACTCCGTAGTTAAGCGTGCTTGGGCGAGAGTAGTACTAGGATGGGTGACCTCCTGGGAAGTCCTCGTGTTGCACCCCTCATTTTGGTTTTAGCTTTTTGGTCCGCGCGGCTTTGGCCAGGGCTGGGTGAGCACATTTTCGAGCTCAAAATCCATCATTTTGACCCCCAAGTATATCATTTTCAGCCGTGCTCCGTAGAAAAGGCGTTTTTACGGAGTGTTTGGTCTTACTCGCGGACACGCCTTTACGGATCATTTTCATCTTACTTACTTACTTACTTACTTACTTACTTCTTAATCGCGATGTTATATTATCCCAAAAGTCAAACGGACACGTGCGAGCGCCGGATCCATTAACCATTAGGGTTAGTTCAGCTAGACGCGTGAGGCTTATTTGTATTTTGCGTAAGGATGCTAACGGGTGCGATCATACCAGCACTCATGCACCGGATCCCATCAGAACTCCGCAGTTAAGCGTGCTTGGGCGATAGTAGTACTAGGATGGGTGACCTCCTGGGAAGTCCTGGTGTTGCACCCCTCATTTTGGTTTTAGCTTTTTGGTCCGCGCGGCTTTGGCCAGGGCTGGGTGAGCACATTTTCGAGCTCAAAATCCATCATTTTGACCCCCAAGTAGCTCATTTTCAGCCGTGCTCCGTAGAAAAGGCGTTTTTACGGAGTGTTTGGTCTTACTCGCGGACACGCCTTTACGGATCATTTTCATCTTACTTACTTACTTACTTCTTAATCGCGATGTTATATTATCCCAAAAGTCAAACGGACACGTGCGAGCGCCGGATCCATTAACCATTAGGGTCAGTTCAGCTAGACGCGTGAGGCATATTTGTATTTTGCGTAAGGATGCTAACGGGTGCGATCATACCAGCACTAATGCACCGGATCCAATCAGAACTCCGCAGTTAAGCGTGCTTGGGCGAGAGTAGTACTAGGATGGGTGACCTCCTGGGAAGTCCTTGTGTTGCACCCCTCATTTTGGTTTTAGCTTTTTGGTCCGCGCGGCTTTGGCCAGGGCTGGGTGAGCACATTTTCGAGCTCAAAATCCATCATTTTGACCCCCAAGTAGCTCATTTTCAGCCGTGCTCCGTAGAAAAGGCGTTTTTACGGAGTGTTTCGTCTTACTCGCGGACACGCCTTTACGGATCATTTTCATCTTACTTACTTACTTACTTACTTCTTAATCGCGATGTTATATTATCCTAAAAGTCAAATGGACACGTGCGAGCGCCGGATCCATTAACCATTAGGGTCAGTTCAGCTAGACGCGTGAGGCTTATACGTATTTTGCGTAAGGATGCTAACGGGTGCGATCATACCAGCACTAATGCAACGGATCCCATCAGAACTCCGTAGTTAAGCGTGCTTGGGCGAGAGTAGTACTAGGATGGGTGACCTCCTGGGAAGTCCTCGTGTTGCACCCCTCATTTTGGTTTTAGCTTTTTGGTCCGCGCGGCTTTGGCCAGGGCTGGGTGAGCACATTTTCGAGCTCAAAATCCATCATTTTGACCCCCAAGTATATCATTTTCAGCCGTGCTCCGTAGAAAAGGCGTTTTTACGGAGTGTTTGGTCTTACTCGCGGACACGCCTTTACGGATCATTTTCATCTTACTTACTTACTTACTTACTTACTTACTTCTTAATCGCGATGTTATATTATCCCAAAAGTCAAACGGACACGTGCGAGCGCCGGATCCATTAACCATTAGGGTTAGTTCAGCTAGACGCGTGAGGCTTATTTGTATTTTGCGTAAGGATGCTAACGGGTGCGATCATACCAGCACTCATGCACCGGATCCCATCAGAACTCCGCAGTTAAGCGTGCTTGGGCGATAGTAGTACTAGGATGGGTGACCTCCTGGGAAGTCCTGGTGTTGCACCCCTCATTTTGGTTTTAGCTTTTTGGTCCGCGCGGCTTTGGCCAGGGCTGGGTGAGCACATTTTCGAGCTCAAAATCCATCATTTTGACCCCCAAGTAGCTCATTTTCAGCCGTGCTCCGTAGAAAAGGCGTTTTTACGGAGTGTTTGGTCTTACTCGCGGACACGCCTTTACGGATCATTTTCATCTTACTTACTTACTTACTTCTTAATCGCGATGTTATATTATCCCAAAAGTCAAACGGACACGTGCGAGCGCCGGATCCATTAACCATTAGGGTCAGTTCAGCTAGACGCGTGAGGCATATTTGTATTTTGCGTAAGGATGCTAACGGGTGCGATCATACCAGCACTAATGCACCGGATCCAATCAGAACTCCGCAGTTAAGCGTGCTTGGGCGAGAGTAGTACTAGGATGGGTGACCTCCTGGGAAGTCCTTGTGTTGCACCCCTCATTTTGGTTTTAGCTTTTTGGTCCGCGCGGCTTTGGCCAGGGCTGGGTGAGCACATTTTCGAGCTTAAAATCCATCATTTTGACCCCCAAGTAGCTCATTTTCAGCCGTGCTCCGTAGAAAAGGCGTTTGTACGGAGTGTTTGGTCTTACTCGCGGACACGCCTTTACGGATCATTTTCATCTTACTTACTTACTTACTTACTTCTTAATCGCGATGTTATATTATCCCAAAAGTCAAACGGACACGTGCGAGCGCCGGATCCATTAACCATTAGGGTCAGTTCAGCTAGACGCGTAAGGCTTATACGTATTTTGCGTAAGGATGCTAACGGGTGCGATCATACCAGCACTAATGCACCGGATCCCATCAGAACTCCGCAGTTAAGCGTGCTTGGGCGAGAGTAGTACTAGGATGGGTGACCTCCTGGGATGTCCTCGTGTTGCACCCCTCATTTTGGTTTTGGCTTTTTGGTCCGCGCGGCTTTGGCCAGGGCTGGGTGAGCACATTTTCGAGCTCAAAATCCATCATTTTGACCCCCAAGTAGCTCATTTTAAGCCGTGCTCCGTAGAAAAGGCGTTTTTACGGAGTGTTTCGTCTTACTCGCGGACACGCCTTTACGGATCATTTTCATCTTACTTACTTACTTACTTACTTACTTACTTCTTAATCGCGATGTTATATTATCCCAAAAGTCAAACGGACACGTGCGAGCGCCGGATCCATTAACCATTAGGGTCAGTTCAGCTAGACGCGTGAGGCTTATACGTATTTTGCGTAAGGATGCTAACGGGTGCGATCATACCAGCACTAATGCACCGGATCCCATCAGAACTCCGCAGTGAAGCGTGCTTGGGCGAGAGTAGTACTAGAATGGGTGACCTCCTGGGAAGTCCTGGTGTTGCACCCCTCATTTTGGTTTTAGCTTTTTGGTCCGCGCGGCTTTGGGCAGGGCTGGGTGAGCACATTTTCGAGCTCAAAATCCATCATTTTGACCCCCAAGTAGCTCATTTTCAGCCGTGCTCCGTAGAAAAGGCGTTTTTACGGAGTGTTTGGTCTTACTCGCGGACACGCCTTTACGGATCATTTTCATCTTACTTACTTACTTACTTACTTACTTACTTCTTAATCGCGATGTTATATTATCCCAAAAGTCAAACGGACACGTGCGAGCGCCGGATCCATTAACCATTAGGGTCAGTTCAGCTAGACGCGTGAGGCTTATACGTATTTTGCGTAAGGATGCTAACGGGTGCGATCATACCAGCACTAATGCACCGGATCCCATCAGAACTCCGCAGTTAAGCGTGCTTGGGCGAGAGTAGTACTAGGATGGGTGACCTCCTGGGAAGTCCTTGTGTTGCACCCCTCACTTTGGTTTTAGCTTTTTGGTCCGCGCGGCTTTGGCCAGGGCTGGGTGAGCACATTTTCGAGCTTAAAATCCATCATTTTGACCCCCAAGTAGCTCATTTTCAGCCGTGCTCCGTAGAAAAGGCGTTTTTACGGAGTGTTTGGTCTTTCTCGCGGACACGCCTTTACGGATCATTTTCATCTTACTTACTTACTTACTTACTTCTTAATCGCGATGTTATATTATCCCAAAAGTCAAACGGACACGTGTGAGCGCCGGATCCATTAACCATTAGGGTCAGTTCAGCTAGACGCGTGAGGCTTATACGTATTTTGCGTAAGGATGCTAACGGGTGCGATCATACCAGCACTCATGCACCGGATCCCATCAGAACTCCGCAGTTAAGCGTGCTTGGGCGATAGTAGTACTAGGATGGGTGACCTCCTGGGAAGTCCTTGTGTTGCACCCCTCATTTTGGTTTTAGCTTTTTGGTCCGCGCGGCTTTGGCCAGGGCTGGGTGAGCACATTTTCGAGCTTAAAATCCATCATTTTGACCCCCAAGTAGCTCATTTTCAGCCGTGCTCCGTAGAAAAGGCGTTTTTACGGAGTGTTTGGTCTTACTCGCGGACACGCCTTTACGGATCATTTTCATCTTACTTACTTACTTACTTCTTAATCGCGATGTTATATTATCCCAAAAGTCAAACGGACACGTGCGAGCGCCGGATCCATTAACCATTAGGGTCAGTTCAGCTAGACGCGTGAGGCATATTTGTATTTTGCGTAAGGATGCTAACGGGTGCGATCATACCAGCACTAATGCACCGGATCCAATCAGAACTCCGCAGTTAAGCGTGCTTGGGCGAGAGTAGTACTAGGATGGGTGACCTCCTGGGAAGTCCTTGTGTTGCACCCCTCATTTTGGTTTTAGCTTTTTGGTCCGCGCGGCTTTGGCCAGGGCTGGGTGAGCACATTTTCGAGCTTAAAATCCATCATTTTGACCCCCAAGTAGCTCATTTTCAGCCGTGCTCCGTAGAAAAGGCGTTTGTACGGAGTGTTTGGTCTTACTCGCGGACACGCCTTTACGGATCATTTTCATCTTACTTACTTACTTACTTACTTCTTAATCGCGATGTTATATTATCCCAAAAGTCAAACGGACACGTGCGAGCGCCGGATCCATTAACCATTAGGGTCAGTTCAGCTAGACGCGTGAGGCTTATACGTATTTTGCGTAAGGATGCTAACGGGTGCGATCATACCAGCACTAATGCACCGGATCCCATCAGAACTCCGCAGTTAAGCGTGCTTGGGCGAGAGTAGTACTAGGATGGGTGACCTCCTGGGATGTCCTCGTGTTGCACCCCTCATTTTGGTTTTAGCTTTTTGGTCCGCGCGGCTTTGGCCAGGGCTGGGTGAGCACATTTTCGAGCTCAAAATCCATCATTTTGACCCCCAAGTAGCTCATTTTAAGCCGTGCTCCGTAGAAAAGGCGTTTTTACGGAGTGTTTCGTCTTACTCGCGGACACGCCTTTACGGATCATTTTCATCTTACTTACTTACTTACTTACTTACTTACTTCTTAATCGCGATGTTATATTATCCCAAAAGTCAAACGGACACGTGCGAGCGCCGGATCCATTAACCATTAGGGTCAGTTCAGCTAGACGCGTGAGGCTTATACGTATTTTGCGTAAGGATGCTAACGGGTGCGATCATACCAGCACTAATGCACCGGATCCCATCAGAACTCCGCAGTGAAGCGTGCTTGGGCGAGAGTAGTACTAGAATGGGTGACCTCCTGGGAAGTCCTGGTGTTGCACCCCTCATTTTGGTTTTAGCTTTTTGGTCCGCGCGGCTTTGGGCAGGGCTGGGTGAGCACATTTTCGAGCTCAAAATCCATCATTTTGACCCCCAAGTAGCTCATTTTCAGCCGTGCTCCGTAGAAAAGGCGTTTTTACGGAGTGTTTGGTCTTACTCGCGGACACGCCTTTACGGATCATTTTCATCTTACTTACTTACTTACTTACTTACTTACTTCTTAATCGCGATGTTATATTATCCCAAAAGTCAAACGGACACGTGCGAGCGCCGGATCCATTAACCATTAGGGTCAGTTCAGCTAGACGCGTGAGGCTTATACGTATTTTGCGTAAGGATGCTAACGGGTGCGATCATACCAGCACTAATGCACCGGATCCCATCAGAACTCCGCAGTTAAGCGTGCTTGGGCGAGAGTAGTACTAGGATGGGTGACCTCCTGGGAAGTCCTTGTGTTGCACCCCTCACTTTGGTTTTAGCTTTTTGGTCCGCGCGGCTTTGGCCAGGGCTGGGTGAGCACATTTTCGAGCTTAAAATCCATCATTTTGACCCCCAAGTAGCTCATTTTCAGCCGTGCTCCGTAGAAAAGGCGTTTTTACGGAGTGTTTGGTCTTACTCGCGGACACGCCTTTACGGATCATTTTCATCTTACTTACTTACTTACTTACTTCTTAATCGCGATGTTATATTATCCCAAAAGTCAAACGGACACGTGTGAGCGCCGGATCCATTAACCATTAGGGTCAGTTCAGCTAGACGCGTGAGGCTTATACGTATTTTGCGTAAGGATGCTAACGGGTGCGATCATACCAGCACTAATGCACCGGATCCCATCAGAACTCCGCAGTTAAGCGTGCTTGGGCGAGAGTAGTACTAGGATGGGTGACCTCCTGGGATGTCCTCGTGTTGCACCCCTCATTTTGGTTTTAGCTTTTTGGTCCGCGCGGCTTTGGCCAGGGCTGGGTGAGCACATTTTCGAGCTCAAAATCCATCATTTTGACCCCCAAGTAGCTCATTTTCAGCCGTGCTCCGTAGAAAAGGCGTTTTTACGGAGTGTTTCGTCTTACTCGCGGACACGCCTTTACGGATCATTTTCATCTTACTTACTTACTTACTTACTTACTTACTTCTTAATCGCGATGTTATATTATCCCAAAAGTCAAACGGACACGTGCGAGCGCCGGATCCATTAACCATTAGGGTCAGTTCAGCTAGACGCGTGAGGCTTATACGTATTTTGCGTAAAGATGCTAACGGGTGCGATCATACCAGCACTAATGCACCGGATCCCATCAGAACTCCGCAGTTAAGCGTGCTTGGGCGAGAGTAGTACTAGGATGGGTGACCTCCTGGGAAGTCCTCGTGTTGCACCCCTCATTTTGGTTTTAGCTTTTTGGTCCGCGCGGCTTTGGCCAGGGCTGGGTGAGCACATTTTCGAGCTCAAAATCCATCATTTTGACCCCCAAGTAGCTCATTTTCAGCCGTGCTCCGTAGAAAAGGCGTTTTTACGGAGTGTTTGGTCTTACTCGCGGACACGCCTTTACGGATCATTTTCATCTTACTTACTTACTTACTTACTTACTTACTTCTTAATCGCGATGTTATATTATCCCAAAAGTCAAACGGACACGTGCGAGCGCCGGATCCATTAACCATTAGGGTCAGTTCAGCTAGACGCGTGAGGCTTATACGTATTTTGCGTAAGGATGCTAACGGGTGCGATCATACCAGCACTAATGCAACGGATCCCATCAGAACTCCGTAGTTAAGGGTGCTTGGGCGAGAGTAGTACTAGGATGGGTGACCTCCTGGGAAGTCCTCGTGTTGCACCCCTCATTTTGGTTTTAGCTTTTTGGTCCGCGCGGCTTTGTCCAGGGCTGGGTGAGCACATTTTCGAGCTCAAAATCCATCATTTTGACCCCCAAGTAGCTCATTTTCAGCCGTGCTCCGTAGAAAAGGCGTTTTTACGGAGTGTTTGGTCTTACTCGCGGACACGCCTTTATGGATCATTTTCATCTTACTTACTTACTTACTTACTTACTTACTTCTTAATCGCGATGTTATATTATCCCAAAAGTCAAACGGACACGTGCGAGCGCCGGATCCATTAACCATTAGGGTCAGTTCAGCTAGACGCGTGGGGCTTATACGTATTTTGCGTAAGGATGCTAACGGGTGCGATCATACCAGCACTAATGCACCGGATCCCATCAGAACTCCGCAGTGAAGCGTGCTTGGGCGAGAGTAGTACTAGGATGGGTGACCTCCTGGGAAGTCCTCGTGTTGCACCCCTCATTTTGGTTTTAGCTTTTTGGTCCGCGCGGCTTTGGCCAGGGCTGGCTGAGCACATTTTCGAGCTCAAAATCCATCATTTTGACCCCCAAGTAGCTCATTTTCAGCCGTGCTCCGTAGAAAAGGCGTTTTTACGGAGTGTTTGGTCTTACTCGCGGACACGCCTTTACGGATCATTTTCATCTTACTTACTTACTTACTTACTTACTTACTTCTTAATCGCGATGTTATATTATCCCAAAAGTCAAACGGACACGTGCGAGCGCCGGATCCATTAACCATTAGGGTCAGTTCAGCTAGACGCGTGAGGCTTATATGTATTTTGCGTAAGGATGCTAACGGGTGCGATCATACCAGCACTAATGCACCGGATCCCATCAGAACTCCGCAGTGAAGCGTGCTTGGGCGAGAGTAGTACTAGGATGGGTGACCTCCTGGGAAGTCCTCGTGTTGCACCCCTCATTTTGGTTTTAGCTTTTTGGTCCGCGCGGCTTTGGCCAGGGCTGGGTGAGCACATTTTCGAGCTCAAAATCCATCATTTTGACCCCCAAGTAGCTCATTTTCAGCCGTGCTCCGTAGAAAAGGCGTTTTTACGGAGTGTTTGGTCTTACTCGCGGACACGCCTTTACGGATCATTTTCATCTTACTTATTTACTTACTTACTTACTTACTTCTTAATCGCGATGTTATATTATCCCAAAAGTCAAACGGACACGTGCGAGCGCCGGATCCATTAACCATTAGGGTCAGTTCAGCTAGACGCGTGGGGCTTATACGTATTTTGCGTAAGGATGCTAACGGGTGCGATCATACCAGGACTAATGCACCGGATCCCATCAGTACTCCGCAGTTAAGCGTGCTTGGGCGAGAGTAGTACTAGGATGGCTGACCTCCTGGGAAGTCCTCGTGTTGCACCCCTCATTTTGGTTTTAGCTTTTTGGTCCGCGCGGCTTTGGCCAGGGCTGGGTGAGCACATTTTCGAGCTCAAAATCCATCATTTTGACCCCCAAGTAGCTCATTTTCAGCCGTGCTCCGTAGAAAAGGCGTTTTTACGGAGTGTTTGGTCTTACTCGCGGACACGCCTTTACGGATCATTTTCATCTTACTTACTTACTTACTTACTTACTTACTTCTTAATCGCGATGTTATATTATCCCAAAAGTCAAACGGACACGTGCGAGCGCCGGATCCATTAACCATTAGGGTTAGTTCAGCTAGACGCGTGAGGCTTATTTGTATTTTGCGTAAGGATGCTAACGGGTGCGATCATACCAGCACTAATGCACCGGATCCCATCAGAACTCCGCAGTTAAGCGCGCTTGGGCGAAAGTAGTACTAGGATGGGTGACCTCCTGGGAAGTCCTCGTGTTGCACCCCTCATTTTGGTTTTAGCTTTTTGGTCCGCGCGGCTTTGGCCAGGGCTGGGTGAGCACATTTTCGAGCTCAAAATCCATCATTTTGACCCCCAAGTAGCTCATTTTCAGCCGTGCTCCGTAGAAAAGGCGTTTTTACGGAGTGTTTGGTCTTACTCGCGGAGACGCCTTTACGGATCATTTTCATCTTACTTACTTACTTACTTCTTAATCGCGATGTTATATTATCCCAAAAGTCAAACGGACACGTGCGAGCGCCGGATCCATTAACCATTAGGGTCAGTTCAGCTAGACGCGTGAGGCTTATACGTATTTTGCGTAAGGATGCTAACGGGTGCGATCATACCAGCACTAATGCACCGGATCCCATCAAAACTCCGCAGTTAAGCGTGCTTGGGCGAGAGTAGTACTAGGATGGGTGACCTCCTGGGAAGTCCTCGTGTTGCACCCCTCATTTTGGTTTTAGCTTTTTGGTCCGCGCGGCTTTGGCCAGGGCTGGGTGAGCACATTTTCGAGCTCAAAATCCATCATTTTGACCCCCAAGTAGCTCATTTTCAGCCGTGCTCCGTAAAAAAGGCGTTTTTATGGAGTGTTTGGTCTTACTCGCGGACACGTCTTGACGGATCATTTTCATCTTACTTACTTACTTACTTACTTACTTCTTCATCGCGATGTTATATTATCCCAAAAGTCAAACGGACACGTGCGAGCGCCGGATCCATTAACCATTAGGGTCAGTTCAGCTAGACGCGTGAGGCTTATATGTATTTTGCGTAAGGATGCTAACGGGTGCGATCGTACCAGCACTAATGCACCGGATCCCATCAGAACTCCGCAGGTAAGCGTCCTTGGGCGAGAGTAGTACTAGGATGGGTGACCTCCTGGGAAGTCCTCGTGTTGCACCCCTCATTTTGGTTTTAGCTTTTTGGTCCGCGCGGCTTTGGCCAGGGCTGGGTGAGCACATTTTCGAGCTCAAAATCCTTCATTTTGACCCCCAAGTAGCTCATTTTCAGCCGTGCTCCGTAGAAAAGGCGTTTTTATGGAGTGTTTGGTCTTACTCGCGGACACGCCTTTACGGATCATTTTCATCTTACTTACTTACTTAGTTACTTACTTACTTCTTAATCGCGATGTTATATTATCCCAAAAGTCAAACGGACACGTGCGAGCGCCGGATCCATTAACCATTAGGGTCAGTTCAGCTAGACGCGTGAGGCTTATACGTATTTTGCGTAAGGATGCTAACGGGTGCGATCATACCAGCACTAATGCACCGGATCCCATCAGAACTCCGCAGTGAAGCGTGCTTGGGCGAGAGTAGTACTAGGATGGGTGACCTCCTGGGAAGTCCTCGTGTTGCACCCCTCATTTTGGTTTTAGCTTTTTGGTCCGCGCGGCTTTGGCCAGGGCTGGGTGAGCACATTTTCGAGCTCAAAATCCATCATTTTGACCCCCAAGTAGCTCATTTTCAGCCGTGCTCCGTAGAAAAGGCGTTTTTACGGAGTGTTTGGTCTTACTCGCGGACACGCCTTTACGGATCATTTTCATCTTACTTACTTACTTACTTACTTACTTACTTCTTAATCGCGATGTTATATTATCCCAAAAGTCAAACGGACACGTGCGAGCGCCGGATCCATTAACCATTAGGGTCAGTTCAGCTAGACGCGTGGGGCTTATACGTATTTTGCGTAAGGATGCTAACGGGTGCGATCATACCAGGACTAATGCACCGGATCCCATCAGTACTCCGCAGTTAAGCGTGCTTGGGCGAGAGTAGTACTAGGATGGGTGACCTCCTGGGAAGTCGTCGTGTTGCACCCCTCATTTTGGTTTTAGCTTTTTGGTCCGCGCGGCTTTGGCCAGGGCTGGGTGAGCACATTTTCGAGCTCAAAATCCATCATTTTGACCCCCAAGTAGCTCATTTTCAGCCGTGCTCCGTAGAAAAGGCGTTTTTACGGAGTGTTTGGTCTTACTCGCGGACACGCCTTTACGGATCATTTTTATCTTACTTACTTACTTACTTACTTACTTACTTCTTAATCGCGATGTTATATTATCCCAAAAGTCAAACGGACACGTGCGAGCGCCGGATCCATTAACCATTAGGGTTAGTTCAGCTAGACGCGTGAGGCTTATTTGTATTTTGCGTAAGGATGCTAACGGGTGCGATCATACCAGCACTAATGCACCGGATCCCATCAGAACTCCGCAGTTAAGCGCGCTTGGGCGAAAGTAGTACTAGGATGGGTGACCTCCTGGGAAGTCCTCGTGTTGCACCCCTCATTTTGGTTTTACCTTTTTGGTCCGCGCGGCTTTGGCCAGGGCTGGGTGAGCACATTTTCGAGCTCAAAATCCATCATTTTGACCCCCAAGTAGCTCATTTTCAGCCGTGCTCCGTAGAAAAGGCGTTTTTACGGAGTGTTTGGTCTTACTCGCGGAGACGCCTTTACGGATCATTTTCATCTTACTTACTTACTTACTTCTTAATCGCGATGTTATATTATCCCAAAAGTCAAACGGACACGTGCGAGCGCCGGATCCATTAACCATTAGGGTCAGTTCAGCTAGACGCGTGAGGCTTATACGTATTTTGCGTAAGGATGCTAACGGGTGCGATCATACCAGCACTAATGCACCGGATCCCATCAAAACTCCGCAGTTAAGCGTGCTTGGGCGAGAGTAGTACTAGGATGGGTGACCTCCTGGGAAGTCCTCGTGTTGCACCCCTCATTTTGGTTTTAGCTTTTTGGTCCGCGCGGCTTTGGCCAGGGCTGGGTGAGCACATTTTCGAGCTCAAAATCCATCATTTCGACCCCCAAGTAGCTCATTTTCAGCCGTGCTCCGTAAAAAAGGCGTTTTTATGGAGTGTTTGGTCTTACTCGCGGACACGTCTTGACGGATCATTTTCATCTTACTTACTTACTTACTTACTTACTTCTTCATCGCGATGTTATATTATCCCAAAAGTCAAACGGACACGTGCGAGCGCCGGATCCATTAACCATTAGGGTCAGTTCAGCTAGACGCGTGAGGCTTATATGTATTTTGCGTAAGGATGCTAACGGGTGCGATCGTACCAGCACTAATGCACCGGATCCCATCAGAACTCCGCAGGTAAGCGTCCTTGGGCTAGAGTAGTACTAGGATGGGTGACCTCCTGGGAAGTCCTCGTGTTGCACCCCTCATTTTGGTTTTAGCTTTTTGGTCCGCGCGGCTTTGGCCAGGGCTGGGTGAGCACATTTTCGAGCTCAAAATCCTTCATTTTGACCCCCAAGTAGCTCATTTTCAGCCGTGCTCCGTAGAAAAGGCGTTTTTACGGAGTGTTTGGTCTTACTCGCGGACACGTCTTTCAGGATCATTTTCATCTTACTTACTTACTTACTTACTTACTTCTTAATCGCGATGTTATATTATCCCAAAAGTCAAACGGACACGTGCGAGCGCCGGATCCATTAACCATTAGGGTCAGTTCAGCTAGACGCGTGAGGCTTATATGTATTTTGCGTAAGGATGCTAACGGGTGCGATCATACCAGCACTAATGCACCGGATCCCATCAGAACTCCGCAGTTAAGCGCGCTTGGGCGAAAGTAGTACTAGGATGGGTGACCTCCTTGGAAGTCCTCGTGTTGCACCCCTCATTTTGGTTTTACCTTTTTGGTCCGCGCGGCTTTGGCCAGGGCTGGGTGAGCACATTTTCGAGCTCAAAATCCATCATTTTGACCCCCAAGTAGCTCATTTTCAGCCGTGCTCCGTTGAAAAGGCGTTTTTACGGAGAGTTTGGTCTTACTCGCGGACACGCCTTTACGGATCATTTTCATCTTACTTACTTACTTACTTACTTACTTACTTCTTAATCGCGATGTTATATTATCCCAAAAGTCAAACGGACACGTGCGAGCGCCGGATCCATTAACCATTAGGGTCAGTTCAGCTAGACGCGTGAGGCTTATATGTATTTTGCGTAAGGATGCTAACGGGTGCGATCATACCAGCATTAATGCACCGGATCCCATCAGAACTCCGCAGTTAAGCGTGCTTGGGCGAGAGTAGTACTAGGATGGGTGACCTCCTGGGAAGTCCTCGTGTTGCACCCCTCATTTTGGTTTTAGCTTTTTGGTCCGCGCGGCTTTGGCCAGGGCTGGGTGAGCACATTTTCGAGCTCAAAATCCATCATTTTGACCCCCAAGTAGCTCATTTTCAGCCGTGCTCCGTAGAAAAGGCGTTTTTACGGAGTGTTTGGTCTTACTCGCGGACACGCCTTTACGGATCATTTTCATCTTACTTACTTACTTACTTCTTAATCGCGATGTTATATTATCCCAAAAGTCAAACGGACACGTGCGAGCGCCGGATCCATTAACCATTAGGGTCAGTTCAGCTAGACGCGTGAGGCTTATACGTATTTTGCGTAAGGATGCTAACGGGTGCGATCATACCTGCACTAATGCACCGGATCCCATCAGAACTGTGCAGTTAAGCGTGCTTGGGCGAGAGTAGTACTAGGATGGGTGACCTCCTGGGAAGTCCTCGTGTTGCACCCCTCATTTTGGTTTTACCTTGTTGGTCCGCGCGGCTTTGGCCAGGGCTGGGTGAGCACATTTTCGAGCTCAAAATCCATCATTTTGACCCCCAAGTAGCTCATTTTCAGCCGTGCTTCGTAGAAAAGGCGTTTTTACGGAGTGTTTAGTCTTACTCGCGGACACGTCTTTACGGATCATTTTCATCTTACTTACTTACTTACTTACTTCTTAATCGCGATGTTATATTATCCCAAAAGTCAAACGGACACGTGCGAGCGCCGGATCCATTAACCATTAGGGTCAGTTCCGCTAGACGCGTGAGGCTTATATGTATTTTGCGTAAGGATGCTAACAGGTGCGATCATACCAGCACTAATGCACCGGATCCCATCAGAACTCCACAGTTAAGCTCGCTTGGGCGAGAGTTGTACTAGGATGGGTGACCTCCTGGGATGTCCTCGTGTTGCACCCCTCATTTTGGTTTTACCTGTTTGGTCCGCGCGGCTTTGGCCAGGGCTGGGTGAGCACATTTCCGAGCTCAAAATCCATCATTTTGACCCCCAAGTAGCTCATTTTCAGCCGTGCTCCGTAGAAAAGGCGTTTTTACGGAGTGTTTGGTCTTACTCGCGGACACGTCTTTACGGATCATTTTCATCTTACTTACTTACTTACTTACTTACTTCTTAATCGCGATGTTATATTATCCCAAAACTCAAACGGACACGTGCGAGCGCCGGATCCATTAACCATTAGGGTCAGTTCAGCTAGACGCGTGAGGCATATATGTATTTTGCGTAAGGATGCTAACGGGTGCGATCATACCAGCACTAATGCACCGGATCCCATCAGAACTCCGTAGTTAAGCGTGCTTGGGCGAGAGTAGTACTAGGATGGGTGACCTCCTGGGAAGTCCTCGTGTTGCACCCCTCATTTTGGTTTTAGCTTTTTGGTCCGCGCGGCTTTGGCCAGGTCTGGGTGAGCACATTTTCGAGCTCAAAATCCATCATTTTGACCCCCAAGTAGCTCATTTTCAGCCGTGCTCCGTAGAAAAGTCGTTTTTACGGAGTGTTTGGTCTTACTCGCGGACACGCCTTTACGGATCATTTTCGTCTTACTTACTTACTTACTTACTTACTTACTTCTTAATCGCGATGTTATATTATCCCAAAACTCAAACGGACACGTGCGAGCGCCGGATCCATTAACCATTAGGGTCAGTTCAGCTAGACGCGTGAGGCTTATATGTATTTTGCGTAAGGATGCTAACGGGAGCGATCATACCAGCACTCATGCACCGGATCCCATCAGAACTCCGCAGTTAAGCGCGCTTGGGCGAGAGTAGTACTAGGATGGATGACCTCCTGGGAAGTCCTCGTGTTGCACCCCTCATTTTGGTTTTAGCTTTTTGGTCCGCTCGGCTTTGGCCAGGGCTGGGTGAGCACATTTTCGAGCTCAAAATCCATCATTTTGACCCCCAAGTAGCTCATTTTCAGCCGTGCTCCGTAAAAAAGGCGTTTTTACGGAGTGTTTGGTCTTACTCGCGGACACGTCTTGACGGATCATTTTCATCTTACTTACTTACTTACTTACTTACTTATTAATCGCGATGTTATATTATCCCAAAAGTCAAACGGACACGTGCGAGCGCCGGATCCCTTAACCATTAGGGTCAGTTCAGCTAGACGCGTGAGGCTTATATGTATTTTGAGTAAGGATGCTAACGGGTGCGATCGTACCAGCACTAATGCACCGGATCCCATCAGAACTCCGCAGGTAAGCGTCCTTGGGCGAGAGTAGTACTAGGATGCGTGACCTCCTGGGAAGTCCTCGTGTTGCACCCCTCATTTTGGTTTTAGCTTTTTGGTCCGCGCGGCTTTGGCTAGGGCTGGGTGAGCACATTTTCGAGCTCCAAATCCATCGTTTTGACCCCCAAGTAGCTCATTTTCAGCCGTGCTCCGTAGAAAAGGCGTTTTTACGGAGTGTTTGGTCTTACTCGCGGACACGTCTTGACGGATCATTTTCATCTTACTTACTTACTTACTTCTTAATCGCGATGTTATATTATCCCAAAAGTCAAACGGACACGTGCGAGCGCCGGATCCATTATCCATTAGGGTCAGTTCAGCTAGACGCGTGAGGCTTATATGTATTT
The DNA here is from genome assembly GCA_036287905.1 of Corylus americana. Classification (NCBI taxonomy): domain Eukaryota; kingdom Viridiplantae; phylum Streptophyta; class Magnoliopsida; order Fagales; family Betulaceae; genus Corylus; species Corylus americana. The sequence goes on along the minus strand of CP125818.1, from coordinate 10,291,728 downwards.
TGCGTAAGGATGCTAACGGGTGCGATTATACCAGCACTAATGCACCGGATCCCATCAGAACTCCGCAGTCAAGCGTGCTTGGGGGAGAGTAGTACTAGGATGGGTGACCTCCTGGGAAGTCCTCGTGTTGCACCCCTCATTTTGGTTTTAGCTTTTTGGTCCGCGCGGCTTTGGCCAGGGCTGGGTGAGCACATTTTCGAGCTCAAAATCCATCATTTTGACTCCCAAGTAGCTCATTTTCAGCCGTGCTCCGTAGAAAAGGCGTTTTTACGGAGTGTTTGGTCTTACTCGCGGACACGTCTTTACGGATCATTTTCATCTTACTTACTTACTTCCTTACTTACTTCTTATTCGCGATGTTATATTATCCCAAAAGTCAAACGGACACGTGCGAGCGCCGGATCCATTAACCATTAGGTTCAGTTCAGCTAGACGCGTGAGGCTTATATGTATTTTGCGTAAGGATGCTAACAGGAGCGATCATACCAGCACTAATGCACCGGATCCCATCAGAACTCCGCAGTTAAGCGCGCTTGGGCGAGAGTAGTACTAGGATGGGTGACCTCCTGGGAATTCCTCGTGTTGCACCCCTCATTTTGGTTGTACCTTTTTGGTCCGCGCGGCTTTGGCCAGGGCTGGGTGAGCACATTTTCGAGCTCAAAATCCATCATTTTGACCCCCAAGTAGCTCATTTTCAGCCGTGCTTCGTAGAAAAGGCGTTTTTCCGGAGTGTTGAGTCTTACTCGCGGACACGTCTTTACGGATCATTTTCATCTTACTTACTTACTTACTTACTTCTTAATCGCGATGTTATATTATCCCAAAAGTCAAACGGATACGTGCGAGCACCGGATCCATTAACCATTAGGGTCAGTTCAGCTAGACGCGTGAGGCTTATATGTATTTTGCGTAAGGATGCTAACGGGTGCGATCATACCAGTACTAATGCACCGGATCCCATCAGAACTCAGCAGTTAAGCGCGCTTGGGCGAGACTAGTACTAGGATGTGTGACCTCCTGGGAAGTCCTCGTGTTGCACCCCACATTTTGGTTTTACCTTTTTGGTCCGCGCGGCTTTGTCCAGGGCTGGGTGACCACATTTTCGAGCTCAAAATCCATCATTTTGACCCCCAAGTCGCTCATTTTCAGCCGTGCTTCGTAGAAAAGGCGTTTTTACGGAGTGTTTGGTCTTACTCGCGGACACGTCTTGACGGATCATTTTCATCTTACTTACTTACTTACTTACTTCTTAATCGCGATGTTATATTATCCCAAAAGTCAAACGGACACGTGCGAGCGCCGGATCCATTAACCATTAGGGTCAGTTCAGCTAGACGCGTGAGGCTTATATGTATTTTGCGTAAGGATGCTAACGGGTGCGATCATACCAGAACTAATGCACCAGATCCCATCAAAACTCCGCAGTTAAGCGCGCTTGGGCGAGAGTAGTACTAGGATGGGTGACCTCCTGGGAAGTCCTCGTGTTGCACCCCTCATTTTGGTTTTACCTTTTTGGTCCGCGCGGCTTTGGCCAGGGCTGGGTGAGCACATTTTCGAGCTCAAAATCCATCATTTTGACCCCCAAGTAGCTCATTTCCAGCCGTGCTTCGTTGAAAAGTCGTTTTTACGGAGTGTTTGGTCTTACTCGCGGACACGTCTTTACGGATCAATTTCATCTTACTTACTTACTTACTTACTTACTTCTTAATCGCGATGTTATATTATCCCAAAAGTCAAACGGACACGTGCGAGCGCCGGATCCATTAAACATTAGGGTCAGTTCAGCTAGACGCGTGAGGCTTATATGTATTTTGCGTAAGGATGCTAACGGGTGCGATCATACCAGCACTAATGCACCGGATCCCATCAGAACTCCGCAGTCAAGCGTGCTTGGGCGAGAGTAGTACTAGGATGGGTGACCTCCTGGGAAGTCCTCGTGTTGCACCCCTCATTTTGGTTGTACCTTTTTGGTCCGCGCGGCTTTGGCCTGGGCTGGGTGAGCACATTTTCGAGCTCAAAATCCATCATTTTGACCCCCAAGTAGCTCATTTTCAGCCGTGCTTCGTAGAAAAGGCGTTTTTCCGGAGTGTTGAGTCTTACTCGCGGACACGTCTTTACGGATCATTTTCATCTTACTTACTTACTTACTTACTTCTTAATCGTGATGTTATATTATCCCAAAAGTCAAACGGATACGTGCGAGCACCGGATCCATTAACCATTAGGGTCAGTTCAGCTAGACGCGTGAGGCTTATATGTATTTTGCGTAAGGATGCTAACGGGTGCGATCATACCAGTACTAATGCACCGGATCCCATCAGAACTCAGCAGTTAAGCGCGCTTGGGCGAGACTAGTACTAGGATGTGTGACCTCCTGGGAAGTCCTCGTGTTGCACCCCACATTTTGGTTTTACCTTTTTGGTCCGCGCGGCTTTGGCCAGGGCTGGGTGACCACATTTTCGAGCTCAAAATCCATCATTTTGACCCCCAAGTCGCTCATTTTCAGCCGTGCTTCGTAGAAAAGGCGTTTTTACGGAGTGTTTGGTCTTACTCGCGGACACGTCTTGACGGATCATTTTCATCTTACTTACTTACTTACTTACTTCTTAATCGCGATGTTATATTATCCCAAAAGTCAAACGGACACGTGCGAGCGCCGGATCCATTAACCATTAGGGTCAGTTCAGCTAGACGCGTGAGGCTTATATGTATTTTGCGTAAGGATGCTAACGGGTGCGATCATACCAGAACTAATGCACCAGATCCCATCAAAACTCCGCAGTTAAGCGCGCTTGGGCGAGAGTAGTACTAGGATGGGTGACCTCCTGGGAAGTCCTCGTGTTGCACCCCTCATTTTGGTTTTACCTTTTTGGTCCGCGCGGCTTTGGCCAGGGCTGGGTGAGCACATTTTCGAGCTCAAAATCCATCATTTTGACCCCCAAGTAGCTCATTTCCAGCCGTGCTTCGTTGAAAAGTCCTTTTTACGGAGTGTTTGGTCTTACTCGCGGACACGTCTTTACGGATCAATTTCATCTTACTTACTTACTTACTTACTTACTTCTTAATCGCGATGTTATATTATCCCAAAAGTCAAACGGACACGTGCGAGCGCCGGATCCATTAAACATTAGGGTCAGTTCAGCTAGACGCGTGAGGCTTATATGTATTTTGCGTAAGGATGCTAACGGGTGCGATCATACCAGCACTAATGCACCGGATCCCATCAGAACTCCGCAGTTCAGCGCGCTTGGGCGAGAGTAGTACTAGGATGGGTGACCTCCTAGGAAGTCCTCGTGTTGCACCCCTCATTTTGGTTTTAGCTTTTTGGTCCGCGCGGCTTTGGCTAGGGCTGGGTGAGCACATTTTCGAGCTCAAAATCCATCATTTTGACCCCCAAGTAGCTCATTTTCAGCCGTGCTTCGTAGAAAAGGCGTTTTTATGGAGTGTTTGGTCTTACTCGCGGACACGTCTTTATGGATCATTTTCATCTTACTTACTTACTTACTTACTTCTTAAACGCGATGTTATATTATCCCAAAAGTCAAACGGACACGTGCGAGCGCCAGATCCGTTAACCATTAGGGTCAGCTCAGCTAGACGTGTGAGGCATATATGTATTTTGCGTAAGGATGCTAACGGGTGCGATCCTACCAGCACTAATGTACCGGATCCCATCAGAACTCCGCAGTGAAGCGTGCTTGGGCGAGAGTAGTACTAGGATGGGTGACCTCCTGGGATGTCCTCGTGTTGCACCCCTCATTTTGGTTTGAGCTTTTTGGTCCGCGCGGCTTTGGCCAGGGCTGGGTGAACCCATTTTCGAGCTCAAAATCCATCATTTTGACCCCCAAGTAGCTCATTTTCAGCCGTGCTCCGTAGAAAAGGCGTTTTTACGGAGTGTTTGGTCTTACTCGCGGACACGTCTTTACGGATCATTTTCATCTTACTTACATACTTACTTACTTCTTAATCGCGATGTTATATTATCCCAAAAGTGAAACGGACACGTGCGAGCGCCAGATCCATTAACCATTAGGGTCAGTTCAGCTAGACGCGTGAGGCTTATATGTATTTTGCGTAAGGATGCTAACGGGTGCGATCATACAAGCAGTAATGCACCGGATCCCATCAGAACTCCGCAGTTGAGGGTGCTTGGGCGAGAGTAGTACTAGGATGGGTGACCTCCTGGGAAGTCCTCGTGTTGCACCCCTCATTTTGGTTTTAGCTTTTTGGTCCGCGCGGCTTTGGCCAGGGCTGGGTGGGCACATTTTCGAGCTCAAAATCCATCATTTTCACCCCCAAGTAGCTCATTTTCAGCCGTGCTCCGTAGAAAAGGCGTTTTTACGGAGTGTTTGGTCTTACTCGCGGACACGTCTTTACGGATCATTTTCATCTAACTTACTTACTTACTTACTTACTTCTTAATCGCGATGTTATATTATCCCAAAAGTCAAACGGACACGTGCGAGCGCCGGATCCATTAACTATTAGGGTCAGTTCAGCTAGACGCGTGAGGCTTATATGTATTTTGCGTATGGATGCTAACGGGTGCGATCATACCAGCACTAATGCACCGGATCCCATCAGAACTCCGCAGTTCAGCGTGATTGGGCGAGAGTAGTACTAGGATGGGTGACCTCCTGGGAAGTCCTCGTGTTGCACCCCTCATTTTGGTTTTAGCTTTTTGGTCCGCGCGGCTTTGGCCAGGGCTGGGTGAGCACATTTTCGAGCTCAAAATCCATCATTTTGACCCCCAAGTAGCTCATTTTCAGCCGTGCTCTGTAGAAAAGGGGTTTTTACGGAGTGTTTGGTCTTACTCGCGGACACGTCTTTACGGATCATTTTCATCTTACTTACTTACTTACTTACTTCTTAAACGCGATGTTATATTATCCCAAAAGTCAAACGGACACGAGCGAGCGCCGGATCCATTAACCATTAGGGTCAGTTCAGCTAGACGCGTGAGGCATATATGTATTTTACGTAAGGATGCTAACAGGTGCGATCATACCAGCACTAATGCAACGGATCCCATCAGAACACCGCAGTTAAGCGTGCTTGGGCGAGAGTAGTACTAGAATGGGTGACCTCCTAGGAAGTTCTCGTGTTGCACCCCTCATTTTGGTTTTAGCTTTTTGGTTCGCGCGGCTTTGGCCAGGGCTGGGTGAGCACATTTTCGAGCTCAAAATCCATCATTTTGACCCCCAAGTAGCTCATTTTGATCCGTGCTCCGTAGAAAAGGCGTTTTTACGGAGTGTTTGGTCTTACTCATGGACACGTCTTTACGGATCATTTTCATCTTACTTACTTACTTACTTCTTAAACGCGATGTTATATTTTCCCGAATGTCAAACGGACACGTGTGAGCGCCGGATCCATTAACCATTAGGGTCAGTTCAGCTAGACGCGTGAGGCTTATATGTATTTTGCGTATGGATGCTAACGGGTGCGATCATACCAGCACTATTGCATCGGATCCCATCAGAACTCCGCAGTGAAGCGTGCTTGGGCGAGAGTAGTACTAGGATGGGTGACCTCCTGGGAAGTCCTCGTGTTGCACCCCTCATTTGGCTTTTGGCTTTTTGCTCCACGCGGGTTTTGGCCACCTAGGCTAGTCAAGGCTGGGTGTGCACATTTTCGAGCTCAAAATCCATCATTTTGACCCCCGAGTAGCTCATTTTCATCCTTATTCTGTTGAAAAGGCGTTTTTACGGAGTATTTGGTATTACTCGCAAACACCTCTTTACGGAGCATTCTCATCTTACTTACCTCTTAATCATGATGTGAAATTATCCCAAAAGTCAAACGGACACGTGCGAGCGCCGAATCCATTAACTATTAGGGTCATTTCAGCTAGACGCGTGAGGTTTCTTTGTGTTTTACGTAAGGATGCTAATGGATGCGATCATACCAGCATTAATGCACCGGATCCCATTAGAACTCCACAGTTAAGCGTGCTTGGGCGAGAGTAGTACTGGGATTGATGACCTCCTGGGAAGTCCTCGTGTTGCACCCCTCATTTTTCTTTTGGCTTTTTGGTCACCTCGGCTAGCCAAGGCTGGGTGCGCACATTTTTGATCTCAAAATCCATCATTTTGACCCCCAAGTTGCTCATTTTCATCCGCTCTCTATTGAAAGGTCTTTTTTACGAAGTATTTGGTCTTACCCACAGACACGTCTTCACGCAGCATTTTCCTCTTACTTACATCTTAATCACGATGTGATATTATCCCAAAAGTCAAACGGACACGCGTGAGCGCCGGATCCATTAACTATTAGGGTCATTTCAGCTAGACGGGTGAGGCTTCTCTGTGTTTTGCGTGAGGATGCTAATGGATTCGATCATACCTGCACTAATGCACCGGATCCCATCAGAACTCCGCAGTTAAGCGTACTTGGGTGAGAGTAGTACTGGGATTGATGACCTCCTAGGAAGTCCTTGTGTTGCACCCCTCATTTTGCTTTCTGCTTTTTGGTCCACGCGGCGTTGGCCACCTAGCCTAGCTAAGGCTGGGTTCACACATTTTGGAGCTCAAAATTCATCATTTTGGCCCGCAAGTACCTCATTTTTCATCCGCGCTCTATTGAAAAGGCATTTTTACGGAGTATTTGGTCTTACTCGCTAACACGTCTTTACGGAGCATTCTCATCTTACTTACCTCTTACTCACGAGGTTAAATTATCCCAAAAGTCAAATGGACACATGTGAACGCTGGATCCATTAACTATTAGGGTCAGTTCAGCTAGACGCGTGAGGCTTATATGTATTTTGCGTAAGGATGCTAATGGGTGCGATCTATATATATATCAAACATGAACATTTACAACTCTCTTGAAATACATTTTGGACTGCTGTGAACTCTTTTTTGTGAAAACTTATGTTGATTAAAAAGATAATTATGAGACTTGTAAAACTACGCATGTAAAAGATGGATAAAATTAATTGCATCGTATGACATGGCACACCGGTACATACATGATAACGGTCATGGGCTTACTATATGTTGTGCAAATATTCGCCTACATTATAGACGAATCAATGTACGTTTTACTCGTAAGTGCACAAGATCAAAACGATAGTGTGGCAAGCGAGTACGAGAATATTCTGTTATGTGTTAAAATATTCATATTTTCAACCCTTAACTTGCATGTTTTAATCCTTTGGTTTTAGTTAATTAGGTCATTTTATTTCATGTTTGTATTTTCCATACTTTTGTAGGCTTGGAAGAAAATGAAGTAAATCTTGAAGATTTGGGCTCAAACTGAGAAGAAGGGAAAAATGGTAGCCCCTAACACTGCGATCGATCACAGGTTCCCTGCTATCGAATGCAGTACCAGAGAAGACACAACACAAAGTAGGCCAAGAGCGATCGAGCGCATAACAAAAGAGGATCGATCGCAGACTTACGATCGAGCACACACGTGCTGCAATCGATCGCACCTGTGCGCAGAAGACATATCAAGTGGTGGCCAGAGTGTCTTTCTTTCCATATTAGGGTTTTCCAACTCCCAATTGTAATTGGTTTTGAAACCCTACGAAATCCCTAGGTTTACTAGTTTGTCAAGGACTTCTAAAGCCTATAAATAAACCCTTAAGTCTCTAGAATAGGGGGCTTTGTAAGGAGAAGAATTGGAGCTCTTCAAATTCAAGTCTCGGGTTTATTCTTTTCTTTTCTTTTCCTTATTTTATGAAGATGTTTAACATTAATTCTATGTGTAGCTAATTTATTTAGTAGGGCTAGATTGAAGCCCTAGTTATATTTTGTTAATATTCAATATTGGTGCCTTTGTGATGATCTTGTTATGATGTCTAACTTGATTAATACCTAGTTTCATGAATTCGTCATATGTGTGTGCCTAATCAACATGTGCATGTGGTATGGACTAGTCAGTTAAATCAATTTGGATGACCATGTCTTGGGTTTAACATAAGTAACAAAAGAAACCACACTGCGATTCTTGGGTTAATCAACATGGGTAATCGGGAGTAGACACCCATGCCCTAGGCCTCATGTGTTTGTCAATTTTCACAGTTTTATGTTTTCTTAGAGAAAAACTTAGTAGACACCCATGCTAAATCGTTTAAGAAAGAAAAGAATTAGAGTAGACACCCATGCCTAATTCATTGCTTAGGGAAATTAATAGCTTAAGGAGTAGACTCCAATGCGCTTAGGTTGACAAACATTAGATATTCATAACATGATCAAAACATTGGCATATAGATATATTAGCTAAATATAATTAGTGGTGGAAATCAAAGCCCTAGCTTTTTATCATTATCAATTTAAATCCAATCTTTTGTTTTATTTTACTTTGGAAATTTAATTTAGACAAAATGCAGTAGTCCTCGTGTGAATGACCCCGTATTTGCACACTATGCTACTATGTTGATCTCGTGTACTTGCGAGTAAAACGTACAATTATTTACCTATTAATTTGGGTAGATATGCGGAACAACAAGTTTTTGGCGCTATTGCCGGGGACTGAGGCGAATTTTGTTTAGAATCATTTTCCTTTAGTTGTGTTATTTTCAATTTTAAATTTAGTTGTTGTCAAAAAAAAAAAAAAATCAAAAATACTTTTCGTTTTTCCTAACTTTTCTGTTTTCTATTTTAGGTTGCGGATTAGCATTTTGTGATTGCGACCAATCGTCAGCCAAGTGCGATTGAGCGCATTGCAATCGAACGCACCAACCTGTGATCGAGCGCAGTTCAAGGGAGCATCCGAACCAACAGCACTGAAGCTGCCCTACTGAAGAAGCAATTCAGTTAATGCAAGGTCGTCGATCTCAAGCCTCAAACGTTATTCCACTCAATCCTGAAATTGAGCAGACAATTCAACAAGGACCTGGAAACAAAGAAGAAGAGGAAGAAATTGAGATGGAAGATTTGCAAGAAATTCCAATTGGACCAAGACCATTAGAGGCAAATCCACCACGGGTGACGAGACAAATGAAGCAGGCATTCGCTCCAGCAAACCTCCATCAACCTTCATGCATAGCATATCAACCGAAGGTGGAAGGCAGCTATTATATTTCTCCTCAAATCCTTAATGCATTAACTCACTTCAGAGGCACAACTACTAAGGATCCCAACTTGCATCTTAAAGAATTCTTTGATTTATGCAAGTTGCAGCATGTCCAAGGCCTAACTCCAGAGAGACTCAGGTTAGTCCTCTTCCCTTTCTCATTGAAAGATAACGCTAAACTGTGGTCCAATTCCTTACATGCAGATTCTATCCATACTTGGGAAGAATCAACCACCATGTTTCTGAAGAAGTTTTTCCCAGTCCAGAAGACAAAACAACTTAAAAGGGAACTTCAAATGTTCCAACAATGAGACGGAGATTTGTTCTTTGAGGCCTGGGATCACTTCAATTCCTTGCTTCTAAAGTGCCCATATCACAACATCCCTTAAGATGAGCAAGTACAAATTTTCTATGAAGGATTAGATGATACTAACAAAGGTATGGTTGATTCAGCTTGTGGAGGAACACTTATGGAGAAGAGTAGTGAGGAAGCAATGGAACTTTTTGAGACATTAAGTGAGCATTCATAGCAATTTTGTTCAAGAGGAAGGAGAGGGGTCAAAAGCAAGGGCATGTAAGAACTAAACCTTAGTGGGGGGTCGCCCAATCAGATGGCTGCTGTAGAAAAGAAGTTGGACATGATTGTCAAGGCCATGACTGCTCAGAAAATATCACCTCTGCAATAGGACACACCAATCCAGGTATGTGCTATTTGTTCTTATTTAGATCACACTACTGAGACGTGTCCCTTATCTTCATTTGTAGAACAAGAAGAGGTGAATTACGTGGGACAAAACAATTACCCCCACAAGAACAATCCATACTCCAATACTTACAATCCAGGATGGCGCAACCATCCAAATTTCTCTTGGAGTAATAATCAAGGACAGCAAAAAGGGCCCCAACAAGCAAGCCAACTAACTCAAGAGTCAAAGATGAACCAACTGGAGAATATGATACACAACCTGGTGACTTCACAACAGCAATTCACGGTTGATCAAAACAATTCAATACAAAGACTAATCAAGCCATTCAAAGACTGGAAGTGCAAATGGGCTAGATGGCAAAAGAGCTGAGTGAGAGGAAGCAGGGAGAATTTTCAGCTCAAACAATACCTAACCCAGGGAGTCACCAGCAGCTGAAAGCAGCCACAATTCTCAGAGATGCTGTTTCTGCACCACCAAGGGCACTTGAGCCAAATTCTGAAGAGCTCAAGTGCAACTCCTCACACTAGAAACATTACAGGCACAAGTAGAAGCGTTTGAGTAGTCTAGGAACTCAAGCGCATCTACTCAAAACAGTGGTACTGAGACCACTGAAGGCGGTACATTTTTCCCCCTCTTATTTTTCCTCATATCAATTTCTTTACTTTATACTTATCTCACGTATCCTGTGTGCGTCTTTTTCATTATTTTACATTATGTTCAGTTTTTTTTTTTTTTTTTTTTTTTTTTAAAAAAAAAAAAAAAAAATTAACATTCTGTTACTACGATCGATCGCAACAAGTATGCGATCGAGTGCAGTAACCGAATGATGGCCTTAACATTCTATTAGTGTGATCGGACGCACCCTGGGTGTGATCGAGCGCACATCACCCACACATGCACACCCTTGCCCGAATGCGATTGAACACACCATGCGTGCAATCGAGCGCACTCGGACAGCAGGGCACGTGACCTAGTTTAGGTCACTTTCCCCTCATCCCCCTCACAATCTCCCGGTGCCATACAAGTCCCCAAAGCACCCAACTCCGGCCACCTCCTCTACTAACACACCTACACCATTTTCCACCACTTCAACCACCTCCACACCACCGCACCATCACTGCACAGCCCCATTCTACCCCACGACCATCACCCTGATCACATATCACGCATTCCACCCCATCAACACCCCATCTCTGAACACTCCCCCAACCTCCAATTTTTTCTTTTATCTTTTTGCAATTGTGGGTGTTCATCCACCCATATTGCTCTGTGTTGGGCATTTCTTTTCTTTGCAGGGGGTTTTGGGCATCTTTTGCTGTATTTTGCTACTATGGTCATCATAAGTGCACACCAACTATTCGACAAAAGTCCCCAATCAAGCTCAACATGCCTAGAAACCGTGCTTCATCCTCCCGGAGGTCCGATGCCCAAGCTATTTCTCCCCCTCCCACTTTTGAGGAGCGGGAGCTACTGTTTGAGACAACGTTTGCCATAAGAGAGGATTTTCAAAACCTTGAAGCAACTTAATGGGCGGTCGCCGAATTCAAGTGTCGGGGGTTCAAAAAGCTTTTCAAGCCGGTCACCACCACGGCCTACCGAAAGCTGGTGATCGAATTTTATGCCAACCTCTCCCATGACTGCAACAATTTGGCCGCTCTCTCTTCAAAGGTGCAAGGCCAAGCTATTGATGTGGTAGGGCCGACATTGCCGCAGCCCTTCAATGCAATGATGAAAACCCTCCAGAAGCCGCGCATCTTGCCAAGCAACCGCCCCGTCGCAGAAATCATTGAGGACATGTGTCAAGGGCAATATGCTGATACCCATCATAATGCCGGCAACCGATCCAAGCTACCTCAACGGCTTTGGTTTGTGGACTCCATTTTGCACCGCATTGCCTTCCCATTGGGACACAAGACTCAAAGGCGTGATCAATTTCTCCAAACCCTCTACGCCTTCCACAAAGACGCTTGGTACTCCATTCCCGATATCATTTGGAACCAAATACACAAATTTTGGAATGGAGTACATATTGGAGGAGCAGAGTCCACTCACTCATGGGGGTTGCCTTTTCCATACCTCATCAAGTATATTCTTTGGAAAAAAGGCATCAAGGGCACTGTAGCTGATGAGCCAGTCACTACTACTCCATTATTTGGCATTTGCCGATGGAACAAGAGCTGCTCCTATATGCCCCGGGTACCCCCAGCACCAGTAGCTGGTGAAGAACGGAGTGAGGCTGAGCCAATGGCCAAAGATGAACCGGCAGCTGACCCGGCAGCAGCAGAAGAGGAGGAGGCTCCAATCATTTTTCAAGCCGCATAGTACCGCTCCCTTAGTGAATAGATGGTAGGCCTTCGAAGAGAATTGTCTGATCAAAGAAGGGAAGCTCGGGAAGACAAAGCATTAATGGATCAACGACTAGCTGCCTTGGAAGAATTGATGCAGACCATACCTAACCGTTTACCACCACCACCATCTGGAGCATCTACTTCTGGACAGCAATGAGCAGGGACCATAGTCTGGCTGAAGACGTTAAACTTAGCACTCATTGGAGGCACCCCATAGCATATCCTTTTTATTTTGTTTTGTTTTTGTTTTCCTTTGTGTTTTATTTAACTTTAGTGTTTTAATGTTTCAACCTGATCAATTTTGTTGCATTCTATTATTGCGCTTGAGCGCACCCTGAGTGTGATTGAGCGCAGTAACCAACTTTTGGCTGCATTGCATTTTGCGAGTGCGATTGAGCGCACCATGCGCGCGATCAAGCACACTCAAGCCGCAAGCCAAGTGACTTATTTTGGGTCACTTTCCCCCATTCTCCACATCTTTTCTGCCTTACGACCACCACCATCATCGCATCTCACACACATCACCCCATAGTTTATCTTTTTATTTTGTTTTTTTTAGAGTGTTTTAAGTTAATTTTTTTCTATTTATCTTTAGTTTTGTTTCTTTTTACTTTTTACTTTTTTTTTTTTTTTTTTTTTTTTTTTGTGTTTTTATTGTTTTGCAGGGACAAGTGTGCTTCAATTCAAGTTTAGGGGTGTGCTATGAGCCATGCTTTCCAAGATCATGTCGACCATCTCCCGAGTACACTCTTTCCTTTATTTAGACACATTGGGGACAATGTGTCATTTAAGTTTGGGGATATGGGTACACATGTTGTTCACACACTTTGTCCCAATTTTTTTGGTTATTTGTTTTGTGTGTTTGTTTGTTTATTTGAAAAAAAAAAAAAAAAGGTTTATGCAAGTTCATGTTTGCTCTAAAATTTTAAGTAGATCTAAAAGAATGGTGGATTGAATTCATTAGTGAGCTTAAAATTTTGAACACATGATCTGATGAGTGAATTTGTTAGTTTGGTTACTTGTTGAGGATAGTTGAAAAATCACATATTTGATTTGATCACACAAGCACATTAGCACATAATTTGTGAGGTATGACATGAGGTCTAATATGTGTGTTTCTGCATCTTCGATGAAATTAGATGACTTATTAGATGACACTATGGCATATATAGTGATGAAAAAAAAAAAAAAAGAAGAGAAAGTATGAAATAAATGATCATTGATGGCTTTTCACTGAGGAACTGGACCTTTTGCCTCAAAGCATTGAGTGCACACGTCAAAAGGTGAAGAATTTGAATTTGATTAATGTCATGGTTAGTTTGGTTTTGTAGTCTCTTTGACTCGAGTTAGTAGGTCCTTAGGGGTGTCTCTACACCTAATGCCCTAAAACTATCTAGTTTGTGAGTCATTGACTTAACACTCACTACATGGGTCAATTAGAAAGCTTAAGGGAACCAAACATTGCACAACCTGACCAAAAAGAGAGAGAGAGAGAGAGAGAAAAAAGAATAAAAAAAGAAAAATATGCCATTGTTGTTCATTCTAATAGCAATTTCAATGAATTTTGAGAGATGGAGACATTACATGTTGGAAAGATTAGGAAATCTCATAATTTTGTTCTAATTCACTATACACAATTTTCAAACTTGTGATGATTTAGCATGTCCTTTGTAAGTAATTGGACTTTGAGATTCCAATTCATTGTGAAGATGGAGTTCATCTTTTTAAACTTGCTAATGAATGAAAATCATGATCTTGAAGTGATACTTTAATTTTTGGGATAACATGAACTGTGCATGATGTTTGTGGGTAACATTTCTGGAAAACCCTCATGAGACTTCACTCGTCCTCTAGGGAATTCCTAGTGGTTTAAAAGGCTTATTGCATATGTTAAATGCAATCGTACATCCCACGAAAGATGGATTTATCTTTTTGTTTTTTGTTTTTTCATTTTTGCTTTTAGTTTTGTATTGCTAAGGGACTAGCAATATGTAAGTTTCGGGGTGTGTTAAGTGCTAAAATATTCATATTTTCAGCCCTTAACTTGCATGTTTTAATCCTTTGGTTTTAGTTAATTAGGTCATTTTAATTCATTTTTGTATTTTCCATACTTTTGTAGGCTTTTAGAAGAAAATGAAGTAAATCTAGAAGATTTGGGCTCAAAGTGAGAAGAAGGGAAAAATGGTAGCCCCTGACATTGTGATCGATCACAGGTTCCCTGCGATCTAGCGCAGTACCAAAGAAGACACAGCACGAAGTAGGCCAGGAGCGATCGATCACAGACCTGCGATCGAGCGCACACGGGTTGCGATCGATCGCACCTGTGCACAGGAGACATATCAAGTGGCGGCCAGAGTGTCTTTCTTTCCATATTAGGGTCTTCCAACTCCCAATTGTAATTGGTTTTGAAACCCTATGAAATCCCTAGGTTTACTAGTTTGTCAAGGACTTCTAAAGCCTATAAATAGACCCTTAAGTCTCCAGAATATGGGGCTTTGTAAGGAGAAGAATTGGAGCTCTTCAATTTCAAGTCTCGGATTTATTCTTTTCTTTTCTTTTCCTTATTTTATGAAGATGTTTAACATTAATTCTATGTGTAGCTAATTTATTTAGTAGGGCTAGATTGAAGCCCAAGTTATGTTTTGTTAATATTCAATATTGGCACCTTTGTGATGATCTTGTTATGATGTCTAACTTGATTAATACCTAGTTGCATGAATTCCTCATATGTGTGTGCCTGATCAACATGTGCATGTGGTATGGACTAGTTAGTTAAATCAATTTGGATGACCGAGTCCTGGGTTTAACATAAGTAACAAAAGAATCCACACCGCGATTCTTGGGTTAATCAACATGGGTAACCGGGAGTAGACACCCATGCCCTAGGCCTCATGTGTTTGTCGATTTTCATAGTTTTATGCTTTCTTAGAGAACAACTTAGTAGACACCCATGCTAAATCCTTTAAGAAAGAAAAGAATTAGAGTAGACACCCATGCTTAATTCGTTGCTTAGGGAAATCAATAGCTTAAGGAGTAGACATAGGTTGACAAACATTAGATATTCATAACATGATCAAAACATTGGCATATTGATATATTAGCTAAATATAATTAGTGGTGGATATCAAAGCCCTACCTTTTTATCATTATCAATTTAAATCCAATCTTTTGTTTTATTTTACTTTAGGAATTTAATTTAGACAAAATTCAGCAGTCCTCATGGGAATGACCCCGTATTTGAACACTATGCTACTATGTTGACCTCGTGCACTTGCGGGTAAAACGTACAATTATTTACCTATTAATTTAGGTAGATATTTGGATCAACACATTCCCACTATGATTGATATAAACTATGCTCAAAATAATTGCCTAAATAAATAATTGAATGAAACAAGATCAAATATTGAGTTTAAATAATAAGAAGTAAAGGTAGGGTTTTGATATCAACTACTAATCGTACTCAAATAAGAAAAACAATATGCACAACGCTACAACCTTATCAAGGTACTCAATGTTTGCCAATCTAAGAGCATGGTATCAACTCCTTAGGCTATTGATCTCCTTAAGTAACGAATTAGGCATGGTATCTACTCTAATTCTTTTCTCTCTCAAAGGATTTAGCACGGTATCTACTCAGTTGTTCTCCAAGAAAGCATAAATCTATGGAGATCGACAAACACATGAAGCTTAGAGCGTTGTATCTACTTCCAGTTTTCCATATTAATTAATCCAAGAACCTGTGATGGGGTTCTTTTGTCACTCTAATAGGACCAGGACTCAGTCATCCAAATTGACCTAAATAACAAATCCATACCACATGCATATGATGATCAAGCACATTCATGTGAGCAATTCAATAAAATAGGAAAAAATCAAGTTAAGTATCAAAATATCAATTGTAGCAAAGAAAATTGAAATCTTAAAGAGACATGATTAAGGCTTCAATTGAGCCCTAACTAAAGTATTAGTTACACATAATTTGGATGAAAATCATCCTCACGAGAAAATAATAACGAAAAACCCAAAACTCTTCTTGATCTAGCCTCCAATTCTTCTCCCAAACTTGTGTCTGCTTCTCCCTTCAATTTGGACAAAGTGAGGGAGTATTTATAGAGTTTGGAATAACCCTCGATGATTTTGTGTAGCATAACAACCCAAAAATCGAGTTGGAGTTGGATTAGAAGACTTCCAAACTGTGTCTGCCGGCTTCACTACTGCTCCAGCGCACAACTGTGCTCGATCGAAGGATTGGGCACTCGATCGCATGACTGTGCTCGAGCGCATGACTGAGCTGGATCCCATTGGCTTGGTCACTCGAGCACACTTCCTTAAGCTTTTTCCCAAAATATATTTTAAGTATGGAACTTGCTGGAAACGCTTGCTTTTCTTCAAACTCCTAAAAATGCAAGAAAGCACAAAACATTAATTTATAACAAAACTAAGAGATTAATTATGTGAATTAAGGGGCTTGAATGTGTAACATTCAAGACTTGGTCAAGAGTGTGTGTTTGTGGGCCTTGGATCCAATGGTTTTCATGACCGGCGAAGCCATTGCCAAATGGTTGATCATTACATGACATAAATCACTAGTAGCGTGGGCCACCCGAGACGGACTCAGTCGGGCTACCAGTGGTGGATGGTAGCATACAATGGTCAGGGCACCAGTATTGTATTATAGGTCCATCGGGATAGCATCAACCTTGTTGAGAAGGGGTAATATCTCGAGTAGACCATACTGTTGAACTATGACATGATTCTCATATTACAGCATATATTATATCTATATTGCATTCTTGATAAATTGCCACCTCATAATGCTACATGTGTTTTATAAATGATTGAGTTCACAATTTAATGA